>OW203724.1:2790000-3305207 GCA_934045075.1 Yponomeuta sedellus | reverse complement strand
AGATAGATAGATAGATAGATAGATAGATAGATAGATAGATAGATAGATAGATAGATAGATAGATAGATAGATAGATAGATAGATAGATAGATAGATAGATAGATAGATAGATAGATAGATAGATAGATAGATAGATAGATAGATAGATAGATAGATAGATAGATAGATAGATAGATAGATAGGTAGATAGGTAGGTAGGTAGATAGGTAGATAGGTAGATAGGTAGATAGGTAGATAGGTAGATAGGTAGATAGGTAGGTAGGTAGGTAGGTAGGTAGGTAGGTAGGTAGGTAGGTAGGTAGGTAGGTAGGTAGGTAGGTAGGTAGGTAGGTAGGTAGGTAGGTAGGTAGGTAGGTAGGTAGGTAGGTAGGTAGGTAGGTAGGTAGGTAGGTAGGTAGGTAGGTAGGTAGGTAGGTAGGTAGGTAGGTAGGTAGGTAGGTAGGTAGGTAGGTAGGTAGGTAGGTAGGTAGATAGATAGATAGATAGATAGATAGATAGATAGATAGATAGATAGATAGATAGATAGATAGGTAGATAGGTAGATAGGTAGATAGGTAGATAGGTAGATAGGTAGATAGGTAGATAGGTAGATAGGTAGATAGGTAGATAGGTAGATAGGTAGATAGGTAGATAGGTAGATAGGTAGATAGGTAGATAGGTAGATAGGTAGATAGGTAGATAGGTAGATAGGTAGGTAGGTAGGTAGGTAGGTAGGTAGGTTAGATAACATATTATTTTATAGTTGATACACATACATAAACGATACCTAAATATGAAATTGATACACATACATAAACGGTACATAAATATGAAATAAATAAAAATAAACATACACAAGGAAAAAAAAACATAGGACATGAACGAAAAATATACCTTCATAATACTAGAAAGGGATTTCAAAAATACAAATAAATAACTTACAATAAGGAAAAATAATGGTTATGCACTCTGTTTTTAAATATTGGCAGGGACGGTGAGAATCTTACGTCCAAGGGAAGATCATTCCACAGGCGGACAGCTGTGATAGTAAAGGATTGGCTGAAGAACCTTGTCGAATGACTTAGTGTCTTCAGCAATCGATTGTGATCAATAATAGCTTCAATTTCATTAAATTTTTACTTTAAATAATAAATAAATATCCATGGACATATTACACAGATCTCGTCAGCCCCATACTAAGTACTAGGTACTAAAATGACTTGTCATACAGGTGCTAACTCGTCGATAGATTTAATACAATAAATACATAGATAACATCCAAGACCCGAGACAAACTAGAAAAGTTCGTTTCCTAGCTTGATCCGGCTGGAGATCGAACCCGAGACCTTCGGTTCTACAGTCAGCGGGCCAAACCACTGCGCCACGGAGGCCGTCAAACATCATCAACATCAACTTTCATCTCGTAAATATTTTCTCGACTAACATTTTCAGGTGATCGATACCTTTTTATGATGTGAATGCAACAATGTGGTTTACGGAACAAGCATATTGCGCGTGAGGCTTCTGATGTTAGCCAAGAAAAGGGTGGTCCCCAGAAGAGCTTATTCCTACGCCAGCCAAAATATCCGAATCGTTATCAACCCTGGTATGTCCCCACTGATGGGGCACGGGTCTCCTCCTGCATCGCAAAAAGGTTAGCCCACACTCCACGGGAATATCCGAAGACTCAGAAATATTTACGACCTCTGTGGCGTAGCGGTAGCGCATCTGCCTACCATGCAAGAGGTCCCGGGTTCGAACCACGGCTGGGGACAAAAAAACCCGAAGTCTTGGATGTTTATATGTTTGTGATATCGTTGTTTATGGTTCCCACGACACAGGGTATCCTAGTGTGGGGCCAGAAGCAATGTATGTGCCTGTATGTAAATGTTATGTTATTATCGCTGATATACACCCAAATTTTTTGGTTTTGTTGGTAGGTTTGGGTTATTTTGATATCAGGAGAACCCTTCCCATGAAGCTTATGAAGTATGCCTTTTCAAATCTAACAGAAACGTGGTAAAGGATATATTGGTTGAATCTTAATTTACTTTAGGGACTTTTGCACACAATAGTGACGATGACAGTACCATTGTAGGTAGGTACCCATCTTAATTATATCACCACCACCAAATAAAACTTTCTCAAAGCTAACCCTTATATACTAGCAGTAATATCAAAAGAGTACATACGCTTAGCCGCGCTACAATTGACTCAGATAGGATCTTTAAGTTTTTATTTCTTTTGCCACTCGAGTGCATTGTATCAGCAGGTGTTGAACATCTTCAACTACTCCGAATTCTGTACAATCGGGAGAACATTTTTTTTTATAAGGTGGGCGAAGCTCGGTAAAAGCAATTTTCGTTATTTTTTTGTAATTACCTACAGATTAAGCTTGTAATAACAATTTTATTTCCCTAGTATCATTGTCATCATATGACACAAACGCAGTTTTGTCTCTTTAAATTTTTACAAAGCAAACGGCTTTTAAACCAGGTAAAGGTGTCGCGGGAGGCAGTAGTATATCCTCTCGCACTACCATTAAAGTTCTAAGGAAACTGCTCTACTAAACTGGCACCAAATTACTTTCTTCATTTGCGTCTAAAATGGTTGACGTTTAAGCGTTAGGTGACTGTTATGAAAAGCATAATAAATCCGGTGAAAGTAGAAAAATACAGCGTTAACAAAGGAACAAGGAGCTCAGTATATTACCGTTCAACTCTGTGAAGCGAGCCGGGATCCTCGTTCGAACTCATTACGGAAAATTGCATCATTTTATAATAGCGAAAGTAAGTACTGCGCTTAGTGGTCGCAAGGCTCTGGAAGTTAAATGAAGTTTAGTGAAATTACTCTTGGAGAGATGGTTAACTTGCCTCCGCCATTCAAGGCGACACCCGCCTCCAGTATCGGCACGCGGCCCGGTCCCTGCCACGCCACTAATTGGGGCTAATTTAGAACTGAAACTTTACGATGCGTTTTTGTACAAGCTAAACGAAAGTTCACCTCTATATAGTTTACCTGCTGCAAATACTCGTACATCACTGAACAAAGAACTCTAAAATGTATCCGTTCGAATAGTTTCTTCCTTACGTGAGGCATTATGTTTCTTGCTAAGATGTTTTAGAACTAGAGTTATATATTAAACGGGTCAAATTGCGATTATTTATTAGGTAAAACGTAAACGTAAATAAGGTAATTTTGTTTTACCTAATAAATAATCGCGATTTGACTCGTTATGATATCACTATTAGTATCGCGAATCATGTTATATAAATGTCTTGTATCTACTCTTCTTTTGTGTGGTGTGCAATAATTAGTAGGTAATTGTGAGCCTAGTAGTAAAAATAACTTTAGCTTTTCATGACGAATGAAAAAAGTATAAACAACCTATAAAATATAAAAAAAGGGTTATTCCACTAATCCCCATTGAAAATCCCCATTGATGGGGATTTGTGAACTTTTCGTTCACAAATCCCCATTGGCGTATTTTAGTATTGGCAATGGGGATTTATGAACAGATAGTTCATAAATCCCCATTGGTATAAAAAACTAATATAAACAACGACACATTAATTATAAATCACAAAGTTTTTATTTTCTAATACTAATACCTACATTTTACAATCATGGTTTTACAGTAATTTATAATATCACAGATGTTTAGATATTCTCCTAACCTAAACAGGACATGAGTTTTACATTAACAAAGTAAATCACAGATTTTAATTTTTCTATGTGTAATACGTATCCAACCTAAACCATCTCAGACAATGTCACAGGCCATTATTTTTAATTTTCGTTATTGAAAAAATGATAAATATGTTTCCCGGATCTATGTTACTATAATGAAATAATTGAACGCAAATTATATTAACTGTGCCCTGGAGAGGGACGTGTATAGGTATATGTTTTTTTTATTAAATTCATTTAAAAAATATATTTTTTAATTCATCATCATCATCAACCCATTACATCCCCACTGAGGGGCAAGGATCTCTTCCCTGAGAAAGGTATTGGCCAAACTCCACCACGGGGCCTTGGTCCCCGGACTAGTCCGGATTGGTGGAGGCTTGCAAGACTAGGTCTTACTGTCAGAAGTTTTCAAGCCGCCCTAAGGCCTCTGACTTGGCTTAACCACTGCCATCTGTCGACGGCACCCGGCACCAATTGCTCAACGCACCTAGCGAAGTACGGATTAATTGAGTAAGTAAAAAAAGTAAAACGTTATTTATTAAATAGAAATGGTTTCAAGCAGATGAATAGGTCATTGTGGTCACCACGCTTGGTCAAACATGTGTTGTGGTAGCCTTCTATATTATTAGGGTAACTTAACTTAATGTTATTTAAATTTTACAGTGCGCTGTAATTGAGTGGCGGTAAAGAAAGTTGGAGCATGAACCGAAACATGGACTGGTAAAAGTTCAGTTCAGGCAAACCAACTTACCGCGCATGAGTAATGAAAAGAGTTTTAACCCTAGAGTGCTAGCGCTATGAGCATTTTGCTGCCCGCGGCACAATTTTCGCTTTATTTTGTACACTATGCATTTGTCAAGGGCAAGCGTCCGTGTAGCTGCCCCCCCCCCCGTCCCTCGCCTTCTTGTGTTAGTAATAAAAATTAAATCCGTGCGCGGATGACCGCAGGAGACAAAGGTTGTTGGGGGTGTGTCGCGTTAGGCGGCAAATTGCTCACCGCGCGACTACTCAAGTGAAGTTTGTGGGTCTTAGTTTTTACTATTGTTGAAATATTATTTGTTTTCATTGCGTATAGGTATATGTTTATGTAAATATGGTAGGATATTAATTTTAGTTTGTTTTGTAGACTTTTAGTACGGATCTACTTATTTAGTTTGTTTTAGTTAATTATTGGCAAAGAAATTGGCCTGGCTATGACTAGACCACATATCGTTAGAAGATTCGGCGTGAACACTTTACAGAAACATCTGAGGTACCAAATCTCTCGATTTGTGCCACCGGAACATCAAAATATAGCCTCAGTTCGAGAAGGTATATGCGCAGTATGTCCATGACCAAGAAAAATAGAAGGACAAAAAAAGGGTGCAACAGATGTGCAAAGTTACTGTGCAACGAACATTGCATGTACATGTGCCATGACTGTTTTGGTGAAATATACGCTGTAGATGACGAAAACGCGTAATTTTGTTATAAAGTTTTTTTTTTCAATGTATACAAATAATAATGCAAACGTTCCGTAAAAACAAAATGAGTTACTGAAGATTTCACAAAGCATTGTTTTACTATTTTTATTTTTAATGCACTAACCCGTGCTAAGGACAAATTTAAAAACCTATTTAGAGGCTAAAAATTTCACCCATGCCGGGATTCGAACCCGCAACTTCTGACTGTCCGTGCCAGCGCTCTACCAATTGAGCCAATGGGCGACTCACCGGCATCAGTGAAATTTCGAACCTCTTTACACTATTCTCTGTATTACGTACAGGCAGCGACATCTGGCTTAAGCAAATTGCATCACTTACAGCCCCGACTACCTACTTTGCAGTTAGGTTTTACATCGGAACGACATTACATCACTTTTACATCACTGATGCCGGTGAGTCGCCCATTGGCTCAATTGGCAGAGCGCTGGCACGGATAGCCAGAGATTGCGGGTTCGAATCCCGGCATGGGTGAAATTTTTAGCCTCTAAATAGGTTTTTAAAACATTGTTTTCTAATTTCTAATTATAAAACCTTAATTAATGTTTTCTATTTCTATGTTTGGTGTTTTTATTTTATCGTTAAAACATAACTACAAATGCATATGACCCGTATTAACAAAAAAAAAACATATTAAGTACGGGCGGCAAAATGCTCCCTACGCGATTACTCGCGTTTCACGAGAAGGCGCAATTACTCTAGGGTTAATCTAATCTAAACAACATTAGCATTGAGTCCACCTTTTGTACATGATTGGTACAATTAATAATTAATAATTATCTGAATAAAAATACTTTAAGCAACAACTTGCAGTGTATGTAACTGTGGTTGCAGTTTATACGTGTGTGCTCTATTTCGTTAAATTATGCATAACAAAAATGCGTAGGTTGGTGTGTGGTTGACTCTACTTGTAAACACACCTAGACAATGTTTGTAGTGCCGCGGCGGATATTGTTTGCGTAACTACGTATGTTTATCTACCTACCTCGCATGGGAGGCGCTCTCGACTAGTGCAGAGTATTTAAATTTTATACAGTCTTGCTTGCAACAATCTTTCCGAACATCTCAAAGAAATCTTTGAGAAAATATGAAATGCTCTGCAGCAAATTCAATTCAAGTAAGAAGTTTTCTTCAGATTTTATCTTCAATTCCGAATAAAGACAACGTCGTCTTGCTCTACTTGAATCCGATTGGGTTTTATTTGTCATGAATCTATTAAATATAATTATTAGGAATAAAACATTGACACCACTCGCTAATTGTGAAGGAAAGCACCGTGAGGAAAACTGACTGTCTGAGATGTTCAAATACCTCGGGGCTCGAAACTGCAGCGCTATGCGACCGCGGTGGGAACGCGTGGTAATTAAGCCCACACTATCTCTCTCTCTCTCTCTCTCCCTCGGAGAGAAGTCCTGTGCGCTACAGTGGAACGTTTATGGGCTACATAAAAACACGACAAAATTTCAATTCATAACAGTTATTTTTAATTACTCGCAGACTTTCTTACGTTTTGTTCGAGTTAATACGAGTATAATGCGATTATTTATCGATAGTTTTCTAAAAACCAATAATAATACCTAAGTATTAGAAACAAGTACGAGTGACATTTAGAAAAAAAAAAGTAGTAAGGCAGGCATCGTGGCCGGCCTTGATGACGTCAGAGGGCGTGTCGTTCGGGCGGCGCAGCGGGGATAGCGGCTGGCAGCTCGGAGCTCACTTTTTCGCCTTCGCTCGACGCAGACGGTCGCCTACCTAGCTCTGTTGCATTTTGTAATTTAGTTCATTGATTTTTGTGAAATATTTAATAATTCCTAAATTAAATTTTGTGTTATCCAGTTTGTTTTTTTTTTTAAATAACTCCGCTTCTGATTCGTAAAATCAGAAGTGGGATAGGCTTACGCGCTTTTACCGCTCTTATATGACACGTTTTGCTTAAAATTTCGTAAATTTGCCTAAGTTTTTCTTCACAAATTCAAAAAGTTTCCGTTATGTCAACGAAAGGAAAGAAAAAGAAAACTACCGAATCTAATACTGCTGCTGCATTGGATGCGATTCTTGGTCGACTAAATGCAATAGAGAATAGGATAGGTGCATCGTCGACGCAGCCGCCGCCTGAGCCCGTGCTGGAAGTGCCTCCGTTGTTGCCACCGACGCCCACGACGTCACGTGTGGATCGTGCATGCTCGGGAGCCGAAGTTGTAATGCATGGTGGTGCGGACAGCGTGGGAACGGGTGATGTGACTGTGTCGGAGCAACTGCGAGCATCAACACCGCGTGGGGACGACGTAACGGACAGGATCGTTGGCGCGTTATCAGCATTGGTCCAAGTAAGAACATCCAATCATTTTTATGTGTCCAATTTCGATCCAAACGTGCACGACTTCGATGTTTGGTGTGCAGAGGTAGACCGTGCCCGTGAATTAAATCGCTGGGATGAAAATGAATGTCTTGCGCGTGTTGGAAACTGCCTTAAGGGCGATGCGCGCACGTGGCTTAATGACTGGGTCACTAGCGACCGTACATGGAGCAGTTTTCGGCGCGATTTTAGATCACTCTGCCCACGAAGCATCGATGTCGCAACTATTTTGTTTGAGGTTATGTCCACCGATTCAAACAATTTTCCGACATATTCCGAGTACGCGCGTCGTTCTTTGTTGCGCCTTAATATTGTGGGAGGTTTGTCCGACGATTTAAAAGTCGCCATTGTCATCCGGGGCATTGCGGACCCACAAATTAAGGCTGTGGCAACTAACGCGAAGTTGAAACCACACGAGCTGGTCGAGTTTTTATCGGTGTACGTAAAACCAAAAAGTGATTCCCGTCATAACCACGATCCTGTGCGTTCGTCAAAGCTAGGTTTGGGTAAGGCTGATTTCCGTAAACGCGAAGCTAATAAACCCGACGTAAAATGTTTTGGTTGCGGTGGGACCGGTCACAAGCGTGCCGATTGCGCAAAACGACCGAGACTCAATCCGGCGATCCCAGCACCCGGACCAAGTTCTAATCCGGCGGTCCCTATACCTGGACCGGGCCCTTCAGGCAGACCTTACTGCACGCATTGCAAAAAACCCGGTCATTCAGTTGATTCATGCTTTGTAAAACAGCGTTCAGAGGCCAGTAATAATCTAAGCAAACGAGCTAATAATGTTAACTTCTGCCGGGAGCTTGAATTGCCACCTAATAATATTGACGTTATGTCCGCTGTTATACAGGGTGTCTCTGTCGACGTGCTTGTTGACAGTGGCTCAAGTATTTCTCTTGTCTCAGAGACGCTGTTGAAGCACCTCAACTGCAAAATGATCCCCGCGTATCGTATGCTCCGAGGCATAGGTAGTCAGGAGATTGAGTCAACTTCTTGCATTACAGCCATACTAGAGTTCCCAGAGATATCGCTTGAGGTAGATCTGTTTGTAGTGGGTCCTGGTTGTATGAGTGCACCGGTACTGATAGGGACTGATGTGCTTAATCGATCGGGCGTTACGTACATTAGAAACAGCGAGTCCCAACGGCTTGTCAGAATAGGTTCCAAAGCATGCGTGACTCACGTGCGAGTAGTGGACAATGGTCATGTAGATGAGTCGTTGGTTAACACTCCACTGGCAGGCCTGGAGAAAGAGCAGCTAATGGAGACCATCAATGAGTACTCTGAGTCATTTATAACGGGTACCGCGACGACTACCGTGAACACCGGCTCCATGAAAATAAAACTAAACAGTGACGCGGTTGTTCATTATCGTCCTTACAAATTATCTCTTGATGAAAAATTGCGAGTGAGGGCAATTATTAGTGATTTGTTGAGTAAAGGCATAATTCGTGAGTCGGAGTCGGAGTTCGCGAGTCCTATTATCCTCGTAAAAAAGAAAGATGGTTCCGACAGAATGTGCGTAGACTACCGGGCGCTTAACGCACTCACAATCAAGGATAGATTTCCCTTACCTCTTATAGATGACCATATTGACCGTCTGGGGTCTAACAAGTTTTTCAGTAGCCTTGACATGGCTACAGGCTTTCACCAAATTCCAATTGACCCCGACAGCATTGACAAAACAGCCTTTGTGACGCCTGAGGGTCACTATGAGTACCTCAGGATGCCATATGGGTTGGCCAATGCACCCGTGGTCTATCAACGAATTATTTCAAACACATTGAAATCCTTGATTGAGAGTGGTAAAGTGCTCGTGTACATCGATGATGTCCTCATTTTGAGTCCAACTGTTCAAGAAGGTTTAGAAACGCTACGTCAGGTTATTGAAACGTTGGCTGGTGCGGGTTTCTCGATCAATTTAAAAAAATGCGCTTTTCTGACTACGGAGGTCGAGTATCTGGGACGTGTAATTAGTCAAGGTCAGGTACGGCCGAGCCCAGCAAAAATCGAGGCGCTCATAAATTCTCTAAAACCAACGACTGTCAAGCAAGTGCGGCAGTTTTTGGGGCTCGCGGGCTATTTTCGGCGTTACATCGCGGGGTACGCTTCAAAAACGTCTAGTATAGCCAAGCTTACCCGTAAAGATGAACCTTTCGTTTGGGGCGCGGACCAGGATGCTGCTCGCGACTATATTATTAACTGCCTTACATCAGAACCTGTCTTGGCCATATTTGACCCGACTCTTCCAACAGAGCTCCACACTGATGCTAGCGCTATCGGTTACGGTGGGGTTTTGTTGCAGGAGCACGATGGCAAACGAAAACGGGTGGTTGGGTATTTCAGTAGGTCAACGCAAGGTGCCGAATCTCGCTACCACAGCTATGAGCTGGAAACACTGGCGGTAGTGAAGGCGTTGCAACACTTCCGTCAGTATTTGCTTGGCACAAAATTTAAAATAATTACTGATTGTAATTCACTGAAACTTACAGAGCGAAAGAAAGATTTGGTACCTCGCGTTGCCCGCTGGTGGGTCTACATGCAGGATTTCAATTTTCAAATCGAATATCGAAAGGGTGTTCTTATTTCTCACGCTGATTACCTCAGCAGAAATCCTGCAGTAGTCCACCACATCCGTAAACCGGCCAATTGGGCTACAATTGCTCAATCGGCCGATGAAGAAACCCGGTCCTTGATTGACCAACTTAAGGAGGGCAAACTCGATTCGTCTCGCTATGTGTTGCGTAACGATTTGCTTTATTACTTGTATTCCCCAACAGGTGAGGAGACCAGACAACTCTGTTTCATTCCAAAGGGTCACCGGCTCAGTCTTCTCCGTATTTTCCATGATGAACATGATCATGTTGGTATCGAGAAGACAGCTGATCTGATCCTTCGCCACTTTTGGTTCCCTGGCCTTCGCCAATTTGTGAGGAAATATATCACGCATTGTCTGGTCTGCTTGTCTCACAAGAAAAACCCAAGGGCTCCCCATCAGCCAATCGAGTCGTGGACTAAGCCTGATATCCCTTTTTCTACCGTTCATATGGACGTTTTGGGTCCACTTCCCGAGTCGAGAGGTTTCAAATACATTCTTGTAGTTGTGGATTCATTTTCCAAGTATTGTTTACTTTACACATTGTACAGGCAGGATACAGATGAATTAAAGCGTGTTTTTAATAACTTAATATCTCTGTTTGGTACTCCTAGTCTAATAGTTTGTGATAGGGGCCGTATGTTTGAGAGCGCGGGTTTTCAAAATTTGGTTACCGAGCTGGGGGGTGCGGTACATTTTATCACACCGGAAATGCACCACGAAAACGGCCAGGCTGAACGTTACTGCAGAACCGTTTTGAATATGCTGCGCGTGGAGGTAAACAATAAAGGCGCAGATTGGTCCGACGTCCTCTGGAGGGTTCAGCTAATCCTTAACACTACAAAACACGCTACCACTCAAACGTCTGCGTTGCACCTACTGGTTGGAATCGAGGGCACCATTCCCGTTCTAAGAGCCTTAATACGTGACATTGCGCTTGAGAACTCAAAGCCCAATAGAGAAGCTATGGCTACGTTGAGGAGGCAACGTGCTTCCGAGTTGCTTACTGCTAACCAGCATAGACAAGATGAACACGTGAACGACGGTCGCAGGCAGCCGCGCATTTTCAAAGTTGGGGATCATGTTTTCGTTATAAAAGGATCTCAGTCTGCAGGAAAGCTAGATTCCGGCATGCGTGGCCCGTATAAGGTCATAAAGGAGTTGCCTCATCACCGCTACGAGTTGGAGCTTCTGGCTGGCTCATACGGCAAGCGCAGTCAATCCGCCGCGGAGTACATGATCCCGTGGCGTGGCGAGTGGACGCCCGAGGCGTGTGCAACCTTTTTCAATTGTAAGTATGAATCAGAATTATGTTCTGGGTGGCTTTGCTGGCAGACACTTCATGTTTTTATGCCATGTAGTGTTGTTTCAGAACGTTGTTTCTGGCAGGGTTTTCCTCCCTGGCTGGTTTTGCTACGGCAGACACGATGTGCAGACGAGGGCTCACATTGTGTATCAGGATGGTATTTCCTGGCAGACTTAACCTAGATCGCTTCAGGCACCTCATGTTTATGCTCATGTGTGTGTTTGTTGAGGTTAGAATGGTGATGTCTGGGTGGCTATGCCACGGCAGATATGATGTGCAGACGAGGGCTCACATTATATATCAGGATGGTATTTCCTGGCAGACTTAACCTAGATCGATTCAGGCACCTCATGTTTATGCTCATGTGTGTGTTTGTTGAGGTTGGAAGGGTGATGTCTGGGTGGCTATGCCACAAAAACACTTCAGATACCTCATGTTCATGCTCATGTGTGTATCAGTTGTGGGTCGGGATGGTACTTCCCGTGTGTGTGTGTGTGTGTGTGCGTGTGTGTCATAACTATTAATGTCATGTGTGGATGGTATGAATTTCCCGTATGAAAGGACTTATTTGGCTTTAGAATTTCAAGTAAATAGTGTGGTTGAGAATAATGACTGAGCCTTGTCCATAAAGGCTTGAGCGCTCACGAGTTTTTATGGTACAAGGGTGTGTATGCGGGATTGAAGCTACCCTGGCACTCCTGAACTAATGCGGCCAATGTTATCTCTGTTGACAGCTGAAGATGAAGCGGACGAGGACGCCTCGCAGTCAGGAACGGCCGTATTAGAAACAAGTACGAGTGACATTTAGAAAAAAAAAAGTAGTAAGGCAGGCATCGTGGCCGGCCTTGATGACGTCAGAGGGCGTGTCGTTCGGGCGGCGCAGCGGGGATAGCGGCTGGCAGCTCGGAGCTCACTTTTTCGCCTTCGCTCGACGCAGACGGTCGCCTACCTAGCTCTGTTGCATTTTGTAATTTAGTTCATTGATTTTTGTGAAATATTTAATAATTCCTAAATTAAATTTTGTGTTATCCAGTTTGTTTTTTTTTTTAAATAACTCCGCTTCTGATTCGTAAAATAAGAATAATAAATATTCATGGTCATATTACACAGATCTCGTTAGCTCCATACTAAGTACAACTAAATGACTTGTGTTACAGGTGCGAACTCGACGACAGATTTAATACAATTTAATACACAGATAACATCCAAGACCAGAGACAAACAAGAAAAGTTCGTTTCCTATTTTGACCCGGCCGGGGATCGAACTCGAGACCTTCGGTTTTCACAATCAGCGTGCCAAACCGCTACGTCAGTGAGGCCGTCATCCGAATAAGTAAATAAACAAATAATAAAATCTGTGGCTCCATGAATCAAGGGTCGATCTATCTACCTAAAGACTAAAGACTGAAAGATTATCTAAAGACTAACTAAGAATATCTATTATCTAAAGACTATCTACTGGAGTCTGTATGACTGGAGAGGTTTGTATTGTACGCAAGAATTAAAAGAATAAAATTTCAAATCTATCTCAGCTGATTTAAATAGTCTTCAGTAGCCTTAACTACCTACGATCGATAGGTAAAGTGACTTGTCAGCGCTGTAGTGCTTGAGTCATAATGAAATAAAAAAGTGCGAGTCAAAGAGGAATAAAAAAGGAATTTTGTCAAATTCAGTTTATGGACCGGTAATGAAACTTACACTAAGGCGTTTTTTATTCTTTGTAGTAAGACTATAAAAAAAAATGCACTTATTTCGACTCTAATGCATTGTCGTATTTACGTAAAACAAAAAACGTTTTATGTTAGAAGTCGCGTAATTATTCGTTTTTGATATCCTACAAAGATAATAACACTTTAATGCCATTGTGTGATTTCAGCTCCCTAAATTACGTCACAATGATCTGTGTAGGTCAGATTGGCAAACATACAAACGTCGTGGGCAAATGAATAAGATCTGTTCTCGTAGGTTTGTATGTCGGCCCGCTGCAAAAAAATAAAAGTGACTCCACGATAACTGACTGTACTCGCCACTTCAGTCTACCTATGACCACGGCAACTGCAACGTTTTCGAAACATCGGGAATTAAGGTACGATAATTATATTATACATAACTAAGCACACTGTTATTTCTGGCGAACAATTTCAAGTTTAGTTTTAAGTCAAGGCGGTGCATGTTTTCATGTAACTTTGTAAATGTTTTACCTGATGAATAATCGCGATTAGACCTGTTTAATATATAACTACATATGAGTAGGTTTTGTTAAGCATCTTTCGGGCAAGAACCTTAAAAAAAGGCAAAAGAGTACTTATATTTTCCGTTGTTCGTGTGTAGGAGGCAATCAGCATGCAGCGCGCGCGCCTGCCGGGGCTTCGCGTTAGTTTGGCGACCTAGTGAGCAAACTCGCACTCTACCCGCATTTACAATTCGTTTGCGGACTACGAAATATTCCGAGCGCCGTTTCAGTCTTTTGTAACTTGATTTTTCTCCGCCGTCTCCCGCTTGATTTGCTTTTTTCCAGTACTTCATTACCATGAGAACGTAGCTAGAAGAATTGTGTAGTTACTAAGCGGACAAGTGGGCGGAAATAAGTAGGGATGATATGATAGTCTTTGCCATAGTAATGGTTCTCTTTTTACTGGTTCGATCTCGTTATAATACGATTGAGGTCTTAATTTAGGCAGGATTACGAACTTGAGGAGTAAAATGGAGTTTTCATATGTAGCCGCTTCAACGAGATTGGTGTAGAGGAGACCGGCGGCCTGCGGCTGTGCTCGACGTCGTATTTTTGCAAGCTAGCTAGAGCGCCACTCCAACACGAGCAGATCCAAGATTAACAATTGCTCAAGCCGGGAGCGCGAAAATTAACTTTTAAATGTAAATTTTACGAGGAAGTCATAACGTGAAAGCTGCCGCGGTTAGCTCTGATTTATTGCAGTTGGAATGGAAAGTGTTAAAGGAGTTGCAATCTGAAAAAAGTTTTAATAGGCACCTCCTTAAAGCAGTATAAATCATGAGTCTAAGCCGGGTTTAAGTGTCGCAAAGTTGTACTTACGAATTTTAAAGATCATCCTCTTTTATGTTAGTTTGATGACGACACTTTATTTTGCTCATCGCTGGAGACTGACTTGTTTTTATACTACTGGGCAGTCATTTAAAGCAGCTTTTACTTTTGGCTTTTCTTTCTGTCAGATTTTCTAACATATTTAATCATTGTGCCTTTGAATTTCATATAAGCTCTTTGTTTTGATATGTCCCTACGGCTGGGGCACGGGTCTCTTTCTGCATTGCAGAAAGGTTAGGCCATACTCCACCACGGGGGCCAAGTCCGGGTTGGTGGAGGATTGTAAGACAGTGGCAGGCATTACTGTCAGAAGTTATTAAGTTACCCATAAGGCCTCTGACATGGCATAGCGACTGCCATTACATGACAGCTGACACCAACGGCTTAGCGTGCCTAGCGAAGCACGGAAGCGCTCAGAAAAAATGCCACTAGCGGTAGTCACGAGACGGTCACCCATCCAGCACCTGACCGCGCCAGATATTTCTTAACTTAAGTGATTGATTTCAATCACATGGTTCGACTTGGCCACGAGCGCTTATATTATACTATTTTTGTTTTTAATGCACTAACCCGTGCTAAGGAACAAATTTAAAAACCTATTTAGAGGCTAAAAATTTCACCCATGCCGGGATTCGAACCCGCAACCTCTGGCACGGATAGCCAGAGGTTGCGGGTTCGAATCCCGGCATGGGTGAAATTTTTAGCCTCTAAATAGGTTTTTAAATAACGATATATTATTTACTCATATTAATAGTTATGAGTTTGACGATAAACATATATTATTAGATTCCGCTTCTATTCATCATAACAGTTAAGTTTTGGTAACTCCTGGTACACGGGATGCCAGTTATCGTTTGCAATAACACGCCTCCTATAGCAATAATTTGCGGCGGACTTAATGCCATAAGCATTTTCCACCAGTCAACCGCAGTCAACAAAGCGACACAGGACGCGTTCAGTGCATGGATGGGTAAACCGTCTATGGCTAACGCTAGTGGCATTTTCCGAGCGGTTTCGTGCTTCCGTGCGTCGCAAGGCACGTTAAGCAGCTGGTGCCGGCTGCCGTCGACAGATGTCAGTCGTTAAGCCAAGTCCGAGGCCTCAGGGCGGCTTGAAAACTTCTGACAGTAAGACCAGCCACTAGTCTTGCAAGCCTCCACCAATCCGGACTTTGCCCCCGTGGTGGAGTATACCTTCCTCAGGGAAGAGACCCGTGCCCCTCGGTGGGGACATAACGGGTTGATGATGACGATATTATTGGTTCTACACTACACTGGTTTTTAAGCCAATGGTCAGCTGTATAATATATAATATTTATACGTATAGCTAGCCCATTCTTGGTACGCATAAAATTACATTGTACACAATGTGTACAACACAACATGTCATGTAATCATCAATCATACAATCAATTAATCAATATATTTGTTGCACTAAATTTAGTGCAACAAATATGTTGATTAATTGATTGTATGATTGATGAAATAGCCTCACAGTATATTTATGCATATTTATGCAAGCGTAGTACGACCACGCTAGTAGCGCGTTTTAATATCAAAAGTGTCGACTTTCCATTAGTCATGTTCTGTCAAATTTTGACATTTTAGCTTCACAAAACGCGTGCCTCGTGTTATCGTACTACCACGGATGGATCCAAAAGAAAGAGAAGAACCGGCCAAGTGCCGAAGGAGGAATGATTTTTTGATTCAATTTAAAGAATTTACATTCAGTTTGCTGAATGTCAAAGTACAATGTAACATGAAAGTGAAAGCCGCTGCCTTCGGGCCGTAGTGCAGTGGAGAAAAAGGCAGGGGAGAAAACTCCACTCTGACCATCTTTTCTCAAGTCATCTTAAGTTTAATACATCAGTTACCTATACGTATGATAATATTCAATGAAATGAAAAGGTTTTACTCAAAGTAGCACAGATACTGCGGCTTAATGAACGTTAGAAGTCAAACTACATGTCCATTTTTAAAATCTATATCATTTTGGAGAAAAAATGGACAAAAAAACTTACCCTTTTCAAAGTCCTTAATAAACAGAGTTTACACAATTTTTACAAAACTCATGCATTTTACATGCTTTAATTCCGGACATCATTGTCATATAAAAAATCCTTAATATTATAGTAGCTCTTTGGGCACAAAGTGTACTTTACACATTTTTTGAACCGCGTTTCAGTCAAACTTAATATAGCTTCAGGGATTTTATTGTAGAAACGTATACAATGCTCCATGAAGGACGTATTAACCTTTGCGAGCCTGAATCTTGGGATCAAACGTTTATGTGTATTTCTAGTATTTACATTGTATTGGCTACCTGCAGTTTTAAAGTTACTAATATTTTCCTGAGATACATAAAATTTTCATAGATATACTGGCTGGCAACTGTCAGGATGTTTGTTTCTTTAAGGAAATCTCTTAACGAATCTCTCCTGCCTAGCTTATAGATGAATCTGATCGCTCTCTTCTGCAAGACGAAGATGGTCTCACTCAATGTCCGCTGCCCGTCCCCACACTAGTATGCCATAGATGATAATACTATGGAAGTAACTAAAATAAACAAGCCTCGCAGTTGCGACGTCAGTTAGTTCCCTAATTCTTTTAACAGCATATGCTGCAGAGCTAAGCCTGTTTGCCAATTTTTCTATATGAGGACACCATTGAAGCTTTGCATCAATTATTGTGATGCCTTTAAATACAGTTTCTTCGACAAGGTCTAATTTGTCATTTCCCAGTATAACTTTACTGCAATTATTTTGTCTTTTTTTAATCAAACAATAAGTTATTAGACGTGAACCAGTTCAAAATTAAGAGACAAGAAAATTACCTTGACAATACTTAGTGATGCTCTCTCTCAGGTACTTAACCTGAGAGAGAGCATCACTAAGTATTGTCAAGGTAATTTTCTTGTCTCTTAATTTTGAAAATAAGTGTCATCTGCAAATAATACAATCTCTGACATGTTTCGACCCATGAACGGCAAATCATTTACATATACAAGGAAAAGTTCAGCCCCAATATAGATCTGTGGCACTCCTATCTTGACCTGTGACCCTGAAGATTTCGTTCTTTTAACGTCAGCTCTTTGAACTCTTCCTTCTAAATATGATCTAATAACTTTTAGGCTATTCCCATTTATACCATAGTGCTTTAATTTTAAGACAAGCGTTTTATGGTTCACATAATCAAACGCCTTTGAAAAGTCACAGAACACGCCTACATGCTTCATTGCGATCTTCCCATGCACTAAATATATGTTTAACTAACATGACGCCGGCGTCCGTTGTAGAGCGCCCTTGCGTGAAGCCGAATTGCTGACCATGGAGAATTTGATGTGTAGTTGACCTAGAACTGTCTTCTCGAATATTTTACTCAAACGGGTAGAACCGAAACTGGCCTGAAATTTGTGGGATCTTCCTTATTACAACTTTTAAATAAAGGAACGAGCCTACTATTTTTCATTTGTTCGGGCAATTTGAATTCAAACATTTGTTAAAGATTCTGTCTATACGGGGTGCTAGGACATCAATTACTGAGCTAACTACTGTTACTGATACACCTCACAAATCTTCAGTTTTTTTAAGCTTTTTAAACGATTTAATCACGGTTGGTGCTACAATATATCAAACGAAAAATCGTGATCGCATGGGGGGACATTGTCTTTCTAAATACTTTCAGCAAAAGCTGGAGAAAAGTCTAAAGTAGCGGTTCGCGATCTTCGAATTTGGATTTACCAATTTCCTTATTTATAATAGCCCAAAATGTTTTAGATTTATTAGAAGATTTTATATGCTCACATTTTGCTTTGTGGCAGACGGCTTTAAATAATTTTGAATAAAGTTTAATACTGTATAAAACTGGGGTTGTATGTATATGTTTTTTTTCTCGTATAGTGAATAAAATGTCTCCCTACTTTTTCGGATGCCAGCAGTGGCCCATTCACTAAATTGTAATCTATTTTGTTTGCAGGATATCTGTTTTAATTTAAAAACTTTTTCGAAACTATCTGAAAGAGCCTTGAAGAAATCTCGATAGAGAACAGAAGCATCTTGAGTTTTATTTTTTTGAATAGGTAATCTATTTTTAAGTCAATTTAAGTCAACATGCTGTTTTAAATTGAACTGCAGCCTGGTTCCTAGACCCACACCTATCTTAGCTGAGAATATCATTGTCTTGTAAGAGGCATCATTGGCTGGAGTTGAACTGCTAGTTGGCCTGGTTGTGGGTTGTCTGTCCAGTTTTGCATTGCAAGTCGATGGCGCACTGGTCTCAGTTATCGCATTTGATCGTGCAGGCTGTCTGCTTGGCTCGCTTTAATGCTGTTGTACCCAATTCAGCGGTAAAGGGGCTGGTGTGTTGGGCAAGCTGCTCGGCGGTGACAAGCATGGCTTCTGACTGCCTGTGTTATTGTTCAGCGGCTGCATCGAGTTCAGCAGTGGAGGGCTGGGTCTTCAAGCACATTATATGGTGGCTGCAGGTGTAGCCAGCTTGGTTTGTCTTCTGAGTCTTCCGGTTCGTAGATAAAGGTGGACTCAACACGTTCCAGGTTGCTTTTGCCAAGTGAAATCAACCCATTCACAGTCGAAATGCAGTCATTGTCCTGAGTTTTTCAAATTCAAATTCAAATAATTTTATTTCAACGTAAAGAATTTACATTCTGTTTGCTGAATGTCAATGTACAATGTAAAGTGTAAGCCGCCGCCTTCGGGCCGTAATTGTAGTGGAGAAAAAGGCAGCGGAAAAAAAACTCCACTCTGACCATCTTTTCTCAAATCCTCTTAAAACCAAATACATCAGTTGCCATATGTAAACCTAATAAGATTTCATGATTGCCATTAACAACCCTAAATGCCAAAGCATTAGTCAAATGTCTCACAATAATAGGGGAAAACATAAGTGCTGCGGCCAGACACACGAACAGCACTCGTTCACGAGCATAACGCAGTGCTCAGCCATCATCAGTCTCAACCATTTTGGAGGGAGATAGATGACCCGAACACCACGCTACCATTCGAATGACCTTAAGCAAACTTGCAGTTAAGTTTTTGTCAGTTATATAAGGTATCATATAGTTATTAATATGCAATCACGTCGTCTGTACACACTTGTATTATAAAATATGTTACACTTATACTTAACAATAAAATCGCAGTGGAATTGGTTTACTACCACGGATTAGGATCGTTTATATAGTCGTCTATTCTATAATATGCCTTTTTACATAGCGAATTTTTAATGAAAGTTTTAAATTTATTTTCAGACAAGCATAGAACACGTTCTGGAATTTTGTTGTAAAAACGAACGCAGTAACCTACAAATGATGTGCCTACCTTGGCTAATCGGGATTTAGTACAAGCAACCTTGTTTTGCATAGCCGAGTACTTGCAGGTGATGTCTAGTAATTGAAACTGCACATCTTCCACTTGTTATTGCAGTTCAGCCATGGCTAGCTCATGATCCAAATTACTAGTAAATAATTCTTTCTAGCATTCAGCCATTTTCGTTTCTAACTGTAGTTGTTGACGAAGAATTGGTGCACTTTGTTTACTTCTTCTATTTCGTTTTATTAGTTTCTGTACCTTCTGAATGTATTTTTTTTTAAATACTTCTTTATGGTTTTCACGTTGTTCATTTTCATACTACTGCTATTCCCCATAGCGCAGGACTTATCGCTGGCTGTGGTTAGGTCGACTGTTGGTATTCCGGCATCACTCATCACTTCGCTATACAAAGCCATGGTTCTAGCGCTATCATTTTGTTGTTCTTGTTCACTGATTTGCTGAAGCTCATGATGCGTCTCAGCAAGCGGGTGTTCAAGCGAGCGTATTCGTTGCATTGCTACACTATGGACATCATGGCACTGGTTGAACGAGTTGACTTGCTGTTGCAGCTCATCCCGTTGGACACTTAGATCTTGGCATTGGATGTCCAATTCACTGGGCTCTGCATTAAGCGCTGCGTTGGTTTCATTCTATTTATGAATCTCATCTTCACTTTCCTCTCGTTCTTATAGAAGTGTGTCGCACAACTCTTTGTTCTTTACGCTGAAGCAGTGTGGCTTTTAGTTTCAGCTCCATGTCTCACATAGTCACCTAGCTTCGGGTAAACATACTGGTGTCATCTGGAAAATAACCGGGCATTGGTGTCAGTGTCTGACCATGTAGGATGTTTTTGGCTGATAACGAGTTGATTGTACGTTAAAGATGTTAAGTGAGAGTGTTATGTTGACTGTGGCTAGTTGTTTTGTCTTAACTTTGCTTCCACTTTTCGTCAAGTAAAGAGAACCAGAACTGAGCCGGAATGTTTCTATGGGACGTATCTCATTTACATGAGGTTAAGTACAACTTATTTATGTAGGAAAACTGTAGTATGAGACGTAAATTAGAGGATTAAAACAATACTTCCCCTGTTAAGTCGTCGCAAATTGAACCCTTGGACAGTTCCGCCGCCCGTTGCAATTTTACAGCACAATAATTTGTAATTTGTTTGATTTTTCACCAGTAATTTTTATTTGCACGTCACTACTGTGTATTGTTTAATGAATTTACGTTTAAATTTACTCTAAATACACTAATAACACTAGTTATTTAAACAAAATATACTGAGCCGCTTTTGAAAGCAGCTGTTCGGTTTGGAGTTGCCAGCCAAAAAAACATGATTGCCATTAATAACTTTAAAAGCCAAAGCATAAATAATTCTTTTTCGTAGGTCGGGAAAACAACAAGTGCTTCGGCCAGCCACACAAACAGCACTCGTTCACGAGGATCACGCAGAGATCAGCCTTCATCATGCAGTCTCAACCATTATTGATTGATTGATATTAGGATTTAATTTTACTTATATTTATAAACGACCCTTATGTTTAGAATCGTATCTAAACCTTTCGTTTTATCTGTCTCTTTCCTTTCACAACTAGTTTTGAAAGCAGCAACAACGTTTCTCGGCCGCTCCGTAAATTAAATTTGAATATTGGTGTTAATAGTGTGCAGTGTGCTCCAAAAGCAATAAAATATAGGTCATCAACGTGCAACCAAGACTTTCATTAATCAGCGCCTAAAAGCAATTTCACCAAATTCGTTTTCAACGGAATTTATACGAAACCTTCCCTTACTAGAAAAGCTACTTGAAAAGCCTTACTGGCCGTGATAATTTTCTTTTTAACATCATTAACAGAACATAACATCTACATACAAGCACATACATTGCTTCTGGCCCCACACTAGGATACACTGTGTCGTGGGAACCAGATACAACGACATTGCAAACATTTAAACGTCCAAGACCTAGGCTTTTTTTTTCTTTCTCCCCAGCCGGGATTCGAAACCGGGACCTCTTGCATGGTAGGCAGACGCGTCACCGCTACGCCACAGAGGTCGTCAAAAGCTGTTAATTTTACAATTAATAGATTATGTGGAGAACAAACTAACAAAAAAACTCCACATTTACTCTTTTCAAAACTATAAGCGGAACCCAAAAAATATGTCGTTGATTCACAAAGCCAACAAGCTTGCAGTATGATCTGCACAGGTCGTCTCGTTGCCTACACTTAGTCCCATGGTGGTAATCGTCGCGCAGCGCGCCTCGGCTAATGGCTTGCCTTATTCTCTATGTCACTGTTTTGCTACAGCTTTATTGTGATTGTTTATTACTAATGGCTTCCTGCTGCCAAGCTGCTAGTTGCTCTAGTAACAGAAGCACGTGGTAGGTACAACAGAAACAGATGCTGTGTGGTGTCGGCCTAGAGAATAGCACCAACCCAAATTCTTCCCGCGGGTGTTGTAAAAAGCGACTAAGGGACACAAACCGGGGGGTGGGCAGCAGCGCCCCCTGCAGTACAATTCCACCAAACTGCGATCCCCAACCCGCATGCCCAGCGTGGGGATTATGGGCATTACCCCCAATGATGGCACAACCTTGCGCTATGGCACTTATCGTCATATTTTGGACCATTCACACAATATCTTTATAAATTGTAGCCTTTATGTTATTACTACATAAGCTATATTACTGGAAAGTTTTATTAAAATTGAGTAGTTTTGACGTGAAAGAGTAACAAACATGCATCCATACTTGCAAACGCGTTTATAATATTATATTATTATAAATATAGTAGGATTTAAATGCTCTGTTTCTAGCTTATAGCTAATTGTGACAAAAATAGTATAATCATGTGGGTACAGTGATATCGTTCCGATGTTAAACGTAACTGCAAAGTAGTTAGTCGGGGCTGTAAGTAATGCAATTTGCTTAAGTCAGATGTCGCTGCCTGTACGTAATACAGAGAATAGTGTAAAGAGGTTCGAAATTTCACTGATGCCGTGAGTCGCCCATTGGCTCAATTGGTAGAGCGCTGGCACGGATAGCCAGAGGTTGCGGGTTCGAATCCCGGCATGGGTGAAATTTTTAGCCTTTAAATAGGTTTTTAAATAATTGTGACAGGTTTAGTTAACGCCGCAACTTCGCCGCCTTTTCTGAAGTAAGTCCCAAAAATCTCTCAATAAAAGCTTTATAATAAAACAAGCAATAGAGGTGATTTTGGCTTTTACGCGATAATAATAAATAAATGTTCATGGACATATTACACAGATCTCCTTAGCCGTATACTAAGTACAACTAAATGACTTGTGTTATAGGTGCTAACTCGACGATAGATTTAATACGCAAGCGCCGCGCGTTGCTCAGGCGCAGGGTGCAGGCCTGGCGCAACACCACTCTGGTTATGTTTTCTGACAAGATGAGATAAGAATATTCCTTATTCATCATCAGCAACCCATTATTTTCCCACCGAAGGGCACGGGTCTCTGCCCAGAGGAAGAAATAGGCTATACTCCACCACGGGGGCCAAGTCCGGATTGGCGGAGGCTTGTAATTAAGACCAGTGGCTGGTCTTACTGTCAGAAGTTTTTAAGCCCTTATGGGCGGCTTGATAACTTCTGACAGTAAGGCCCGCCACTGTCTTACAATCCTCCACCAACCCGGACTTGGCCCCCGTGGTGGAGTATGGCCTAACCTTCCTGCGAGGCAGGAAAAGACCCGTGCCCCAGCAGTGGGGACATACAAGGGTTGATAACGACGACATTTGTATAAGTATAAGTATGTATATCAATATTCATATTTGCACAACCGGTAGTTGGGTTCGCTTCTTCTTCAGCAACTCTCCATCGTAGGCTGTCCGGGAGAAATTGCTCTAAGCAATAAGGCCGCCAATTGTACTGTATCTTTATAATTATTTTATGTTGGTTTTTTTCCTGGTGTGGAATAAACAACATTCAATGCCGATGAACACAATACATGCAAGTGATTATATTAAATTATATTCTATATGTTGTTAGGTATTAATATTACTTAGCATAAAAAGTGGAACGCACTACCCTTTCCTGGAATTAGGGGCAGGCAATACGTCTTCCTCCCCCTCATACTTACTTATCAGTTAGATAATTTTTTTTATGCAGTGACTTGGATTGTGACGTACCTAAGCACATGTAGTTAGTTAGTTAGTTAGACCGGAGATTTCCGCACTTAGCCTCATAGTTGGGCCATTGTACGTAGCAAGCGCTGAGGTACGTTAACAATTCAGACACTAGGGTTTCCTTACGATGTTTTCCTTCACCGTCGGCGAGTGGTATTGCTACTATAATTTCACAAATGTACATTACTTAGAAAACAAAGTCATTGGTACATGCCGGGGTTTGAACCCACGACCTCCCGATTGAAAGGCCGGCGTTCTACACCGCTCCGCTACCACCGCCCCTAGCCGCCGCCGCCGCCGCTAGCACATGTAATCGCCAAGGTTCATTGTGCCGACAACAACCTTCAAGTAGCGAGCAGTGATAGAGCCTTTTTAATAACCTCTAAATGTGCTAAAAATAAGAAGATTAACAACTTTATGCATGCGGGTCAGAGTTTTTGAACCTAATCTGAAAAGAAACTAATACTGGAGAATACTGGAGAAAATAAACTTTACACAAAGTTTCTTTGTTTATTGAAAACATTTTATCCTTACGGTCTACTAAACTTTGTACTTTTATGGCATCAGTCTATCGGGATTGATGCCATAAAAGTACAGGTTGTTACTTTTTCGAGTTTTGGTAGCATCAATTGTCGGGTGTGGCAATGTAGTTCTTTTTTTTTTTAACAAAGGATTTTTTTAGTATTGTAATTTCCTATCTTTGGACCTCACCTGGAGTTAAAGTACTGTATATACCGGTGTATACAGTACTTTAGCTCCAGGCGAGGTTAAATAATTCCTTGTTACTTAACTGTTAAGTTACGGACCTTCTGTTAAGTTCATATCACAAATGGGCCAGTCTAGTTTGTCCTCAGAGGACAATTAAAGGTGTATGCCCGCTACAACGTGTTAGCTATTTGCGGGCGGCACAATATTAGTATTTCTTAAAGATTCGCGATACTCATACATAGTTATTATATTAAACGGTTAGCCAGAGGTCGCGAGTTTGAGTCCCGGCATGGGCGGAATTTTTAGCCTTTAAATTGGTTGTTAAAATTGTCCTCAGTACGGGTTACTGCAACAAAAATAATATAATCACTAAAATTGTTACTTACATGATTGATGAATTTTATACAACACAAATTGCCAACGTATTACTTACTTTTCTTACAAAAGCAGGAAAAATAATGCTGTGACATTTCACACGAAAAGCACCCGAACATCATAGTACCAGAATATCACGAGATATGTCCGGATTAGTACAGGTTTTCTACATTGCAAACTTGTGGGTTGAGCTGTAGACATAAAAGATCAACGATTGCTATTAAAACTTTGTGAGCTGACAGGCATAACTTCTATTGTTTGCAAAGCCGCAATTTGTGATGCTTCCCGGTATTGTTGTCGGTTGTTCAATCATGCTACGAAGCCACTTAAAGATAGCAATGCTTTATAAAACCACGGGTTCCCTACTTTTATTGTTTACCGACCTTATAAAGGTCGGTTTAAATATTTTAGACGATTTAACAACTAACCATAACTTATACATAACACAATCCCATGGATACACCCAGACTGTGGCTTTGTGTACAATGTACGGCGGACCCCAGAGGGAATCGAACTCACGGCCTCCGGCTGGTAGTCAGACGTGATACCTTTACAACAACGAAGACTACTTATCCGCGATATACTGCAATATTCGTACCGTTTTCTACCGCTGCTCCGATTTTTCAAGGTTTGCTGCAACCGACAGAGATAAGCTCGCCTTTGTACATGTTATGTTTATGTAATGTCCTGTTTAATGTTTCGTGTGTAATAAAGTAATAGTTAGTTTGAAATTCGTCACTGCGAAAGTACATAGTTGCAAGGTACTCAACGACTTATGTTGTGGCGCATGTACGTTGTGGCGAATGCTGTGGTTAAGGCTGGGCGCATGCTGAGACGCAGGTAACTCAGTACAGCGCAGCACAGTTCAGTACAGGGCATGGCAGTTGAGGCACACATAGGTCCCCACCGCATGCTGCGACGCAATTACTCGTTCCATTCCTTGGCAATTCTCACCCAAGTAACTCTTTCAATGTCTTTTTTGAATAGTCTGGATGATTTGTATCCTACAAAATATAAGGTTCACAGCGAACTAATTCAATTAATGTACTGTCATTGCAACAAAATTGTTAGTAAACACGCCTCGACGCGCACGCGTCGCGCAGAAATCTGTGCCGGGACTACGAGACGCAGAGCAGGGCAGACACAATTTCTACGTCGCACGCGCCTGCGCCACGGCGTACGTAGCTCAATGACGTTCCATGCTTTACAAAATCTGCGCTGCCCTGCGCTGCTCTCTGCTGCCTCGCCTGCGTCTCAGCATGCGCCCAGCCTGAATTTTAGCTTTACGAGAAACTGAACGAAGACCTAGTAGGTTTAAGATTGTGACATTGTTCACGTTGTGTTCGGAAAAAAGTCAATCCAGTCGGGTCTTTGGTTATTTTTTATTACATGTTTTATTTTTGGTTTGTCAGCGATTTAAATTATTTTAGTTGATTTTTCTTATGTGTCATTTGTCAGAAAGAGTTATGTATGAACATAGAATCGGACATACATACATACGGGCAAAACACAATTCGCTCCTTTTGGGTTTCTCTGCAGTCGTATTAATTCGAGACGATAATTTATTTAAAATAACCCTCAATAAGTACTTGTGCCAGAAATGTTACTTTTCTCGTCAAGAATATTTTAATGATAAATTGCACAATAGAAAGAAAAATATATTATTATATAAAAAATAATAGTAATAGATAGTTATAAGCGAGCAATCAATTAAGTTAAATTGTACTGCCCTTACAGGTTGTCATGTACCTCTCAAATTACATAAAAGAACTTTAGTGATATATGATTATGGCAATAAAGAAATCTGAATCTGAATCTAATAAGTAAATCTATGACTAAGTCCAAGAGAAGAACTGTGTGCCAAATGGTAATTCATTCGTGATTACGTGACTACGTGACAAATAACTTTTGTGTACTACAGTTCATTCAATACAAGTTGTTCCTTGTCAGTTTTTCCACTGTCATAATTATGTGCACTCTACGACCTGGGCATAGAGTACATTATTAGTTAGGACAAGTAACTTTTTATGGTAAACGCATTGTCATCATCATCGTCAGGCTATACTAGTCCACTGCTGGACATAGCCCTCCCCTAATGAGCGCCATAGCGCCCTGTCTTCAGCTTGCCGCATCCAGCATCCGCCTGCAGTTTTTCGCAGATCGTCATCCCACCTAGTCGGAGGGCGTCCCACACTACGTTTGCCGAGTCACGGTCTCCACTCAAGGACACGTTTGCTCCAACGGTTGTCGGTTCTTCGCGAGATATGGCCAGCCCACTGCCACTTCAGCTTGCTGATTCTCTGAGCAATGTCGATAACTTTGGTTCTCTGTCGGATGCATTCGTTACGAATCCTATCCTTCAGAGAAACTCCGAGCATAGCTCTCTCCATAGCTCGCTGAGCGACTTTAAACTGGTGGACCAGCCCTTTCGTGAGTGTCCATGTCTCGGCTCCGTAGGTCATGACAGGTAGGACGCACTGATTAAAAACTTTCGTTTTCAAGCATTGCGGTATGGATGACGAGAAGACTCGGCGTAGTTTACCGAACGCTGCCCAACCCAGCTGGATCCTCCTCTTGGCCTCCCTCTCGAAATTGTTTTTACCTAACTGCAAAATCTGCCCGAGGTAAATGTATTCGGAAACGATTTCGAGAAGGTGACCATGTACGACGACCGGTCTCGGATCAATGTGGCCGTTGATCATGATCTTGGTTTTATCCAAATTCATGCCAAGACCGATACGTCGCGAGGCTGAAGCTAGGTCGGTCAGCATCCGGTTCAGCTCCTCTAGCGACTCCGCCATTAAGACTATGTCATC
This sequence comes from Yponomeuta sedellus, assembly GCA_934045075.1. Lineage (NCBI taxonomy): Eukaryota > Metazoa > Arthropoda > Insecta > Lepidoptera > Yponomeutidae > Yponomeuta > Yponomeuta sedellus. Next base: position 3,277,356 of record OW203724.1, on the reverse strand, counting down.
TGCGAATCGCAGGTATGAGATGTAGTCGCCGTTTATGTTAATGCCCTTTCCTTTCCAGTCCAGCGTCTTAAACATATCTTCCAACGCGCTTGTGAACAGTTTCGGGGATATAACATCCCCATGTCTTACTCCTCTGCGCAGTTGGATAGGTTTAGACTGCTGGCCCTGTACTTGAACACTCATGGTGGCGGCTTCGTACAGACATCTCAACACCTCGATATAACGATAGTCTACTTGGCATCGCTGTAAGGATTCCAGAACAGCCCAGGTTTCGACAGAATCAAAGGCCTTCTCATAGTCCACAAAGGCCAGACACAGGGGCTGATTATACTCTTCGCACTTCTGTATAATTTGCCTCACTGTGTGAATGTGGTCTATGGTGCCATATCCTCCGCGAAACCCGGCCTGTTCCGGCGGCTGGAACTCGTCGAGTCTCCTGGCGAGACGATTCGTGATCACTCGTGAAAACAGCTTATAGACATGGCTCAGGAGCGAGATGGGTCTATAATTCTTAAGAAGAGTTTTGTCACCCTTCTTAAAAAAGAGCACCACCAAACTCCTGTTCCACGCCTTTGGAGTTCTCCCACTGTGAAGGACGGCGTTGAAGAGCTTTTGTAGTTCCTGAATAACAGGGGCTCCTCCAGCTTTCAAAAGCTCTGATGTTATTCCGTCCTCACCGGGGGCTTTTCCATTTTTAAGCTGTCTCAGAGCTAACACGATCTCGTCTTGACTGACGTCAGGCAGTTCGTCGGTGTAGTGGCGTGTCAGGGTGGCTCTGGAATCGAGTTCGTCTCGTTGGGAACGAGGGGCATGTGCAGCGTATAATCGGCCATAGAAGTCCTCTATCTCGGCGGAGATCTCCGGCTTCGACAATACGGTCCTCCCGTCGTGCGTTCTTAGCTTCGTCAGGTGGCTCCTGCCAAGCTGCTGAGTGAATACTTTGGACCCTCGGTTTTGCTCTATCGCCTCTTCAATGAGGCGTGTGTTGGAGCTCCGAAGGTCGCGCCGTACCATCTTCGCAATTTGCCTGTTCAGGTTTGACCGCTCAGACGATGTCGCTTGGGTGGTTTCCCGTCTTTTTGTCAGCAACCCGAGAGTCTCAGCCGAGAGTTTGGACTTCTTAACAGTCCACTGCGTTTTGCAGAACTTGATGCCCTCGTCCCTCAGAGTTTCGACCAGATTCTGTAGGGTCTCGTCAGCGTCGTCGGTGGGCTCTAAGGCAACAAGTCTGTCCCCGAGTAGCTGCTGGAACTTCTCGGTGCCCGCCATGATTTGGATTGGGTTAGGTCGGAGCGTGGACTTCATCAGACAGGTTCTTTCAAGCTTCAAGTTGATATTCAGAGAGCCTCGGAGAAGTCGGTGATCGGATCCGGTATTAAACCTGTTGATCACAGAGACATCTCTGAATATGTGCTTGCTATCCGTCATAATGAAGTCGATCTCATTTTTAGTCACAGTGTCGGGGCTTTGCCATGTCCACTTCCTTTGAGGCTGTTTCTCGAAGAAAGAGTTCATCAAGAATAACTCCTCTTTCTCAAGGAAGTTGACGAGCATTTGCCCCCTGTGATTCCTCACTCCATAGCCATGCGGCCCTATTCGGGACTCGTTGCCACTCTGGGTTCCCACCTTGCCGTTAAAGTCCCCCATAACAACGTTGAAGTGAGCCTTCGTGGTGTCATGTAAGGCTTTGGATATGTCTTCGTACATATCCTCCACTTCATCATCCGAGTGTGTCGAGGTCGGTGCATAAACCTGAATGATCTTCATGCTGTAACGCTTAGACAGCCGAAGGATCAGGTATGCTACCCTGGTCGACACACTGGAAATTTCTTCAACGTTGTTAGTGAGGGCCTTATTGACAAGGAAACCTACGCCACCCTGGGATATTTTATCACCCTCGCGAAAGTAGAGAAGATGGCCCGAGTCTAGGGTTACGGTGTCCTCCCCCTCTCTACGGACTTCACATAGCCCTAGAACATGCCATTTAATGTTCTCTAACTCCACTTCCAACTGCGCTAGATGATGGTCAAGCCTCAGAGTGCGTCCGTTAAACGTTGCCAGGGTCAGTTGTTTGTGGCAGCCTGAGGTAGCCCGGTGATTCTTAGCACCCCCTGCCCCGCCGTTACCATGGCCGCTGCCATGGCCAGGAATAGCGGGGCGGCCGGGAACTGGGGGCCATTTCACACGTTGTGCTGCCATAGGGGGTAATGCCCATAATCCCCACGCTGGGCATGCGGGTTGGGGATCGCAGTTCAGTGGAATCGTACTGCAGGGGGCGCTGCTGCCCACCCCCCGGTTTGAGTCCCTTAGTCGCCTTTTACGACACCCGCGTGAAGATTTGGGATGGTGCTATTCTCTAGGCCGACACCACACGGCACATTGTAGTGCACCACAAACCATAGCGTGTTTGTATGAGCAAACCAACACATACACACACAATACTTACCTACACTAGTACAAAATAACTATTCCTACAGTAAATTCGCTATAAACCATTTCAAAACTTACTCAACGTAAAGGTCTTAAAATCTTAGATAGTAACACGCTCAGCAAATTGATTAATCGTTATAACCGGATATTATTCAGGTACGAACAAAACTCTTCAGTTATTATAAGAAAACATACAATTGTATAATATCATTAGCATTTACATGAAGTGCTCGTGGCCTAAATTAACAGAGAAATTGGAATTAATCACTTCAAGCAATAGCAGACGCTGTCAGCTGCTAGATGGGTGACGATCCTTACGATGACTACCGCTAGTAGCCTCTTTTCAGAGCGTTTCGTGCTTCGGAAGGCACGTTAAGCAGTTGGTGCCGGCTGTCATGTAATGGCGTCGTTGAGCCACGTCAGAGGCCTTATGGACGGCTTATGAACACTTGTTTGTCATAGAGTCATATTTTTTTGAGTCGAGGCATTATTTTTAAAAATATACGTAATCAGCTGATTCCGCAAACATTGTTTTGTCAAATTAATTGCGACCTATTCTCGTAATTACCCGGACTTGGCCCGACGTGGTGGAGTATGGCCTAACTTTCTGCGGTGCAGGAAGAGACTCGTGCCCCGGCAGTAGGGACATACAAGGGTTGATAACGATTTGTACATGTAACTAATTACTTATTAAGGTATTTTACGTCGAGGGCAAGTAATCGTCGATTAGAGTTACCCAACATAATTATACAAAAATAATCATAAACATTGCTTAAGCCATTTCGGAGGAGAAGGAGAAAATTAGAGAAAAATAGGAGAAAAATAATCATAAACATTGCTTAAGCCATTTCAATGGTACAAGGTAGATAAGAAATATTTTGAAATGTTTAAATTTAAATTGTAATATGATTTTATTATCGCAAAAAAAATACAAAAATAACTTAAAATAGACTAAGTGATGAATCGCTCGTAGCCCCGGCTGCCTGAGTGATCTTAAACGATCACGAAGGTTAAGGCAGGCAGGCAGGCAGGCAGGCAGGCAGGCAGGCAGGCAGGCAGGCAGGCAGGCAGGCAGGCAGGCAGGCAGGCAGGCAGGCAGGCAGGCAGGCAGGCAGGCAGGCAGGCAGGCAGGCAGGCAGGCAGGCAGGCAGGCAGGCAGGCAGGCAGGCAGGCAGGCAGGCAGGCAGGCAGGCAGGCAGGCAGGCAGGCAGGCAGGCAGGCAGGCAGGCAGGCAGGCAGGCAGGCAGGCAGGCAGGCAGGCAGGCAGGCAGGCAGGCAGGCAGGCAGGCAGGCAGGCAGGCAGGCAGGCAGGCAGGCAGGCAGGCAGGCAGGCAGGCAGGCAGGCAGGCAGGCAGGCAGGCAGGCAGGCAGGCAGGCAGGCAGGCAGGCAGGCAGGCAGGCAGGCAGGCAGGCAGGCAGGCAGGCAGGCAGGCAGGCAGGCAGGCAGGCAGGCAGGCAGGCAGGCAGGCAGGCAGGCAGGCAGGCAGGCAGGCAGGCAGGCAGGCAGGCAGGCAGGCAGGCAGGCAGGCAGGCAGGCAGGCAGGCAGGCAGGCAGGCAGGCAGGCAGGCAGGCAGGCAGGCAGGCAGGCAGGCAGGCAGGCAGGCAGGCAGGCAGACAAATAAATAAATAAATAAATAAATAAATAAATAAATAAATAAATAAATAAATAAATAAATAAATAAATAAATAAATAAATAAATAAATAAATAAATAAATAAATAAATAAATAAATAAATAAATAAATAAATAAATAAATAAATAAATAAATAAATAAATAAATAAATAAATAAATAAATAAATAAATAAATAAATAAATAAATAAATAAATAAATAAATAAATAAATAAATAAATAAATAAATAAATAAATAAATAAATAAATAAATAAATAAATAAATAAATAAATAAATAAATATTCACGTACTTATCAGTATCACACAGATCTCGTTAGCCCCATACTAAGTACTACAACTAAATGACTTGTGTTACAGGTGCTAACTCGACGATAAATTTAATACAATAAATACATAGATAACATCCAAGACCCGAGACAAACTAGAAAAGTTCGTTTCCTAGTTTGACCCGGCCGGGAATCGAACCCGAGACCTTCGGTTTTACAGTCAGCGTGCCAAACCGCTGCGCCACCGAGGCCTTTACATGTTAAATAGCCTTTTAGATGAACAGATAGATGTACTTTGGAGAGTATGCTTATGAACTCCATAAGCTCATACCACCATCTCCGTTCTGCAATTGTAACACCAGACACTGCGGGTAACCATCCGCACTTGGTTGACATTCCGAACCTTCGCAATAAGCCTTTTCGTCATCTTTTATAATGCGCATAGCCAAAGTGTGGAACACCTTGCCGTTTTTTCGAATACTTATAACCTGAACCTTTTTAAGATGCATGTGAACAGGCTTCTTTTGATTTTTTTTTAATGCACTAACCCGTGCTAAGGACAATTTTAAAAACCTATTTGGAGGCTAAAAATTCCACTCATGCTCCTATTAGCCAATTAGCTCAGTTGGAAAGAGCGCTGGCACGGATAGCCAGAGATCGCGGGTTCGAATCCCGGCATGGGTTTTTAGGCTTCTTTTGGTCAAACTCGGTACAACCTAGACCTCATCTTAACCCTTATAAAAATAAATAGAGAACACTTTATTGTACATAAAAATGGAAATTTTTAACAGATATTTTATAACATAACAGTACAGACGTCGGCCTTATTACTTAGAGTGATGCACTTTATGTATGAGCCCTAATGTATCTCCTTAATCAATGTTTCAATCAACGTTCCTAAAATAAATGAGAGTCTGCGGTGCAGCAGCCGCCCGTGGCTGAAATAAGTTAAGCTTATTGAAGTAGATCGATGGACTATTCGTCGGAATGCACCGTTTGAAATTAAATGCGTTCGATCAACCAAGCGAAAGCGTCGGACTGCTTGCTCAGCCCCGGTTTCTGGTACACTAACAAGCCGTTAATCTACTGTTAACAGCTGTCAGTTCGCCGAAGTGCATACAAAAATAACATTTGACAGCTGTTAACAGTAAATTAACAGATTGTTAGTGTACGAGAAACTGGGAGTTAGAATTGCTACCCCTACATGGTTTTTTTATCTAACTGCACCAGCAGGAGAGCTATGTTTTTGCAGTGTATTTCTTAATGTACCTATATTTCATTGGTACCCTCTGTTACCGTCATCATCATCTTCGTCAGCCAATTAACGCCCACTCCAGGGCATAGGCCTTCCTCATGGTTTTCCAAGCTTCACGGTCCATATACAGAGACTTCCCGCCACCGTAACCAGGTCGTCATACCATCTGGTGGTGCCTGCCCAAGCTGCGTCGTCCGGTCCATGGTCGCCAGGTCAAAACTTTTTCGCCCCAACGGTTATCACTTCACGCTCTGTTAGATTCGATTTATTTGTGAACGTAAAGTATTATCAATGGTAGCTTTGGCACCTTTACATGTCATTATCTTCAAAATTTTAAATACCTAAAACAAGACTGAATGCGGGAAAAATAGTTGCAATGAAATTTTCGTACTTACTATTTTTTTTACGATGCTGGTTGACAGTAGCCACCACCAAAAACGAAATATAAAGTAAAATAGAAATGACATCATTGTCAATTTACATGATGTCGGGCCATAAGTTCTGTCACGTCAGGTAAAATTTTAAAGAAGTTGGCTTAACGACTGCCATAAGCTTGTATAGAAATATCTCACTAGCTCATAACATGAAAATATTAATTCGTTAACTAATACGTACTTATTATTCTCCTGGCACTTTCATGAATTTTTCAGTTAAATAAAAGTTGTAAGACTTCCACCTGCGGATCATTGACACCGCTCTCCTGTGCAGTCAGCAAAACGTTCCGTTTCACGAAAAATGCGTACAGTAAACGTATTGAAATAAACGTGAAATTGAATCAAATGAAAAGAAAACCAGTATTAAGTAGAAGCAGTATTTTACTTTTGTATCCATTTTTGATTGGCAAAATTTGGAAAGGAACGTTACCGATTCTCCAGTTCTCAATCACAAAAAAAACTGTCACACAGACGTCCGACGTCATAATCTTTAATCTGTGACAGACATCGTTTGACGTTATGTATATTCTTATAAATGCAGGATTTGTGAGATGAACGTTATCACGGGCATTTCAAATTTCGATATTCAAAGAAAATAAAATGTCAGCAAAAGTTTCAGCTATTTTCTACATTTTGAAATATGGAGTGAACGCTCAAAGAATGTATAGTCGCAGTAGGCACCTAATTATACTGCATCGCTGTTGTCCGCGATTTAGAACGTGTGAGCCGCAGCGGAGGACGTTTTAAACAACGATTTAGTTTGATTAAATTCTACAATAACTTTAACATAGTTCAGAATTTATTTGGGTTGTCCCTTCTGTTCAATAATTGAATGAAAAATTGAGCTACTCTTTGGTCTTATGAAAACTGTAACACAAGTTATAACAAAAGAAACCGCCACAAGTCAAGCGACTTCTTACAAATGGGTATACTTACTTACCTACAAGTTCGCACTTTGTGTTAGTGTTTTTCGTTTTTATTAGTGAATATGGTGTATTGAAGAATTTTATAGGCCACCCGTATTAGTAGCACTACTCGGTAACTGAGTACACATACCTCAACGCTGAAAATTGGGTATCCGTTTCAATTCGTTGCCAATTCAATGGTCTCGTTTGGACTATACCCAGGTACAATTCCCAATGCGGGCATGTACCTATCGATATCAACCCTTGTATGTCCCCACTGCTGGGGCACGGGTCTCTTCCTGCATTGCAAAGGTTAGGCCATATTTCGCCACGGGGGCCAAGTCCGGATTGATGGAGGATGGTAAGACAGCGACGGGCCTTACTGTCAGCAGTTATCAAGCCGCCCATAAGGCCTCTGACATTGCATGGCAGCCCGCACCAACGGCTTAACGTGCCTTGCGAAGCGCGAAAGAGCTCGGAAAAATGCCACTGGCGGTAGTCACGGGACGGTCACCCATCCTGCACCAGATTGCGCCTGTTGTTGCTTAACTCAAGTGATTGATTCCAATCACTTGGTTCGGCTAGACCACGAGCGCTTCATGTACCTATAACTGTATTTATTTTCAAAGTTATGTACATTTTATAGTAGCAATAAGCGATCCTAACTGTGAAGGACAACATCGCGAGGAAACCCGCGGCTTCGTTGCAAGTCAAAACGTGCGGACTTGTCTTTCCTGTGGGCTAGGCCGACTAAGCTGTCAGGATGGTAAAGGTTCTTGGCAAGCCCACTCCATTTAAAAAACAATGTCTCAGGCACTGGCACTGGCGTCAAAGTGGGGCCACTTTGACGCCTGTGGAAAGAATTGTTCACCCATTTTAGTGTGAGTGAAGGTGCCAATGGACGCTGTATAAATATCTCTTTACGTAGATGCAAGAGCCAAAGTTTAGGTAAACTATTTAATATAAAATAAGGAGGATGTAGTAGCGGCTTTCGGGTCAAGAACCTGTATCAGCGCCTTGATTATGTAACTTTCCGCGTATACATCTGTGTGCCAAGGCGGAATGTTGGACACAGTGGACGCCGCATTTCAGTGAATATTTGATGCGTGACAGTGATATTGAGCAAATTTTTAAGCCTATGTATGTTTCACTGCCGGGTGCATGCCCATTTGAACACCTCCGACATTAAGGTTTCATCACGATGTTTTTCTTAAAAAAATAAAAAAAGAGTTTATTATACTATTTGTATTTTTAATGCACTAACCCGTGCTAAGAGTTTATTGCCAAAAAAATATTCCTACAATGGTTATGGTTACATAGTGACTACCACACAAGGTCGAGCCTTAATCGTGGCAGTCGGGGAAACGATTGCTATATTGTTTTACCTTGTAATTATATCACAGGAGCCGGTATAATGAAACATTTCGAATGTTAGGTACGTTACTTACAAAGACAATTAGTTAAGACTTACAGGCTAAAAAACTAAATTGGACCAATGAGTTAATTCATCTTACTTTAGCTGAAACCGTTAGCGAGTGGTATTGCTTATAACTTCATAAATGTAATCGTGCAGTTAATGGTAATTAATTGTACTGCAACAGAGCTACGTAATTGTACGAAAAAGTTCAGCAGATATTCCTTTTTTGCACGCAGATGTATAATATTGGCCTTTTTGCATCTACTTAATGAGATGATTTATACAGCGTCCAGTGGTATCTTCACTCACACTAGATGGGTGAAGGGACCACTCCGACGCTGTAGTGCCTGGGTCATGGTTTTATAGATGGTGTAGGCTTGCCCAGCACCTATACCATCCTGACAGCTTAGTCGGCCTAGCCCACAGGAAAGACTAGTCAATACGTGCGGAGCCAACCAAGCCGCGGGTTTCCTCACGATGTTTTCCTTCACCGTTAGCGTGTGGTATTGCGAAAGATGTATACGTGGAAAATTACATAGTCAAGGCGCGGGTAAGAATATTCGGTTACTTTCCTTCGTTGTCGGATGAGTCTTTAAAATCGTTTATTTTACTTAAAGGTGTTTTTCCCTGTGACGCAGCCGATGGTATGTGGAGCTGTTCCGACCCTTCCCAACGTCACCTCCCACCAATTTCTCAGTCGGTAATACCACTTGATATATTGGCACGTCGGACCCGATTGACGACATACCTATTCTAAACGGAACCCTCGGAAAATCACATTGTTATTCACGAAACGCTCATCCTTCACTTTTTAACGTCGACTTTCAACTTTATCGGTATACCTACTAACGCTATTTTCTTGTTTTTCTATCACAATAATCGTTTAAAAAACCTACTTGGAGGCTAAAAATTCCACCCATGCCGGGATTCGAACCCGCGACCTCTGGCTATCCGTGCCAGAGCTCTTTCCAATTGAGCTAATGGGCGACTCACCGGCATCAGTGAAATTTTGAACCTCTTTACAATATTATGTGTATTACGTACGTTTTTAGCCTCTAAATAGGTTTTTAAAATTGTCCTCAGCACGGGTTAGCCAGAGTTCGCGGATTCGAATCCCGGCATGGGTGGAATTTTTAGCCTCTAAGTAGGTTTTTTTAAATCGTCCTTAGCACGGGTTAGTGAATAAAAAAAATAATATAACAATAATCGTTACAAAGGGGAAGATAATAATTATAACTTCCACACAACACAATCACTTGACCTAGTCCAAACTAGTATACCTTGTACTAAAGTAACCATGCAAGAACATCAGTGATGTCACATCACAAACATGAAAATACACCCAGACTGAGGTCACTTGTACAAATGTACGGCGGCCCTAAGTAGGAATCGAATCCACAACCTCCGGCTTGGTACACAAGTGCTTTAATGGCTAGGCTAACGAGACAGTCAGAAAAAAAGATAGTAGAACATAGTAACGTGCATGCAACGTCTAATTAATGTAGCGAAGTTGATCTGTCAGGTTCGTGCTTCCGTCTCTGCCTACCCCTCTGGGATACAGGCGTGAGGTAATGTTATGTTATGTTTTTATAAGCGTTATATTTTCCTCGCACAATAATAATATAGCACAGGCCTTCTTTCAGAAAGAGAGCCCAGACTCTTTATTTGGAAGTAGCCCAAGGCTAAGGCCCAAGGCTAAGGCCCAAGGCTAAGGCCCAAGGCTAAGGCCCAAGGCTAAGGCCCAAGGCTAAGGCCCAAGGCTAAGGTCCAAGGCTAAGGCCCAAGGCTAAGGCCCAAGGCTAAGGCCCAAGGCTAAGGCCAGAGGCTAAGGCCCAAGGCTAAGGCCCAAGGCTAAGGCACAAGGCTAAGGCACAAGGCTAAGGCCCAAGGCTAAGGCCCAAGGCTAAGGCCCAAGGCTAAGGCCCAAGGCTAAGGCCCAAGGCTAAGGCCCAAGGCTAAGGCCCAATGCTAAGGCCCAAGGCTAAGGCCCTAGGCTAAGGCCCAAGACTAAGGCCCAAGGCTATGGCCCAAAGCTAAGGTGCAAGGCTACTTTCCCTACGACTTAAGTATTAGTAGTAGGGCAAAAGAGACCTTTATTTATCTTTCTTCATGTCCGATTATACGAAAAAAAATGTTTGTGCAAATACTCCATTGTTTTTTAGTTGCTTAAAAATCCTAGAGACCACTTAATCATAGATAAAGGAAATACGAGCATAGAGTAAGAGAATGCTTTATTGTACAACCGAAAAAAAAACCCACTGGCGTATATAAACTGGTGAGTATTTGTTTAATCCCTTCTCACAAAAGTATCAGGACAATACAACAAATCAAGATTAGTTTCTATGTGGTAAAGGTTCAGAGATCAGTGCTAGTGATGATTCAGAGAAACGTGTGCCCACACCAACTTTATGATGAATATTGTAGTACTAGATGTGCCCGCGGTTTATTAGGGAATAAGATATTTTCCCGCAGTAAAACGTAGCCTAAGTATTAATCCAGAGTGTCAGATAACTCCGTACCAAATTTTGTTAAAAACTCTAGAGCCGTTTAGACGTGAAGAAGTAACAAACTTACACACTCACAAACTAATATTCATATATAATATAACTAGCTGGTGCCCGCGACTTCGTCTGCGCAGGATTAGTATTTTGAGTAGCTTATATTAGCGTGGCGCACAAAAGAACTATCATTATGACATTAAAATTATCACATAAATATTTTTTGGGTTGCATTTGAAAAATATAACAGCCTGGCCATATTAAGATATTACAGTCGCACTATAATTACGCAACATAAGAAATACGATAACTAAATACTGCAGAGCCCTCATCATAGGCCTGTAAGTAGCTACTGCAGTATGCTCCCATAAACTATATTTAACGATTTTTTTAAACATTTCCATCATACATTAAGTACATATGTGTATCTCTAGCGGTTTTGGCAGCGCACACTAAAATAGCTCCCAGATGGTAGATTTTTTCCTACTTACTTAACACTTATCGTCATGTTTTTGACAATTCACACAGTATCTTTATAAATTGTAGCCTATGTGTTATTCTGATGTGTAAGATATATTATTGTAAAGTTTCATTAAATTCCATTCAGTAGTTTTTACGTGAAAGAGAAACATCCATCCATCAATCCATACTTACAGACTTTCGCGTTTATAATATTAAGTAGGATGATGTATATATGTGATAGTATGATGTGATTTAACAGAAGTACCTAGAATAGAAATACCTAACTAACTAGAACAAAAATACCCAGAATATATAGTATTTAACAGAAATACCTCACTGTCAAAAAAATTTACTCACTATAAAAACAAACGGCCTTTGTAATAAAAAAACACAATTCCTTCAAATATTCCAAAACCGCTCTCTAAGTTAGCCTGTGGAGATTTTACAAGGAAAACACGTGACCACAAATTCAATAAAACCCCTTCGCAACCGACGCTACGTAACCAGTCGTGACAAGGAGTTTTTAGTGGAATCGTAGTTTTGTAAATAAGACCAATAAATACGCCTGTATTCGGGTAGGTAGATACCAGGGATCTCGGAACGCAGAGATAGTTACAAAGCCGCCAAATATACTATAGTTATATATAATTTATGTTACTGTAATTTCTGTGTATAATAAAGAATATCTATCTATCTACTTCTTTGTCTGAGTAGTTCTGTACAGCAGGTAAATACCCCTCTTTCTACGGGACCCTTCACTGCGCGTGGTGCAACACGCACTTGACCGGTTTTTTTTAAGTCAAATAAATCGACCGGACTGCATGTATTTCGCCATGATTATTGTACGTGAGCAAGACGTGTATGGCAAGACATCGTAAGGCATGCAACATCAGCTTAAAATAAAGTCTCTTCATGAGGACCACGACCGCTCTGTCAAGAGCGTACCGATCAAGAAGAAGAAGATGTCTAAAAGAAAGTGCCCTGTTAGGCTGTAAGCGCGCGGGATGCACCCGACTAGCGCCGAGCGTTATGCCACATAGTGGGTGCTGCTGCGCCTCCGGTCTGTTGGGACTGATTCCTACATTGTACTGATCTCATAATAAACAAATATCAAAATCACCTTTTCCCAAATGACTAATTTTCTAAATGTCTTTGTTTTAGAACGCCGGACACTCATAGGCTGGGCGCATGCTGAGACGCAGGCGACGCAACACAGCGTAGCGCAGGGCAGCGCAGATTTTGTAAAGCATGGAACGTCATTGAGCTACTTACGCTGCGGCGCAGGCACGTGCGACGCAGACATGTGTCTGCCGTGTGCACGTCGAGGCGTGTTTACTAACAGTTTTGTTGCAATGAGAGAACATTTCATTGAATTAATTCGCTGTAAACCTTGTTTGTATGATACAAATCATCCAGGCTATTCAAAACAGGCATTGAAAGAGTTATTATGGATGAGAATTGCCAAGGAATGGAGCGAATAGTTGCGTAGCAGCATGCGGTGGGTCTATGCCTGCCTCAACTGCCCTGCCCTGTACTGAACTGCGCTGCGCTGCGTCGCCTGCGTCTCAGCATGCGCCCAGCCTTATTGTCTGACAGAAAAGGTACAATTATGACACTAAATCAAAAACAATGTTTTAAGCAAAAAGGGGTTTTTGCTAAAAACATTGTTTTTTATTAAAAACAATAGAAAATATCTTGAAAAAACATGTACATACATGTTTTTCCAAGATATTTTCCTATATTAAGGTTTTGCAATCGGTAAAGGTCCTTTGAACTTCAGAAAAGTCCATTGGTACACAGCCGAGCCGTGGTGGGTCTCGAACCCGTGACCCAAGGTGTAGCACCGCCGCGACACCGACGCTAGATTTCAATAATAGGTATTGTTTTGTTTCATTAAGAGACATTTATTTTCGTTTAAAGAAATAAAAATTATGCGTAACTGATTGTACATAAAGGCAAACGGCATCTGGTGTACCGCCCTATTAAAAGAATGTTTTGGATGAATATTTTCCCAACTTTAGTATTTCGCAACTGGCTCTTTTGTAAGATAAGATAAGAATATTCTTTATTGTACACTGGAAATACAAATACAAAACAATTGCAAATATACATAGTACAATTGGCGGCCTTATTGCTAAAAGCAATTTCTTCCAGACAACCTTACGAGGGAAAGTTGCTGAAGGAAATTAGAAAGACGGGTAGCCAGTGCAAATTTGAATATTGATACATACTTTATACTTAATAATAATAAACTTACATACCGTTACTTATCTAAACTTATGATTTATTATAAACATACATATATATATCTTATAATAAAGTTCTACACAAGACAAGGAAAGTAATAACCTACACACAAGAGGACAAAACTTTAATGACTATAATGATAAATAAAGATCACGAACTCTGCTTTTAAAGACAGCTGGGGAAGGAGAGCGCCTTATCGAGACCGGCAGATTATTCCACAGTCGGGCGGCCCTTACCGCAAATGAGTTGCCCAAGAACCTCGTAGAGTGATTTGGCGTCTTCAGCATCAGAGTCAGGTCAGACCGCAGTGCCCGGCTATGGAAATCGCTGAGGTAAACAAAGCGCTCTTTGAGATAAGTCGGAGAGGCTGGATTTAACAGTACTGAATAAAGAAGTGAGAGGATGTGAGCATTCCTACGAGAACGATCAGTTTTTCAAATATTTTTTTAAAGTAGGGGGAAGAAAATAATTAATTAATAAATAATAAATCGCAATTGATCGCAACTTACAAACAGAAACGGAACGCCATCAATTGCTTTAAATCTTTTAAGCCAAAAAAAAAAGGGTCATGTCAAAGTGAAAATTAGTTAGGTATTTCACAGATTAAAATGACGTAAAACTACTAGCTGTTTTATGTCGTGTACCTACCGTGTGTTCTTTGAAACATTGGCTAATTTATTACTACATATTACCCAACGACGTTGAGTTGAGTTTCAAATAAAGCAGGCGCGTTCATAATATAAGACAATCAAACTAGGGGATAAGTTTCACAGTATTAGATATAATCACAATCATATAAGAGGATACTTCTCGTTTTATCAACACCGATCACAAATTAGACACCGATTAGCCGCCATAACATGACAGTCCACCAATGACAGTTCCCTCCAGTATTGCCATTTTTTGTGATTGCTAACAATATGTAGGTGAACATTTCAAGTGTACAGGTAAAATGATTAAAATTAATAAACACTTAAGTATCATGACTGCTGAATTAGTTGCGATCGCTGAAGCTTTAAATTATGTGGTCCAGTTGAACTCTTCAAATGTAGTAATACTAACGGACAGTAAGAGTGCCCTCTTACATCTGGTTAAATGTGTGAAAGGTGGCAGAGGCGTAGCAGTTGCATACTCAATATTAAATAAATTGTACGATTTAAGCAAATCAGGCCGTAGTATAAAGTTGCAGTGGATACCATCACATCTAGGCATCCGAGGAAACGAGGAGGCTGACATTTTAGCTAAAAGAGCTTTAGTAGATGGGGAAGAAATAGAGATAAAACCAAATTATTTAGAAATATTAGGTAAATTTAGAATGATCAATCATGAAAACTGGAACGAGTATTTCAATGAAAGGTCTAGAGAAAAAGGTATCTGGTTTAAAAGCATTCAATGTGAACCTCCTCGTGTCCCTTGGTTCTGTAAAGTGGATTTAAAAAGACCTCAAATTGTTATGGCGTTGAGATTACGTTCTGGACACATTCCTACTAACAAATTCGCTTATTTAATAAAAAAGGTGGACTCTCCCAATTGTGAGTTGTGCGGTACAGTGGATGATGTGACTCATTTGTTGGTGGAATGTGGCCGGAACGCTCAGAAAAGACAGGTTTTAGATCAAGAATTTAATGTAAATATCTTAGATGTAGGAGCTTATCAGAGCATATTAGCAGAACCGCAGTCAAGTGCAGCCAGATTTATTTATTTTTTTAGTTTTAAGGTCGATTAGTTGATTAGACAATAAGTATAGGGTACGATGGGGCTGACATGGTCCCACCAGGACAAAAGTCTCGAAATAAATAAAGATAAAAAAAAAGTATAGGTATTTATCTCTAACAGTCAAGCAAACGGGGTCGTAACATAACCTCCGAACTTCTTTAAAAAACGAACTTTACTCATAACTCCCAACTTTATAAAAAAAAAGAAAATTAATGCTACAAATTCTTATACAACGATCTATTAGATGTAAATATTTCATGTTTCAACACATTTATAGTAGGTGTACTAGATTTCCACTGAAGCCTGCCATTCACCTTTGACAGTATTATTTCGGGCGTTCTCAAACACAGACATTTAGAAAAACAGTCATTTTGAGAAAAGGTGATTTTGAAATTGGTTCAATATGAGATGAGTATAGTCTGTTAGCTTTTAGAATATACCTCGAGCTCTATAGTAGGCTTCGGATTTCTCCGAAAGCACACGAGTGCAACTATTTCCTGCTCTGTATAAAAGTTTTCTTCACTATTTTGAAAAGTTATATAGAGTTAAGTGTCATACTAGTTCCGATATTTTATCAGATTCTCTCCGATAGTAGCTGAGGTATATTCTGAAAGCTAACAGACTATACAATATAGGAATCAGTCCTAACAGACCGGAGGCGCAGCACATCCCACTATGTGGCATAACGCTCGGCGCTAGTCAAGTGTATCCCACGCGCTTACAGCCTAAAGTATCCGTTACACAAGAAGAGTTTCTCGGTAGCGAGCGGCGATTTCTTTTCGGCAATAATATGGTCGCCTTGTGTAAAAAAATGCTCCGAGCTTCGCCTCTCGAATACGATTATCACTACTTAAACTTTCCTAGGCCGCGAGCCTGTGTAAACAAACTATAGCGAGTTTATCTTACGAGTATCGCCATTCGACAACATGTCGAATTGTAGATCACGAATCGCGACTCTCGCGTCAAAATCAGTTCGCAGTGATTTGTGCGAGTCCTTCCCGTTCTGTTTTTATACAAGTCGAGACTCGTATGCGTCTATAGATCTACGATAACTCGCATGTAGTGTAAACATATTAGGAGAGGTGAGTCTTGCCTGTAATACTAGAATTCGAGAATCGCTTGAATAATACGAGTTTCTGTCAAAATGTAAACAACTGCAGGCAAGAATCGTACGGCGAGTATTGCCTTAGGAGAATCGCTTACGATTATTCGTCGCTCGCTTCCGAGAAACTCTTCTTGTGTAACGGAGCCTTAACAGGGCACGGCATAAAGCTGCGGCTAAGCGCGACAGTACTGAAACAGAGGCAGCGTAATCCATCACGGATAAGTGAGCCCCGACAGGCACTTAGCCACTGTCCGCCGCCGACGGATGGAGCCCTATTGCCGGATGTAGCTCGTAACGAGTACCTTATTGCAACATCTGGCTGTATTTCAAAGGCGCACGCTGTCTTTTTCTTTGCAACTCGTTTAATTCAGTCCCGTCTAGTTTCGATTTCTTTGAACTGCAGTGAGCTCATGATTGCGTAAAGTCAAAGAGTATTTTATGTATGAGTAATTGAGTAGCTATTTAGACCGTCACGAGCGCTTGCCACGTGAATTTCAGACGTTGCGAAACTTGCCTCCATGTGATTAGGTATTGCAAGAGCCACTTTTCATAGAAAGTTCTTCCAAACTGTTAATAAAACAGTAGTAAGTTAGTTATCAAGTTATCAACCCTTGTATGTCCCCACTGCTGGGGCACGGGTCTCTTCCTGCATCGCAGGAAGGTTAGGCCATACTCAACCACGGGGGCCAAGTCCGGGTTGGTGGAGGATTGTAAGACAGCGGCGGGTCTTACTGTCAGAAGTTATCAAGCCGCCCATAAGGCCTCTGACACGGCTTAACGACTGCCATTGTATGACAGCCGGCACCAACGGCTTAACGTGCCTTGCGAAGCACGAAAGCGCTCGGAAAAATGCCACTAGCGGTAATCACGGGACGCTCACCCATCCCGTACCTGACCGCGCCTGTTGTTGCTTAACCAAGTGATTGATTCCAATCACTCGATTCGCCTAGGCCACGAGCGCACAGTAGTAAGTAATAAAATTATTTTTCTTAACATTCTGCGACTTACGTGTATACGGCGGTAAGTTCACAACAAAATACAGATGTGACAAGATCACTTACCTCCATCGATG
Organism: Yponomeuta sedellus; assembly: GCA_934045075.1. NCBI lineage: Eukaryota > Metazoa > Arthropoda > Insecta > Lepidoptera > Yponomeutidae > Yponomeuta > Yponomeuta sedellus. The sequence continues at coordinate 3,259,916 of OW203724.1, read as the reverse complement.
ACATTAAAATAATGCTTAGGGTGTTTGCAATCATATTTTTGCAGTTCTTTATAGCTCATGAAGTCATGAGAGAAGAGAGGCATGGAACTGATATTTCCAAGACAACCAAACATGGCTTAAATTGCACCATAACATATTTATTTAGTTAGCTGAGGTTTGATTGTTATTTCTGAATTGGATTGTTATTATGTACGGAGTTTTGACTTGTAATTAATATTACCAATAAATGATGTCTATGTCTATGTCCAACTTAATACTTCAGACGCTAGGATTTCCTTATAATGTTTTCCTTCACATTAGCGAGTGGCATTGCTACTACAACTTCACATATGTACGTAACTTGCAAACATTGGTACATCCGAACCCACGACCTCGTGATTGAGAAGCCGTTCTACCACTCTCGCACCATGACATTTGTGTAGCTGAAATTGAAAGACTGGCGGTGATAATTCTGACGTTCATCCATATTATTTGTTATCCCTGGATGAGGGATATCAAATGTAATAATATCGCATCAAATTGGGAAATAACGATGGCGGCGCTTTTATTTGCTTCTCGCTCACACACTATTTTTTCTTCTATGTTTGCAGGCACCAGTACGGACAGCAAAATAATATTGTACATTGCAATTATATCGTCCAACGCATTGAGGAAAGAAAAGCAGGCCAAAATCACAGATTTTATTTAGTTTATTTACGAAATACTAATCCTGTAAAATCTTTTCAATAACCCCACCTCTAAATAGGTTTTTGAAATTGTTCCTTAGCACGGGTTAGTGCATTAAAAATAAAAATAGTGTAATCATGTGGGTACAGTGATATCGTTCCGATGTTAAACCAAACTGCAAAGTAGGTAGTCGGGGCTGTAAGTAATGCAATTTGCTTAAGTCAGATGTCGCTGCCTGTACGTAATACAGAGAATATTGTAAAGAGGTTCGAAATTTCACTGATGCCGTGAGTCGCCCATTGGCTCAATTGGTAGAGCGCTGGTACGGATAGCCAGAGGTTGCGGGTTCGAATCCCGGCATGGATGAAAATTTAGCCTCTAAATAGGTTTTTAAAATTCCACCATTTTCTTTTTGGTTTTATACAACACAAAAAAGTTTAGTTACAAAAAATATTATTGAAACCTGCTGGCCACACAAATAATAATAATAAGGCTTTTTTTTCAATAAAAATATTGCATAAATGATATATTTTATTTCCGTGCTTCGCAAGGCACGCTAAGCCGTTGGTGCCGGCTGTCATATAATGGCAGTCGTTGAGCCATGTCAGAGGCCTTATGGGCGGCTTGATAACTTCTGACAGTAAGGCCTGCCACTGTCTTACAATCCTCCACCAACCCGGACTTGGCCCCCGTGGTGGAGTATGGCCTAACCTTCCTGCGAGGCAGGAAGAGACCCGTGCCCCAGCAGTGGGGACATACAAGGGTTGATAACGATATATTTTATTTACATTGTATGAAATTTCAAAATATTGACAATTATAATAGATGAATAATAGAAAAAAACAGTCTTGTTCCAACTAAATATAAAAAAAACTGCACCGAGACCATGGCTGCCTCTGGGAAGGGTTCCCAGTATGCTGACTACGTTTTATGTCATATACATACAATAATAGAAAAAATCAGACTGTGTACATGTAGGTGGGATGACGATCTGCGAAAAACTGCAGGCGGATGCTGGATGCGGCAAGCTGAAGACAGGGCGCTATGGCGCTCATTAGGGGAGGGCTATGTCCAGCAGTGGACTAGTATAGCCTGACGATGATGATGAGACTGTGTACACACTTAAAAACCTATTTAGAGGCTAAAAATTTCACCCATGCCGGGATTCGAACCCTCAATTGGTAGAGCGCTGGCACGGATAGCCAGAGGTTGCGGGTTCGAATCCCGGCATGGGTGAAATTTTTAGCCTCTAAATAAGTTTTTAAATTTGTTCCTTAGCACGGGTTAGTGCATTAAAAATAAAAATAGTGTAATAATGTGTACATACTACCCATAGCTAAATAATACCCTAGGCAGTATGCTGAGTCAGCTGCCTATTGCAGCAGCAAAGACACACCGTGACCCTTGTTTGTAAATGTTTTGTTAATTACTTTGTTTTCTGGTGTCTCATAACTGTTGCTGTAACAAATGTGTTTCTCTTTCTTTCTAAATATAAAAAACTGCACCGAGACCATGGCTGCCTCTGGGAAAGGTCCCCAGTATGCTGGCTACGTTTGCCTCGCTGGATGGCGAGACATATCCACTGACCGAGGTAATAGCCAACCCTGAGGTCTCTGTTCGTGTAGATGAGGCGGGACGATAGTTCTTTGGAGAACAGTCGCGCCTCGGGCCCCTACAGTCCACGTGTCTCGACACCAAACGTATGTAGATAAATATTTACTTATAGTATTCAATTATGATTTATGTAAGTTTAATATTACGTATACATACATTCGTCTATTAATATTCGCATTTGCACGGGCTACCCGAATAAATTTCTTCGCGGCAAGTTCTCCAATTTGAAATTGCCTGGAAAAAAATGCTATTAGTAATAAGGCTGCCAATTGTATTTTATCTTTTGTATCTGAGAGAGAGAGAGAGAGAGACATTTATTTGCAGCCACAAAGATACAATACACATAACACAATGTAACACGATATTAAAATAATAAGACAAATAAGAAAAGAAAGAACAAAGAAAATTATTATAAAACAAAGAATAGGATATAACAAACATTTACAATTTAGAAGGCCATTGTATCTCCGCAGCCACAAACAGGTAGCTGACTCAGCATTTGCTGCAGGCTGGGCCTGCAACACTGATTTTCAGTCAGCACCTATTCTTCTATTTACACATACATTATAGAATATACCTACATATCTTACATAAAAAATAATATTTATAAAACTACGTCAATAGAATATGCTGTGAAATATACTCTATATATCTAAATTCTAAATATATATCTATATAGATATAAATATATATCTCCTGTTTCTGTAACTATTTTTTCGGTATACATTAAAGAACATTCCTATCTTACGTCTTCCTATCTTAGCACTAATTTGCACCTGATTGTTACACTTAGTTAAGGGAAGACACTTGCTCTTGACTCACAGGTTATCCTAGTTCGAGAGCAAGGGCTTAATAAATAACTGTGGCAAATTGAATTTCTCAATAAAGATATTTCTATTTCTATTTCTTATCATATTTTATCTTATCTTACAATACTTTCCTGCTTACTACCTATCAAGAACTTTAAATACATTTTTGAACTAAATACATTTTAAATACATTTTTCTTGAATCGCTAAGTTATGTTACGTCGTGGTAGAGTATTGTCAGTTTTGATTTAAGATCGTTAAACAATAAAAGTGGTTGCGACCCAGTTTTAAGAACGTCAATGTGCGTGGTGCACATTGGTTCAACGGTTGGCTGGAAGAGATTTGTGTTCAAATATACACACATTTATTTTGTACACTTTTCATTTTGTATATTTTGCGTTTTCTGTATGATTTTTATGTGTGCAATAATAATAATATTGGTCTTTTTGCATCTACTTAATGAGATGATTTATACAGCGTCCAGTGGCATCTTCACACACACTAGATGGGTGAAGGGACCACTCCGACGCTGTAGTGCCTGGGTCATGGTTTTATAGATGGTGTAGGCTTGCCCAGCACCTATGCCATCCTGACAGCTTATTCGGCCTAGCCCACAGGAAAGACTAGTCAATACGTGCGGAGCCAACCAAGCCGCGGGTTTCCTCACGATGTTTTCCTTCACCGTTAGCGTGTGGTATTGCGACTGCAAATTCGTAAATGTACGTAACTTTGAAATTAAACAAAGTCATTGGTACATGCCCGCACTCGGGATCGAACCTGGGGCTCTCGCTTGCCAGTCTATGGTTCTACCCACTGTGTGCAATAAAGTATAAAGTCAAGTAAGTAAGGTCACGTGTGTACCTAGTCGTTCAATAAACCACGAACGCACATAGCGATATCACGATAAACTTCGAGGTGCTTACCTTATATTTGAATAGGTGAGGATAAACAATGTTTGCAGGTGAAATTCAGACTAGTTCAAACAGCGTGAAGATAGGGCGCCTCGCGTTGTGGGAACTTCGGGAAAGGCTAATCGCTGGCTTCGCGCTAAGGCACTTCTACGCCCGCGACGTAGATGAGGAAACTTTCAAATTGGAATCTTTAATGGCGCTTCAGTTCGTTCCGGAGGCTTTCAGCGGCACTCCAAAGTCAGGGACTTAGTTGAATACGCACTCGACGCTCCCTTTTCAATTACCATTGACCAATTGCAACGGATCTCAGGGGCTCTACGTACTTCATAGGCTCTACTTATGTCATATACATTTGTCTAGCGGTAGCCTGACCCAGTGACTGTTCATTCAATACAATAAACAAAAACTGTCACATGCACAATTACAAAGTTAACTTAAACTAAGCAAATCTACAATCGTATCGTCATAACTATACATTACGACATAAAGATTGTCCTTACCTTACCTTTACCTTACCACCCTGAGACATTTCTGACCCAAAGGTCCCCATAACGCTGGCAGCGTTGCCACGCTGCACAGCAAGGGAGGTCCTCTGCATCAGAAATGCCCCTGAGCGTTTGTCAAGACCACGGTTCCTTAAGCGCCGTCCTAACTCTTTAATAAAAGTTTTCCCTTGAGAACCCTAAACTCCAGTCGTCTCTAATGCTATAGATACGAAAAAAATATTGCTCATTAGCATTTAGTATTTCAGACATTTCGTCGTTGGCTATAACGTTCTCAATGATTGTAAAAAAATATTAAATGTGTTCCTTAGAAAATAAAATTTCATCCAATGTGGTTCAGTCAAACTAATGAACCACACTGGATGAAATTTTATTGGGTGATAAACATCATCAAAAAACCAAACGTGGGTGGTATACATCAAAGAATAAAAAACCAAACACTTAACTATATTATTATAGCAACATCGTACGCATTCGGTTAGAACATAAAATGCCCTTCTTGAACAAGGTCATGGAATATATCCGTTCTATATTTCTACCCTTCAAACCATCCCTTGAACGCGATTTTTTTATGCATTTTACTGTCAATAGCTGCCAGTTAAGATAAGATAAGAAAAAACACTGACAGATGTGAACAGTAGATTTATAGATTTTTATCATATCTATCTAAATAAAATTGGAGATTTCAACTTTTCATACTGCAATGGAGCACTTGTGCAACAAAAGCTTTTAATATAATTGGAGAGGCAACGTTGAAAGGCAAACAAATGTAGTATTATTTCTCTACGAACAATACTTTTCAAAATATGACCTGTCGAAAAGGCATTCTAATCACGTGGTACAAATTACAGGAGGGTATGGCGCTAAACTATGACCTCACAACGTCAACTTGTGATCTATGGTATGCTTATCAATATTCAAATTATCTCGTAAAATAATGTTCTTATGCCCTTTTCACAAAACGTGTAGAATTCAATTAAAAAAAACGGAGAGATAGGCAGGCACCAGGGTCTGCCACTTGCCACGATCCTGACACATCACCTTCGCTTCATCAACGTTCATTAGTCGTTGCATACAAGCACACCGGTTTCGGGTACTTTTTATCCAAATACGTTTTTTTATTATTAGAGTAGCTGGGAGTTTTCGCACATTTTCAGACCCCGAGCAGCAAGAATATTATATTTTTATTTGTTTTATTTTTGAAAGAATCTTGATTTTGTCTAAGCCTTCTCAGGTACGGAAGCAATGCCACTTCAAACTAAGTGCGATGCAAGTTAAGTTCCCCGTTTCTTCGTATTTTCTCCAATAATGTCCTATCTGTCTCTACGCGACTCACTCCTAACATAAACAAGTGGAGCGATACTCCGATATTCAAATATGCCGAAGGCGACGCAGCGCCGGCAAGTTGGCAAGGAGGTATCACTGGAGTAACATAAACAGGGCCTTGGACTAGTTTTTCGCATTTTTTTGTGTTCTAGGTACGCCTCCAAAATCAGGAAATAGGAGCGACGACACTATTAAATAATCAAAGATTTAACAACACTAGGGAAAAGTACATGATAATAAAAGGATTTAGAACACTGATTTAGTTTAATAAAAAAACGAGATTGCTAATGTTTTCAATAAAATAAAGGATTATAATACTGCTTTCAGCCATTTTGATTGAAACACCCATCACATCGCATGACGTCATGCTTAGGTGAACATTGGTAAACTTCACCCGTGCTTTGTTGTGACTACTAGCGATTACGATGTTTGTTTACCTGGGCGTGACGTCATAGTCGACGCCATGACACTGAAATGAAATGAAATTTATTTGTCTCCCTTAATTCTTTAAAATATACTGTGAGCTGTTTTCCCACAGATTTAAAATCATTCCAGAAAAATGGCTTTAACCTTCGTTAAACTTTAGTTTATTACTGAAATATAGGTTTTTTTTTTTAAATAATAAATGTGTCCCCGCATTATGAAAGACGATATAAAAAATTTTCGTCATGCCTATTACGAGGTACACCACAACTTAATTTTCGTACTAAAACTTTCGTGAGCACCACTCATTATTGACTTAAACCCAAGTAAATTATTCTCGTGACCACAACATAATAATAAAGAAGTATTTTCCGTCTATCTAACAAAGTAATCGATCGATCGATATCAACCCTTGTATGTCCCCACTGTTGGGGCACGGGTCTCTTCCTGCGTCGCAAGAAGGTTAGGCCATACTCCACCATGGGGGCCGAGTCCGGGTTGGTGGAGGGTTGTAAGAAAGTGGCGGGTCTTACTGTCAGAAGTTATCAAGCCGCGCATGAGACCTCTGAAATGGCTTAACGACTGCCATTACATGACAGCCGGCACCAACGGCTTGAAAAAGTGGGAGGCAGGGCGGTGCATTAGCTATTTGCATGGTGCTTGTGGGATTTTTGGCGGAATTCAGCAAAGTAATTAGTAAAAAAACTTTGTCCTTTGCATCTAGGTAATGAGATGATTTATTCAGCGTCAAATGGCACCTTTACTCGTACTAGATGGGTGAAGAAGCGACTCGGACGCTGCACTGCCTGGGATATTGGATATTGGTTGTAGACGGAGTACGCTTGCCCATCGCCTATACCATCCTGACAGTTCAGTCGGCTTAGCCCTCAGAAAAGTTAAGGAAATACGTGCAGAGCCAACCAAGCCGCGGGTTAGTATAAAGTACATAAGGTATTAAGGGGCTCACTAGAGCAAACAGATATTCCTTTATGGCATAGAGTATCACCCAGATTCTTAATAATACTATAAGCTGTCAGAACCTACAATCCAGCCCGGAACCCAGAGTCAATTACCGAGTAGAAGATTGCGTTTCCGCTTTGAAAGGCGGCAATAACTTGTCATTTAATAAGTTTTTTTTTATTTGAATGAAATTAATCAAAACCAAAATCACAAAAACCTGGGAGGTTTATCGGAGTTTATACACTCTACACAATACACAACAGTTTATATTATATAATATGGTAATAAACATTATGTTGATTAACTTAATCCCGGATTCACTTACTTGCTTAAGTAAGTGAATCCGGAATCAAGCTGATAATATGTGGTGCTTAAGAAAGTAAGTTCGAACATTAGTTTTAGCTTAAGAGGTACTTTTTCAATATAAGTCTACTGTTTTCGGGTCTAGATTCCAAATCACATACTACACTATGTGGCAGTTCGTTAAAGATAACAGGTAGCAGGTAGTCTGTAGTACGCATACCATAAAACATTGCGGTATTTTGGTTTTACAAAAGTAGGCAAATACAGTAGATGACGCAATTGCTGAGAACGACTTCTCTTATTTAAGTTTTTTAGGTTAATATTTTCTTCACATACTAAATAAATAAATAAATAAATAACAAATATAAATAAATATTCATGGACATATTACACAGATCTCGTTAGCCCTATACTAAGTACAACTAAATAACTTATGTTATAGGTGCTAACTCGACGATAGATTTAATACAATAAATACATAGATAACATCCAAGACCCGAGACAAACTAGAAAAGTTCGTTTCCTAGTTTGACCCGGCCGGGGATCGAACCCGAGACCTTCGGTTTTACAGTCAGCGTGCCAAACCGCTGCGCCACCGAGGCCGTCTATTTTAAATTTATCAAAAATATCATTTTATTTTACAATAACTGAATAAGCCAGCATCATCATCTCTATATTTGCTCCTTATGTGGGTTGGTACAATATTTTTTAGAATTTTGTATTGAAAATATAGTCTTCTCAATATATTTTTTATAGGAACGCCCAGTTAACTACCTACTTCATTAATAATTGACGTAAGTGTCCGATCCAATTCTCACTTCATTAGCAAATAAGTCGTATACGACTCTAAGGCGTATGACTTGACTTCTACATAAAAAGTCGAACGAAAACCAAAATATGTATTCTGAACGCCATACGACATTGAATTTGAATCAGAAAATAAATTTAAAAACCTATTTAGAGGCTAAAAATTTCACCCATGCCGGGATTCGAACCCGCAACCTCTGGCTATCCGTACCAGCGCTCTACCAATTGAGCCAATGGGCGACTCACGACATCAGTGAAATTTCGAACCTCTTTACAATATTCTCTGTATTACGTACAGGTAGCGACATCTGACTTAAGCAAATTGCATTACTTACAGCCCCGACTACCTACTTTGCAGTTAGGTTTTACATCGGAACGATATCACTGTACCCACATGATTACACCATTTTTATTAAAAAATTTTTTAAAAATGGTGTAATCATGTGGGTACAGTGATATCGTTCCGATGTAAAACCTAACTGCAAAGTAGGTAGTCGGGGCTGTAAGTAATGCAATTTGCTTAAGTCAGATGTCGCTACCTGTACGTAATACAGAGAATATTGTAAAGAGGTTCGAAATTTCACTGATGTCGTGAGTCGCCCATTGGCTCAATTGGTAGAGCGCTGGTACGGATAGCCAGAGGTTGCGGGTTCGAATCCCGGCATGGGTGAAATTTTTAGCCTCTAAATAGGTTTTTAAATTTGTTCCTTAGCACGGGTTAGTGCATTAAAAATAAAAATGGTGTAATCAGAAAATAAATGTCTAATCACATTGTTGAGTTATCTGTGAATCATACGTCCCTTTGCTCGATTGTTAATTGAAAGTTAGTCGAATTTTATAACATCTACAAATTCACTTTATATTATAATAATTTAATATCTTGCAGCAAAATATTAAATTATGTGTTATTTTATACACTAAAAAAACTGTTCACGTATAATATATACGGTATTAATAGTTATTTGTTATACAAGAGTGCAAAGTTGCTTTTTAACCGCGTGTTCAATTTTGATGACGGAGCAAGCGAAGGATTCTAAAATTGAATCACGAGCGCAGCGAGTGATTCAAAATTAGAATCCTGAGCGTGAGCGAGGGAATCAAAAGAGCACGAGGTGAAAAATCTTTGCACTCGAGTGCAACACGTAACTTTTCATTCCACCTCAGCGAGGAAATGACTAAATGCAAAAAAAAAAAACGTTTACAATCACAAGATAGGTTTTATTTCAGTTTAGGTTTTATTTTTATACACATTTATTTCAGGTTTTATTTTTATACACATTCACACATTTATATACACTTTTATTTCAGTTTAGGTATTAATTACTACATTATGACAGGTAAGTATTACAGAATAATCTTTAAATTATAACAAAATAATACAAAGGTATAATTAAGAAAATTTTAAAGTAACGTTGCTACAGTTATTTAAATTGAGTGTAATGTTTTTTTAATTCACAAACCTAGTGCACACGATGTTCTAAATTCAATTTACTTTATCCTCTAGAGAATAAAAACGGATGGTGGGATGAAAACGTTATAAACACCTAACTCTTAAAATTTTCAAATGAAAGTATAACCTATAACGAAAAGTCAACGAGCCGTTTTCAGCACAAGTTTACAAAGCACTTTATAGATGACGCTTATAGGCGTGCACATACAAGAAACGAACGTCAACTGTCAATGAATGCGATGAAATCTCATATGTCTTGTGGAGTATGCAACTTTATGACACCTCAAAGCGAGCGACATTCATTAGCATACGACTTTGTGAGAATACGAGAAACTGAATTTTATGCGACAGAACGTCTAATACTTCGAATATTTTGCGTCTACGCTTTCAATTCGCACAGGCGAGAATCGGGTCCCAGGTTATGCTCTGATTCGTAGAGCTTAATCATAGTGAGCTACCACCGCTCCAGTGGGAGCGGTGGTAGCTCAGTGGGTAGAACCATAGACTGGCAAGCGAGAGCCCCAGGTTCGATCCCGAGTGCGGGCATGTACCAATGACTTTGTTTAATTTCAAAGTTACGTACATTTGCGAATTTGTAGTCGCAATACCACACGCTAACGGTGAAGGAAAACATCGTGAGGAAACCCGCAGCTTGGTTGGCTCCGCACGTATTGACTAGTCTCTCCTGTGGGCTAGGCCGACTAGGCTGTCAGGATGGTATATGTGCTGGGCAAGCCTACACCATCTATAAAAAAAACCATGACCCAGGCACTACAGCGTCGGAGTGGTCCCTTCACCCATCTAGTGTGAGTGAAGATACCACTGGACGCTGTATAAATCATCTCATTAAGTAGATGCAAAAAGGCCAATATTAATCATAGTGAGTAGAGACTAGAGACTGAACTCGCGTCGTCGTTTGATCGACTCTAACAATGAGCTTACGAAAATTTGGGTTATTCCACTAATCCCCATTGCAAAGCCCCATTGATTGGGATTTGTGAACCTTTTGTTCACAAATCCCCATTAGCGTGTCTTTTTAGTTCAAAAACTGGTCTGAAATAATTAAAGATTTGACTAATATTGAGAATGTTACGTTAGCTTGAACATGTGGAGAGGCAAAAGGAAGATGGACGAAAGCAATATATCGAGCGAATGAGGGTTTAAAAGCCGGTAAGGGCCGCTCCAGACGCACATTCTTCAATTCATATAGGTATTTTTCTATATAGCATAGAAGTATTTTACTCTATAATTATGGTATTGCCCATGATTGTATCGCACCGCGATCTGTGACGCTCGTGGTGTAGCACCTGGCACTGACTGAAAATCAGCGCTGAACGCTTGTCCATCAGCATACTGCTGAGTCGTTTGCCATTTATAGCAGCAGTGACACGCCGTGACCTTTCGTTTTTCTATTTTTTTTTTGTTTTTTGTGAATTTTATGTTTAGTAATATGTTTTAAGTTTGTTTCTTAGTGTGGTGTGTGCACTATTTCTATAATAAATGTTTTTCTTATTCTTTTTCTTCGAACAAATATTAATAATAACATTGAATTTCAAATTCAATGATAATAATATCAGCCTTTTGCATCTACTTAATGAGATGATTTATGCAGCGTCCAGTGGCATCTTCACTCACACTAGATGGGTGAAGGGACCACTCCGACGCAGTAGTGCCTGGGACGTGGTTTTTATAGATGGTGTAGGCTTGCCCAGCACCCATACCATCCTGACAGCTTAGTCGGCCTAGCCCACAGGAAAGACTAGTCAATACGTGCGGAGCCAACCAAGCTGCGGGTTTCCTCACGATGTTTTCCTTCACAGTTAGCGTGTGGTATTGCGACTGCAAATTCGCAAATGTATGTAACTTTGAAATTAAACAAAGTCAGTCGAACAAATAGGTAACTGGATAAATAAGCCTAAAGTAATTTAGAATAAACAAAGATTCCTCTACAGTGAATGGATGTCTTCACCATAACATTGGCCGAAGACAATGCTAGATGATGCATGCTAGGGATGAATAAAAGTGGAACGGCCTTATGTAAATTATCATTGTAAATGTCACCCACACCAAATAACAAGTACCAGGTGAACCATGCAACGACAAATAAGTTGATGAAGCAAAAAAGATCTATCAGTATAGTGGCAAGTGGCAGACCCTGGTCTTTGCTTATGTTTAATTTTAGATTTTACAGCGGTGGAAGCCTAGTGGGAGGAACAATGGACTCGTTGAATCAACAAGCCTACATCATCTAAAAATATAATGTCCAACGCATGAAAGGTGGATGTCCAGAAAGTGAAGATGTTTTCCATTTTTTGCGCTATTGCCGCTCTTACGTACGTGGAGCCAACTTAAGGATAAACTTGCAACAAAAATGTAATTTTCGACCGGCTGTCAAGTGTACCTACCTACTTGCGCCACCGTTTTCAATATTCTTCTGAGTATCTACTATACCGAGTGTTAATTTTCTAACCCTCTTTCCGAAACCCAATATTCTCAGAATCATTACGAACGTGTTTTCGAAAGAAATCACGGCTGAGAGGCAAACAGTACGATATTAACGTTCCAAGTTGTTCCTATCTTTTATTTACACAACTATGCAGAAATAAATCTAGTAAGAAATCGTATACCGAACCTGTTTTCGTTAAGGACTTTGTGCTAATTCTTGACCTTTTTTTTGCCTTTAAATTTGTTTTTTTTTTTAACTAAATACGAAATTTATAAACACAATGGTTTTGAAACAGCGTTGTCTCAAGCAAATACAGTGCTGGTTTATATTTACGCTGAGTGCCAAAAAACACTGAGTTAAGCGTCCATTGCGCACTGACTAACCTTAGTAGGAAAAAAATATTGATTTCAATTAGGTACCAAAATCATGATTGTAATTTTTTTCTGGTTGCGAAATAAAGTGTTCTCTAACTATCCATCTGTTTTTCTATCTACTGTGTTGATTACGGTTAAAGCAGAGCAGTTAAAACCTAACTGTATGTCTATTTGTTTTGCGTCCACAGTAGCGGTTGGAAACTCTATATTACAAACCGACAACAAGCCGACTAGACTTTTTTGCAGTTAAAACACCCTCCTAAAAACATTAAGCGTCAGATAGACCGTTTTGAAAGGATTTTCTAAAAGTGCATCCTACTTCCTACTAATATTATAAACGCAAAAGTTTTTAACTATGGATGGATGGATGTTTGTTACACTTTCACGTAAAAACCACTGAATGGATTTAATGAAACTTTACAATAATATAGCGTATACATCAGAATAACACAAAGGCTACAATTTATAAAGATATTGTGTCATATGTTTCAAATGCGACTCAAAAATTAGTTACATTATAATTTCAATGTCATAATGATAGTTCTTTTGTGCGCCACGCTAATATAAGCTACTCGAAATACTAATCCTGCGCAGACGAATTCGCGGGCAGCATTAAGTGTAATATAAAATCTAGAAATGCATCTACATAAATGAGATGCATTTATAGAGCGTCCAGTAGCACTTTCACACAACATTTATGGCTTAAGGGACCACTCCACAGCTGTAATGCCTGGAGCATTGTTTTCCAGGAGCAAGTAGGTTTGCCCAGCACCAATACTATCCTGACAGCCTAGCCTGCTCACAGGATAGACAAGTCATTACGTGCGGAGCCACCAAGCAGTAGGTTCCCTTACGATGTTTTACTACACTAACTGAGAAGGAAAACGGCTTTAATGTGGGTCATTAAAAATGCCAGACGTTAGGTACTAATACAGTATTAAAAAGTATTAAAAAACAAGCGAGCGACACGGATCCCAGATGTAAGTACAGCCTTAAATTTAGGCACTAAACACCCTTAACCATTACATTTAAGCGTAACTGTTCACTCATAAATAACTTACTATTAACGTTAAAGCCCCATTGAATTTCGGTCACAAGTGAAACTCTTTAATGTAGGCCAGGACCCGCATCGCATAATTTGTTTCATACGCTTCCTTAACTTCTGTGATTAAATGCTATAGAATTAACGTTATTAACGAGTTCGTGTCGTAGAAGAGAAACGGTATGCTTAGCGGTAGGCTGATTCATAGATTGGACAAAGAGACAAGATAGTACCGTTAGCACCATACTAGGGCAGTAAATTGATGTTTACAAACGAGTAGACAAACGAGGCTTCGGAAAGGAGATGCTGTATGAGAAAATCTAGGAGTACTCATAGCACAAAGCATACAATAGGTATCGAAGAACCCTTGTTGCGCTATTCCAAGTTTGGCTGGTTTTATTACTATGGTGCCCTTATGCAAGTAACCAGAATCTCAAATTATATTTAATAATATTAATCACATTACACTGCATTTATGCTTGTTGTGATTATAGAACGGTTCTAATAGCGATTATTTATTAGGTAAAGCGTAATTACCTTATTTGCCGATGTTTATATAACTATGTGTGAGTATCGCGAATCATTAAGAAACCTTTCTGTAATGTTGAAATAATTAAAACTGTTTTTATACGGATTTATGCTCGTTTATTACATTTTTACAATTTTCCAACGTTTCGGCACTTTTACAGGTGCCGTGGTCTCGGATGACTGAGGTGGTAGGCGTCTTTTTGAAAGCATTAACGGTTAGTTTACTACCCTCGGCAAAAATTACAAAAGTTAATTAATTAATTTAGTTAATTTTGAAATAGTTTTCAACACTTTTGCCCTACCTGTACACATTGTTTGAAAGTACAAAAATACGCACTAGGTAATGTAGGTACTTTCAAATAAGTATGTTTTACACTATTTTCTTTTTATTTTTAATGCACTAACCCGTGCTAAGGAACAAATTTAAAAACCTATTTAGAGGCTAAAAATTTCACCCATGCCATGCAAAAATAGTGTAATCATGTGAGTACAGTGATATCGTTCCGATGTTAAACCTAACTGCAAAGTAGGTAGTCGGGGCTGTAAGTAATGCAATTTGCTTAAGTCAGATGTCGCTGCCTGTACGTAATACAGAGAATATTGTAAAGAGGTTCGAAATTTCACTGATGCCGTGAGTCGCCCATTGGCTCAATTGGTAGAGCGCTGTTACGGATAGCCAGAGGTTGCGGGTTCGAATCCCGGCATGGGTGAAATTTTTAGCCTCTAAATAGGTTTTTAAGTATGTTTTATCCAATCTGTGCCCCCATTTCCATATTTATAAACGGCAAAGTAGTTGGCAGCGCTCGTGGCCTAGTCGAACCGAGTGATTGGAATCAATCACTTGAGTTAAGCAACAACTAGCGCGGTCACGTGCTGGATGGGTGACCATCCCGTGACTACCGCTAGTGACATTTTTCCGAGCGCTTCCGTCCCTCGCAACGCACGTTAAGCCGTTGGTGCCGGCTGTCATGCTATGTCAGAGGCCTTATGGGCGGCTTGATAACTTCTGACAGTAAGGCCCGCCACTGTCTTACAATCCTCCACCAACCCGGAATTTGGCCCCCGTGGTGGAGTATGGCCTAACCTTCCAGTGCAGGAAGAGACTCGTGCCCCAGCAGTGGGGACACACCAAGGGTTGATATCAAATATGTCATGTGTTAAACAATGTTTAAAAAGTGGTAAACAAAGTGGCTCATACTTATTGGTCACAGAGTAAGCGAATGAGCTTCCCGGCGGGCAGGGGGCTCCCGGCGGGAGGCTGGTGGCCGTTAGTAGGTCGGCTATTAGCCGAAACAGTCCCTGCGTAATGGCCCGTGAGCCGACCTCAGAAGTTATCGTAAGTGTTCCGCCAACCCCGCTCAACTTCTAAACTCTTGCCAATTTAAACTTTAATCACCTGCTACATTGTTTGCTATCACTATTAAACAATTAATACTTACGTAAATTGTGAATGTATAAAGTATCATGTCTTGTTGCTACTAAAGTTCAATGCGTACGATACCAACCAAATACGGCTAGATTATCAATTATTTATCGTCAGATAAATATGAAAAAAAATTGATATTAATTTGTTTTTTTTAATAATTTTGATTTGGTTAATACTTACATATTACTTGTTTTTAACTTAACTTATTTTATAATTTAATATTGTATCGTGATAACATCTACCTGCCTTAACTCCTGCTCTAAATTACAACCATAGAGCCGGGGAGTGCTGAAAACCAGCGTTGGTTACCGATCTTACCGACTTCGTGGTAACCGACATGTTAGCTGAGCTCTCTCCTTTTACCAAAATGGTTAGACGCAGTCTAAACAAAACTATGTTGATTGTCTGTTGATACTATTTTTGTTAATTATTATGTGTTTTGGTAATAAAAGATTTCTATTCTATTCTATTCTAATAAAAAATATTCTTCATTAGAGAAAAATATTCTTTATTGTATACTAAAAATAAAAACATAATATTTACAATTATTATTGTTCGTAGTACAATTGGCGGCCTTAGTACCTGATTTATACCTGATAATTTTCATTTTTTCTTATTTGTAAGCCTGTTATCTTAGCATGTTTAGTGGCTTCAGAATAATTATTATAAACCAATACGCAAATTATTTTTTTGTTTTTAAACCACGACTCGGCCGGCAACTACGAGATTTTTGGTGAAATTCGTGATGACTTTACTACCGCGTCAGTGAGTTAACGGGCTCGACATCGTTCATCGTTCACGTGACTACCAAAAATCTTTAAGTTGGTATTATTCTCATCACGTGATTCATTGTGAAAACAAACCTAATGCTCTGTTATTGATGCGTTTACATAAGTATCAAAATGTTTGAGTCTTGTAACAAATCCTAATTTATATTATTTGAGATCAACCGTCAAAATGCTATTCAAACAATACTCGAATATCAGATGCAGTCTGTTAACTTTTAGAATATACCTCGGCTACTATCGGACATAGAACCGATTATATTGCAATAAGGCAAGGTTTACTTTGTATTGTTAGTTATAACTTTACATAACTTTTCAAAATAGTGAAGAAAAGTTTTATACAGAGCAGGAAGTAGTATTACACTCGTGTGCTTTCGGCGAAAACTGAAGCCTACTCTAAAGCCCGAGGTATATTCGAAAAGCTAACAGACTGTACATTTTGTGTGTTTTTAACATAAGAAAATGCAACGATGATTTTCGCGGCTTTTTTCGCGAATCTCTAAATATATTTTTTTTTCTCTCAGTAAGAACCATCCTCGTGCTTCAAGGAATATTCTAAAAAAAATATTATCAAAATCGGTTCACCTCCTCCCGAGATTTGCGCTTAACAACATATTCAGCGATTCATTTTTTATATTATAGATATAAATAGAAAACTGGATAAAAACAGAATAAGCAGGTAAGAATAGTCAGGTCTAGTAGAAATGTGAAGTAGTAATGCTGAAAAAATGGAAGAAATCTCAAAAATGGGTGACGTAATTTTTAATTTTGAAAACGTTACACAAATAGATTTAAAGAAATATAAAAAACTAGGGTAAAGAGGTTTGCACCGTTACAAGTGGACCGCAGGTTTCCTCCCCCCCAGTCGGTCCTCCTTCGGTTGGTCGCCTGGGTCCCGCTCCACAGTGTGAAACAGGGCCCACGCGACCCGTACTGCCAGATTATTCGCCGTTAGCCAGCAAGATCCCACAAGGAGAAGTTACTGACTAACGCTCAGGGTGCACCGACCCCACCATCCATCTGGTTCGTTGAATCACAGGGAACGGAAGCGGAGGGGTACACGTAAAGGTCATCTGGCGCAGCACCCCTCTAAGTGGATCGTGCCTTAGATGTGGGTGTTCTTGAGCTGGTCATCATCAGACTTCTAACTCTTCTGCTGTAGAAAGTGACAGAAAAATTAAATATTCAAATAAAAACTGCATATATCTGTCACCAGAAAATAACAAGATCCGCCAGTTTATAAATTTCCTAGCAAATTATAAACTTTTGTAGGATTGTAAACGAGAGATATATTGTATTATCTTACGCCCACATTTTCGCAAATTGATAAACTTACCAAATTCAAGCGTAAAATAATAAGTAAGCCTTAACGAAACGCCACCTGCGCTCTGATTGGTTCAATAAGTCACGTGTTCCTGCTATATCTAGAAATATTGTTGATGAAGTGAAATTTACCACAGAGCTACGAATGTTTTATAGTGGTCATGACCAAAATAGTAAGAAGTCGATTCAAAAAGTCGTTAAAATGATGTAAGACTATAATAAAGCTAAAGCTTTGGGACGTCGCAATGTTGCAAACCGAAGTTAGGTTCGAAGTTTCAGGATGGAGCGAGCGGAACGAAGCTCCATCCTAGAACTTCGGGTGTTAGGTTTTTTTTTATATAAGAGGAAAAAAAATGGGTCCAGAAGAACAAAATCATTCATACAGCAAGATTTTGAGGTTAGGTTTACAGAAAATTCAACAATCATTTTCTCGAAAACTACGCATCTCCGGCAAGAATGGATTGCTGGTAGGTAATCGAAACTGATCAATTTATACTAGTTTGGCAAGTTTGATCGTACCTAAGTCTATTGACACAAGCATTGCCACTATCGACATAAACCAATCAAAGAGCAGTGTGTTATTTGCCGTATTTTATAAAACCGTAAAAAAAAAGCTCTTCTGTGATTGGTCGAACTGTTTAGAATCTTACGAATGGATATCCGTTAGTTTAAAAATTAACCACGAGACTTCGCAAATTAATAAATTTGCGAAAATGTGGGCGTAAAATAATACATTTTTTCTCTCGTTTACAATCCTACGAAAGTTTATAAATTTCCTAGGTAATTTATAAACTTGCGGATCTTGTTATCTTCCGGTGACATATGTATCTAGTAGAAGCTTGGAACCTTTCAAGAACGACAAGCTATTCGATCTAATGATCTTCAAAACAATGTCCTCCAAATACCAGAGAATGAGTTACCGTATGAAAATATTTGTTGGGCAACAAATACTTTCAAACAAACTTAATGCTTTGCCAAAAAAAAAATTAAGTTCTCAATTTCCATCTCCGAAAGTCTTACTTAATGAAGAAAGAAATTAAAAAAATAGAAAAAAAAACATATCATCAAGATGTCACAAAGACATGCGAAAATAGCGACAGAAAAATTGTGATATACGGGCTGAATGAGACTTACAAAGAAAATGAACGAGACCTCGACAGAAGAATCATTAACTTATTCCGAAAATTCTTCGACATAGACCTGCATGGATATATCGAAGAAACATATAGGATAGGAAGATACATCAATAATAAAACCCGGCCACTTGTCATTGAACTGATCAGCAAGAGAATGACAAAATACCTAAAGGAAAATGCACACTACTTTCAAGGAACAGATATCAACATAACAGAACACCTAAATGAGAAAGACAGAAAAGCACGAAATATATTAAAACAAGAAATGCTCTTAGCAAGAGCAAGCGGATTACATGCAGTGATACGAAACAACAAATTATTTATTGAAGCGAAACAAGTCACCAACAACGAAAACACAAAAGAGACAATACCGACAACGACAACTTCATTTCAAGAAAATAGATCAAAAAGCAGCAACGAATCCCAGCAGAACAATAGAACATTTCATTGATTCAGACAATAATTTTGAAATAATGTTCCAGAATCTCCAGAGCCTCTACAACAAACAGGATACCTTGGAAGCTTTTATCGACAATAATCGAAACGTATACAAGGCATACGGAATATCAGAATCTTGGCTTACCAAAGAGAAATTAAAATATATACAATTCAACCAATACAAAATTGCAGCCTCGTTTTGTAGGGAATTAAAACGAGGTGGTGGTACATGCATAATTATCAAAGATCTTATCGAAAGCATTGACAGGACCGATGAAGCTAATTTGTCAGTAGAATATGTTATAGAAGTCTGTGCTACTGAACTAATAGAAGAAAATATTTTGATTGTAACGATGTACTGGAACAGAAGAGAGGAAGAAACATTTTTTAAACATTTAGAAAAAATACTCCATCACATAAATAATAAATACAATAAATTAAAAATAATATTAGGAGGTGACTTTAATATTAACATATTGCAAAAAAATACAAAAACAAATAATTTCTTAAATTTAATGAAGGAACATAATTTTTTTCAACACATAAATCACCCTACACATGTAACTCCATCTATATCTTCATGCATAGACTTAATATTTACAAACTTCAAAAAGGGAATAACACATACAAAAGTAGAAGATTTTGGACTTTCTGACCACGCCGCAACAATATTAGCCTTACAGACATCTAGGACGAGCGTTCAAATACAATGGAACATAAAAAAAATATTATTTCATAGTAAAAATATAGAAAATTTCAAATCTAAGCTAAAATCAATAAACTGGCATGATACTATAAAACAAGATAATAATGTTAATGAAAACTATAATTCTTTTAACGCCACCTTACTACAAATCCTAAATGAACAAATCCCAAAACAAAATATCAAAATAAATAAAATATTTAAAAAACACTGGCTACTTATAGGTATTAAACAATCATGTCAAAACAAAAGATTACTAAAAATTTTTTCAATGCAAGCTAACAACGAAATAATAACCAAAAATTATAAACACTACGAAAAGATACTTAAAAAAACTATCGCAACTGCAAAAAAACTGCAATATATAAATAAAATTAAAAAATCTAATAATAAAACTAAATGTATGTGGAGTATTATAAATGAAAGAACTAACAAAAAATTTAAAAAGGAGAAAAATAATATAACCTTACAACTAGACCAGACGCGAATTACAGATCCGAAACAAATAGCTAACTTATTTAATAAATTTTTCTCCTCGATAGGCAACACACAAGACCCTAAGAAACCCGTTCGAAAAGGATTCAATGTTTCTATAACCGGTAGAAGAAAAAGAAAATTTTAAAATCATCAAGAACCTAAATGATAAAAATAGTCATGGCTTTGATGAGCTTCCCCCATCCTTAATAAAAAAATGTGCAAAAGAGCTAACTGAACCGTTCACTATGTTAATAAATCAATCATTCAAGGAAAGCATCTTCCCAGATAAACTTAAAGTAGCTCTAATAAAACCGTTACATAAAAAGAACAAAAAATCTGACCCTAACAATTACCGACCCATTGCATTGTTACCCACAGCGTCAAAAATTTTCGAAAGAGTTATGTTTAACCGTATCTACTCATTCTGTGAAAAGTTCAAGATATTTGATGAATTTCAATATGGTTTTCGGAAAAAAAGATCTACAATAACAGCAGTATTTAAATTTATTCAAGAAGCATTAGAAATAATAAATAACAAAAAATATGCATCGGTTTGCTGCTCGATATGTCGAAAGCTTACGACAAAGTTCAAAATAAAATCCTTTTGAATAAACTATATGGCATAGGAGTTCGCGGAGAAGCACACGCATGGCTTGCTTCCTACTTAAAAGACCGAGAACAGTCAGTAGAAATTGAGTTTTACAACTACGAGCTAAAACAAATTGAAAAGATAAGGTCAGAACCTATAATTGTTAATGCATCTATTCCACAAGGCAGTGTTATTGGTAGTTTATTATTTTTAATATATATCAACGATCTACCCAAAATTTTGGACGACTCATGTATTTTATTCGCGGACGATATCTCTCTGCTCACATCATGCCAAGATAGCACAATTATAAATTCAAAATTACATACTATGCTTTTTGACACGAATGAATGGCTAAATAAACACAATTTAGAAATTAACTTCCAAAAAACAAAAGTTATTACTTTCCACCCATATCAAAAACGCTCATTAAACATAGATAAATCGTTTAATGGGTTTAAAATAGAACAAGTTGATAATATATCATTGTTAGGATTAATTATAGATAAGCACATAAATTGGAAAGCACATATACAAAAAATTAAATCAAAATTGTCATCCTTCGCATACGGTCTTCGAGAAGTAAAAAAAACAACTAATGTGCAAACAGCCCTCTTAACTTATTACGCATACGCTTACGCCTGGCTGTCGTATGGAATTATAATGTGGGGTAACAGTACAGACGCACCGCAACTCTTCACCCAGCAAAAAAAATTGGTTAGAATAATGGCAAATATAGTGAATACCGACAGTTGTAAACCATATTTTATAAATTATAACCTACTTACCTTACCATCTATTTACATATTAGAAATTTCAAAATTTGTCAGACAACATAAAGAACTTTTCATAAAAAAAGAAGATGTCACTATAAGACCCATAAGACACAAAAATAAATTGTTATTACCCACCTCTCGAATGCAATTACACTCTTCTAGTACATTGGTAATGGCTATAAAAATTTATAATAAACTCCCAAATCACCTGAAAGAATTAAATAACGACTACAGTTTCAATAAAGATTTAAAGAAAATACTAATTTCAAAATGTTATTATACGATAGAAGAATATTTAAAAGATAGTATAGATGAAATGAGATAAATAATTATATAAATGTAACTTTATAAATATAATCAATTAAAATTGTATGATAATTAATCAAATTAAATTTAAATTAATGTAATACATACTTTTATATAGCACTTTAAAATGTTGCGTGCCCTACAGGGTCCACAAAGATCTTATCAAATAACTGTTAAGTTATAATGTAACAACCTTGAAACTTGTGGAATGCAATAAAGTATTCAGTATTGAGTATTGAGAAAAAAAAATTCACTGATGCCGGTGAGTCGCCCATTAGCTCAGTTGGAAAGAGGGCTGGCACGGATAGCTAGAGGTCACGAGTTTGAATCCCAGTTTGGGTGGAATTTTTAAAACGAAGGTCACGGCGTGTCACTGTTATTATAAAGCAGCCAATTCAGTAGTATTCCCAAAAACGTCTAACTTTATCCCTTCGCATATAGCAAAAGCAATCTACGAGCATAAATCCCACGGAAAACTTTGGAGTATTTTCGTGGTAGGTACGAGTATTTTCTATTTAATTTCGTGAAAATGGGCTTACAGCTTAATGGGTCAGTACTACCTACTACGTGGGGGGCACCAGAAACTGGCGAAGGTCGCCATTTGTGTCGGCTAGTAGGTACCTACCTCAGATCATACTAAATAACTCCGTGAAGCCAACGCAAATCGGAAATTTAATTTTATATTTATTTATTAGCGACACAAAATAGCACAGCAAATGTCAATTAAAATAGGTCGAGTTGACTCTCCAAAACATGTGACGACAGCTTGTGACGTTTGTGGTGGTTAAATTTAGAAATAGTAGGTTGTATGACTGTGGAATAAAACGATCTATTTTAGGCGAGACAGGCATATAGCTACCCGAGCCGGAACGGCAAGGGTCGGTATGCGCGTCAAGTTTAAAATTGGTTTTATTACCGAGTCATACACTCTACTTTTCACATTGAATTAAAAAAAACGAAAGCTAGGTACTTATTTTATATTTTATGGAATATTGAACGAACAATTGGTTCAATTTTTAATATGTCTAGCTATGTTTTAAAAATGCGTTTGATTTCTGGTATGATGACACTGGCTGAGTAATATTTTTAGTGATTGTAAAGTAGGAACTATAAAACACGTTGTCTTGAGAAATTGAGCAAATTTAGCCTTATATTGAGCCATTGCCAATACTTTAGACACCAGGGTGTTATCACGATGTTTTTTGCTACCGTTAGTTAGTGGTTTTGCTACGACCACTGAACAAGTGTACAGTCTGTTAGCTTATAGAATATACCTCGGCTACTATCAGATAGAATCGGATATATTCGTGTAATAGAAATATCGGAACTAATATGACACATTACCTACTTTACATAACTTTTCAAAATATTGAAAAATGTTTTATACAGAGCAGGAAGTAGTATTACACTAATGTGCTTTTGGCGAAAACCGAAGTCTACTCTAGAGCCCGAGGTACGAGTATATTCTAAAAGCTAACAGACTGTACATAACTTAGAAAACAAAGTCATTGGTATGTACATACCGGGATTCGAACCCACACCTCCCGGTTGAGAAGCCGGTGTTCTATCGTTCCGCTACCACCGCTCTTGCTCCATGGTACTATCCATGGACTAACCATGGAGGTTAGTCATCGAGGTTAACTTTAGTCTGTTAACTTACACGCACAGACTTTTCAACGTCTTAGGTCACACGTTGAAGAAGACGTTAAAGTTTTCGTTTTCGAAAAAAAATACTGTAGCTATGAAGAATTTGTTGTGGTTTTTTAGGGTTCCGTATAACTATCCCTTGTGGTCCCGTTATCGTCATCAACGGGTTCACGAGGGATGAACTATTTCTCGTAGTCCCAATCAGTTGATCCCCCCTGTATGATGGAGAAATAGAGATAGAAATATATACTTATATCTTATATTGGAAGTCGGTACCTATCGCATTAAAGACAAAGTTTATCATTGTTTTTATTTACGGGTCTAAGAGAAATAGTTTATCCCTCGTGGACCCGTTGATGATGATAACGGGACCAAGAGGGGTAGTTATCCCTACATAATAAAGTCATTGGTATGTACATACCGGGATTCGAATCCACAATCTCCCGGCTGAGAAGACGGTGTTATATCGCTCCGCTATATACCACCTCTCCCTAAAGATAGGGCACTCTTCCTACATCGCAGGAAGGTTAGACCATACTCCACCACGGGACCAAATCTGGGTTGGTGGAGGATTGTATGACAATGACGGGCCTTACTGTCAAAAGTTATCAAGCCGCCCATGAGGCCTCTGACATGGCTTAACGACTGCCATTATATGAAAGCCGGCACCAACGGCTTGACGTGCCTTGCGAAGTACGGAAGCGCTCGGAATAATGACACTAGCGGTAGTCACGGGACGGTCACCCCTCCTGCCACTGACCGCGCCTGTTGTTGGTTAACTCAAGTGATTGATTTCTATCACTCGGTTCGACTAGGCCACGAGCGCTTCATTTCTTATGTAATGTCCTTAAATGGTTATCTATTTCCTGACCTTAAATATAACAATGATTTTCTATTTTCTGACCTTGAAAATAACAATGGTTTTCTATTGATATTTTCAAGGTCAGGATTGGAGAGGTTAACTGTAAATGTACACTTCTAAATAAAATTACTATTAACGTTAAAGCACCATTTAATTTCGGTCACAATTGAAACTGTAGAGAGGCTGTTAATACAGCCACTGCCGGACATAGCCCTCCCGAGCGTCATAGCACCCCGTTTTCAGCTTGCCGCATCCAGCATCTGCCGGCAGTTTTTCGCAGATCGTCAACCCACCTGGTCGGAGGACGTCCTACACTACGTTTGCCGAGTCGCGGTCTCCACTCAAGAACACGTTTACTCCAACGGTTGTCGGTTCTCCGTGAGATATGGCTAGCCCACTGCCAATTCAGCTCGCTGATTCTCTGAGCTACGTTGATAACATTGGTTCACTGTCAGATGCATTCGTTACGAATCCTATCCTTTAGAGAAACTCCGGGCATAGCCATCTCCATAGCTCGCTGAGCGACTTTGACCTGGTTCACCAACCCATATGAATAGAGCCATATTATTCCGGTAATGGTCGTTTCATTCATACTATCGGTAGTCTAGTAACCAATCGCATTGAAATGGATAACCCGCGATACTTCTCGACGCCTCGCGCGATTCTATCTTCTTCCCGAGAGATGCCTATTTAATTTGCGCGAGTTATATCCCTGAATTGACATTGTACTGATATTGCTTTGTAGACTACCAATTGAGGCAAATGACAACCATTGTCGTGCTCATAACATTCTATTGAAAAACTATGTAAGTATCAGACTCTAGGGCCCGGTCACAGGGCGGCAGCCGAATAATTACCGCGAATAGGTGTTGTGAGCAATTGCGAATATTCACATCGAGCGAACATTTAATGTCAGGTGCCACCTTTGAGTGATTGGAATCAATCACTTGATTAAAACTGTTTTTATACGGATTTATGCTCGTTTATTACATTTTTCAACATTTTTAATCAATCACTTGGTTAAGCAACAACAAGCGCTTCCGTGCTTCGCAAGGCACGTTAAGCCGTTGGTGCCGGCTGTCATATAATGGCAGTCGTTAAGCCATGTCAGAGGCCTTATGGGCGGCTTGATGACTTCTGACAGTGCGGCCCGCCACTGTCTCACAATCCTCCACCAACCCGGACTTGGCCCCCGTGGTAGAGTATGGCCTAACCTTCCTGCGATGCAGGAAGAGACCCGTGCCCCAGCAGTATGGACATATAAGGGTTGATAACGCCACCTTTTAATGGATCCCCATCGCATAATTAATTAGTTTGGGTGGGTGGGTGAATTGCCGAAGCAAAAAAATATTGAGTTTCTGCGTCTATTACACACAAAAAAAATGTCAAAGAGTCATTTTATCATCATGGTGACCTGTCTTGAACCAAATTCCGCTCATAAAATGTCATAGCCTGAAAATACGATTCATTATATGGATTTAAATCTATCTT
This sequence comes from Yponomeuta sedellus, assembly GCA_934045075.1. Classification (NCBI taxonomy): domain Eukaryota; kingdom Metazoa; phylum Arthropoda; class Insecta; order Lepidoptera; family Yponomeutidae; genus Yponomeuta; species Yponomeuta sedellus. The sequence goes on along the minus strand of OW203724.1, from coordinate 3,233,796 downwards.
CATTTCATCAAATTAAATATAGTCTATCAAAAAAACCATTTGTTTGTTAATATCTTCCTTCGCATACATTTGACAGGCAGACCACTTTTGTGCGGAAAAAAGTTATCATTTTAGTGGACAGTAAGTTTTAGAAAAATAGCTCCGTCAACATTGCATTGTTGCGCCCCCCTCAAATTTACTCACTTCGGATGAGTCCGGCTCGAGCTCTCGGTGCGTTGTGTTGATTGTGGTGTTATGGTACATAAATAAAACATTTCTTACTCTTACTCAGTAGGCGCTATTCATGGTTTGGACGGAAATATATACCACCGCTCGTGGAAGCGCTCGTGGCCTATTCGGACCCAGTGATTGGAATTAATCACTTGAGTTAAGCAACAACAAGCGCGGTCACGTGCAGAATGGGTGACCGAGTCTACCGCTAGTGGCATTTTTACGAGTGCTTCCGTGCTTCGCAAGGCACGTTAAGCCGTTGGTAGCGGCTGTCATAGTATAATGGCAGTCGTTAAGCCATGTCAGAGCCTTGTGGGCGGCTTGATAACTTACAGTAAGGCCCGCCACTATCTTACAATCCTCCACCAACCGTGACTTCCAAATGTTACTTCCCTATGGGTATAAAACAAATATATATGGCCATAGTTTATGTAGTATATTGTTATATATTGCAAAGGCCATTAGTATAATGGCATCTGTCTATCTATGGAAAATACAAAATGGTATTTCAGCGTTGAGAGCTCTTCGATGGAAATGAGAGAGAGAGACATTTATTTGAAGCCACAAAGATATAATACACATTACACAATGTAACACGATATTAAAATAATACAGACAAATAAGAAAAGAAAGAACAAAGAAAAATATTATAAAACAAAGAATACGATATAAAACAAACATTTACAATTTAGAAGGGAAATTGTATCTCCGCAGCCACAAACAGGTATCTGACTCAGCATTTGCTGCAGGCTGGGCCTGCAACACTGATTTTCAGTCGGCACCTATTATTCTATTTATACATACATTATAGAATATACCTACATATCTTACATAAAAAATAAAATGTATAAAACTACGTCAATAGAATAGAATATGCTGTGAAATATACTTAATATGAAATGAAATGAAAACGTTTTATTCAAAGTAGCACAGAAACTGCGGCTTAATGAACGTTACAATTCAAACTAGGTGTCCATTTCAAAATCTAGATCATTTAGGAGAAAAAATGGACAAAAAAACTCCTAACTTAGTCTTTTCAATATACAATATCTAAGTAACAATGCACATAATGTGATAATAATATGTAGCAATAAATAAATGCTCTTATACAACGGTACAAGAGGTTGACAAGAGGAGGTTACACAATGCCTATTTCATACGTAGGTAACTAAATGCTAGCGGCTCGAACCACGCAAGATTCTAAGCAGTCAAACAGCACTCTTTTCGAAACTGGTTTCGAACCTTTGGTTTCGAAAGTTGCCGAAGAACCGATATCAAAGGAAAGGATTTCTTCGTCGCTGAGGTGAAATCGAATAATTATGTATTTACAAAACAACAAACCGGTCACGACGCGTAGCGTTTGAGGCATTTATCATTCTTTGTATCGGGTTTCGTGGTACAACGGGCTCTTTCCCCAGCTCATTGACGGCTCTTTTACTTGCAAGCTCACTGCCATAAAGACCTGCCCAAGAACAAAACGAAAATCGATAACGCGTCGCTGTAGGTATTTGCTACTTTATTGAATGTACGCAGTGTCGCCAGTGTATTGGATGGTTTATTTTCTGTTTAACTTGTAAGAAAAATATTATCGTCTCCATGTAGATGGAAAAGTCAAATTCATAATATACACACTAAGAGAATATTATTTAATAAATACAACATTGTGTTACAATTGATCACGCTGTATATTCGCTTTCCTCAAAATATTCCTTTTTTAAATAGATTAATTTTAAATTTAGAAACTTATACGTGCATATAGAAATAGAAATAATTAAATAGGTAAGTCATAACGATGACATTAAATACGATTTTAATAAACGTTATGGTAAGTACAAGATTATATTAATACTCTTTATTGCACCCCATACGTATACAAGTTACAAGTACAAGATCTGCCACTTATTCAAATTGTCAGTAAAATGGAAAAAATCTGCCACAAATGGTCACACTGGAAGCGCCCCTGTCAAAAGTGGAATTCTCGGAAGCTCGGCTTTGTGTGAGCCGCGATAACAGATTTCATCACCCGATTAACAAATCTTAGATAAATTTGACAGAGAACAACGCAATCACAGACTAATTGTGTTTCTGTAAAGTCATGTTGCCTTCACATAATTGGCCTTTACGCCATTCCTAGTATTATAACGTGGTAATTCTCGCCACTAATATTATAAAGGTGAAAGTTTGTGAGTATGTATGTTTGTTACTTCTTGAAGTCTAAACGGCTTGAGCGATCCGGCACCAACGGGTTAATGTGCCTTGCAAAGTACGGCAGCTAGCCACTAACGGTAGTTACGGGTGGTCACCCATCCAGCACCGGACCGCGCCTGTTGTTGCTAAACCTTAGTGATTGATCCCAATCACTCGGTTTCACTAGACCACGAGCGATTCTTATATTGTTTGGTTCAAAGCAAAACTGATACCTGTGTTGTAAGCCATTTCGTCAGCATCGAGAATAAAACAACTTTTACATCGACGACGCAAGGTTTTAAAATTCTGGGAATATAAAAAGGCTTAGAAATATTTTTTGTGATAATAATTTGAATTTGAAGAAATAATAATTTGAATCGAAAAATGGCTCTAGAACAAGACTGATCTGTCTTGTCCTTGAGCCATATTTCGATTACTTTGGGATTGGTAACACAATTTGTGAACATTTAAAATACCTGTGTCCAAACATCCCACTGCTGGACACAGGCCTTCTCTCAGAGAGAGAGAGTAAGGGCTTAATTACCACGAGTGCCCACCGCGGATTGGCAATTTCAAGCGCTGAGGTATTGAAACACCTCAGACACTCAGTTTTCCTCACGATGTTTTTGTTCACAGTTAGCGTGAACAAAAATACTGGTGGGTTGGCTCTACTGAAACATGGCCCCCTAATGAGATAAGTTTGTTAAGTGGGAGTTGAATGCATGAGATTTTATTTATATTACCTAAAAACCTATTTAGAGGCTAAACATTGGCTCAATTGGTAGAGCGCTGGCACGGATAGGTTGCGGGTTCGAATCCCGGCATGGGTGAAATTTTTAGCCTCTAAATAGGTTTTTAAATTTGTTCCTTAGCACGGGTTAGTGCATTAAAAATAAAAATAGTATATCTTACCTACCTACTTAAAAACCCAGACTACAGAGACGTACTCGTATATATCAATGGACTTAGAACATTCCTTAAACGCATTATAAATATTCTGTGACCAGGTATATCTTGAGGTATATCTTGCGTAGAAATTAGAGGTCATTGCCTTCGAGAGTAATTCAAAGTTTCGAGTTTTATAGAGCATCTCGGGCGCACCTCGCCGGGTGAGGATGCGAGCGATTTCCTGCTCCGCTGCCCGCCACACGCCGCTGCGCAGTGACAATGACTCCGTGCCGACCCCCCCCCCCCCCCCCTGCTCCCGAACTTCGCCTTCCCTCTGTGGTCTCCACACCGTCTTTTGTTTTTTTTTTCTAGATCTCGGACAGACGCGCTCTCCTTTCGACCCGAAGTTTGTTCCTCGCAATATTTCCGTCGATATCCGCTCCGGACCATTAGATACAAGTTTTTTATAGATCCAAGTTCATTATTGATCCAATTCCCATTTCACCCAATATGCGTTTCAACCAATTCCCATTTTACACAATTCCCATTTCACACAATTACTTTTTTATAAAATTTCCATTTCACGTAAGTCCCGTTATCATCCAATGTTCTTTTTAAAAAAAATCCTCTTTGCTGCTTTATTAATATTGAAGTGCCTGATTTGACATTGTCAAGAAGAAAACTATTTAAATCGTGTTGAATGATAGAATGTTTGCGTCCCAAAAAACCAAAAGTCAGTTCAAATAAAATTGACGTTTTCTAAGAATGAAACCTACACTTCTGCCAAACTCGATAAAGAATAGAGGTAAACAAACCAATTTAGGGTTATCACAACTCGCGTTTTACAAATTTAATTGTTTGTTAAATTGTAGTTTAATTTAAATTGAATTTAAATTAAATTGTAGTTTCAGATTGGCAAAAAGAAAAACATAATGCTTATTTGGTGACGTCACCTATCCTATGTCACTCTCATTGTCAAGACGAATCTAAAGACATCTCAAACCAACAAAGCCGTTTGGCCTCTACGTCGTCGTCATAAAGAAACATAGCCACATACATACATACGCGCGAAAAGCATAACCCTCCTTTGTTTCACAGTCGGGTAAAAACCTTGCCGTATCGGGGATTTGGGTAAAACTGCACTTTGATGAAATGGCATTAGTATGTAACGAAAATTTGCTGAATTGGAATTTGGTTAAAACTGCACTTTGATGAAATGGGAAAAGAATGAAACGGCCTTAGGATGTAAATAAAATTGTATGTAATGACCCAGACCCCGTAACTTCACCAACCCGGACCTGGCCCCGTGGTGGAGGGGTCTGGGTCATTACATACAATTTTATTTACATCCTAAGGCCGTTTCATTCTTTTCCCATTTCATCAAAGTGCAGTTTTAACCAAATTCCGATTCAGCAAATTTTCGTTACATACTAATGCCATTTCATCAAAGTGCAGTTTTACCCAAATCCCCGATACGGCAAGGTTTTTACCCGACTGTGAAACAAAGGAGGGTTATGCTTTTCGCGCGTATGTATGTATGTGGCTATGTTTCTTTATGACGACGACGTAGAGGCCAAACGGCTTTGTTGGTTTGAGATGTCTTTAGATTCGTCTTGACAATGAGAGTGACATAGGATAGGTGACGTCACCAAATAAGCATTATGTTTTTCTTTTTGCCAATCTGAAACTACAATTTAATTTAAATTCAATTTAAATTAAACTACAATTTAACAAACAATTAAATTTGTAAAACGCGAGTTGTGATAACCCTAAATTGGTTTGTTTACCTCTATTCTTTATCGAGTTTGGCAGAAGTGTAGGTTTCATTCTTAGAAAACGTCAATTTTATTTGAACTGACTTTTGGTTTTTTGGGACGCAAACATTCTATCATTCAACACGATTTAAATAGTTTTCTTCTTGACAATGTCAAATCAGGCACTTCAATATTAATAAAGCAGCAAAGAGGATTTTTTTTAAAAAGAACATTGGATGATAACGGGACTTACGTGAAATGGAAATTTTATAAAAAAGTAATTGTGTGAAATGGGAATTGTGTAAAATGGGAATTGGTTGAAACGCATATTGGGTGAAATGGGAATTGGATCAATAATGAACTTGGATCTATAAAAAACTTGTATCTAATGGTCCGGAGCGCTTGGATCTATAAAAAACTTGTATCTAATGGTCCGGAGCGAAGTTACGGTATATTTCCGTGACTAGCATTATTATGTATGGTAAATACCTAAATTGAAAATTGATAAATTATATAAGCTCTTAACCCGGATCCGAATCAACTTGAGGAAATTGTCTAGAACGTATCTTTACAATATTTTAATGTTACGAAATATGATTAATGTACCATTTTCTATGATATGAAGGTTAGTTTTCAACTGAACTCATGACAATTCTATTTGATTTCTTTTTTTGTGAATTTCAATATTTTTTTTCTTTCTATTTTATCAAATTAACTGAAATTGAAAAAGAGGTAGAGAAGAGTACACAGAAAATTTCATACAATTTTTGTCTAGTAAATTTCCTTAAATTCTTTTGTTTCGTTGACTTTTCATTTGCTTAGTTACAAAAATACCTTCTCGCGCCCGGCACAGGTTTGATAAGGAAAAATAACATTTTCTTGAACTATCACGACATACCAACATTTTCTTAGACAATTAATTGAAATCCGAACACATCTGCCTAATTTTGCTAAAAAGTGGCTCAATAAAGACTACTCATTCTTGCAAAATAAACAGTTTAGGTAGGTACACATTAAAAAAAGATGAGAAGTTTTTTTTTATTATAAAATAAACTCGCCAAGTTTTGTTAAAGTAGATCCTCCCACGCCCAGTGTGGATAATACAAATGTAAATAAAATTACAAAATTATCGTGGCCAAGTAAGCTTAACATGTTAACGATTAATAACGACCAACTTATAAAAAAAGTTTGTTTTAATTCATAGAAAACTACTATTATGAAGTTGTTAGTTCTATAAATCAGGTAAAAACGCTTCTTCAACGGCACCCTACACTTGCACTTAGCTTTTATTTAAATGTGAGATAGCTTTCGTCAAGCAACTGTGCAGCTTAGAAAAGGATAGATAGGGAACACTTAATTGCACAACCAGAAAAAAAGAATACAACCATTATTTCATAAATCTATGTAATGTTATATAATTGGCGGTCTTAGGAACAGGCATTCCTTTCGACAAATATATTCAACAAAATTTGTGAAATAAATTCATATATAAACATTGGGATAAATCTACCGGTCAAGCGTGGATTAAAACGTCTCTCCGAGACTGGCGCGCTGTGTTACAAACAAATCATTTGTCTTCTTGCGTATCCTGTTCCCATGACTAGGCACTCGGCTATAAGATGCAAGGTCAATATTATCTATCGTAGACAAAATAAATATTACTTTCGTAATTAAGCAGTGCCGCAAGATGTATACGTCGGTCATTTTAGCATCAAACTGTAGATCATCTCAATAAAAATCGAATTATTGCTCTAATTATAATTAATAATTCGTTTTTAATTTCGCAATTTGTGAAGTAATAGTAACAAACCACCAGCTAACGTGAAAGAAGGAAGGCTTAATACTAAATACTATTTAGTACTAGCTGACCCAGCGAACTTCGTACGGCCTAACAGTCGATTCTTTATTTTTTTTTATTTTTCTCTCCGTAAGAACCATCCTCGTACTGCAAGTAATATTCTAAAAAAAGAATTACTGAAATTGGTTCAACTGCTCCCGAGATTCGCGCTTACAAACACATTCAGCGATTCATTTTTATATTATAGAAGATTAAGCCCGCCAATTGTACAATATTTACAGGTACAATAAAATAATAATAATAATAAGGAAAATGTCCTGAGGAAAGCTGAATATCTGAGGTGTTCAAATACATCAGCGCTTGTAATTGCCAATCCACGGGCACGCGCCGTAGCCCATAGTCTCTCATTGAAATGAAACGGAACGGAACGGAACGGACGGAACGGAACGGAACGGAACGGAACGGAACGGAACGGAACGGAACGGAACGGAACGGAACGGAACGGAACGGAACGGAACGGAACGGAACGGAACGGAACGGAACGGAACGGAACGGAACGGAACGGAACGGAACGGAACGGAACGGAACGGAACGGAACGGAACGGAACGGAACGGAACGGAACGGAACGGAACGGAACGGAACGGAACGGAACGGAACGGAACGGAACGGAACGGAACGGAACGGGTATGTAAACTCTGTTAATTAAGGGAAAGTCCTTAATTAACAGAGTTTACATAACTATTTTAAAACATAGAACTCATGCATTGTACTGGCTTTAATTCCAGACATTATTGTCATCTAAATAATCCTTTATGCTATAGTAGCCCTTTTGGCACAAAGTGTACTTTACACATTCTGAGAGAAGGCCAATAATATCTTTTAAAATATGTGAAGGGATCGTAATAGATTCGTCCTAACTTTAAGTACCTATCGGTTGCGCTAAGCTACGAATACGTGACTAGACTACAAATTGGCCGCCGACGACGATTACAAGAAAATAAGTAGTATATGTAAAAAAGTACATTGAAAACATATAATGTAGTGTCAGAATAGGGTATTGAAAACAATATCATTGTCTGTGTACAACATCTTTGATGGCAATTTCGAGTTACAGGAGCGTTAATCTGTGCTAGACCTAGCTTGTGAAGTGTATTTTTGTAACAGAGATCGAGATAAAATAAACTATTATAACAAATATCAACACGAGTTTACAAATCAGAAGTGGGATATGAAACCCACGGAGTCCGCAAAGCCTACTGTAGTGTGTCTTTGATGGTAAATTTTGTGATGACGTAAATCGAAGTAAGCGTCCTGTGGTGCCGAAATCGGCGATGTTGCAGTTCAGTTAACGTAAAACGCGAAAAGTGTTCGCCTTCTATCTATCACTGCAGGTATGTGAGATTACTCGCTAAGGTCAGGTTTCTACATTTTGGACAGTTTAGCAAGTTGTGATGGTGAGTGGTTACAGATTGGAAACAGAAAATTCGTGATGCAATTGATGGTGCTTACCGTGCAAGTTATAACTCGCTGACACCCTATCATACATGATTGATATTCTTTCATACAGACTAAGAAATGTGTTGAAGCAAGGTGATTCGACAAGTGCTAAGTATTAGAATGTTATTTAGTCTAATGCTGACATAATGTATAGTTATGAATGTTTTAAGTAGTGTGTAAAACAAATATCTAGTAATGGGATCATCAAAACATCGCCGCAAGCGAAGTAGTCGCTATTCTTCATACGACCGTAGTGAATCTAGTGATTCTAGTACTTCAAGTGACAATGAGTACAGAAAGAAACATAGACATTGTAGGCATAGTAATAAATCAAAGAAAGCTAAAAAACAGTCTCAAAAAACACGTTCACACACTCCACCTTTACCAGAGAACTTTAGTTGTCAAGCCATGCACATGTCAAATTCGCCAATACCGACCAATAATTCTTTGCCTGAAATAGTGACAGCATCCATACCAGCAGAAATTAATAGTAATGCTATGCAACAGTTTGTTCCTGGTGCATGGACCCATGGTTTTACTGCAAACATCAATGCTATTCCAGAATTTGACCCAAGCGATAATACTCAAAGTATTGATTCATGGATCCATAAAGTAAATGAGTGCAGTAAAATTTATGCCTGGAATGAAAGACAAACATGCCATTATGCCTTACCCAAACTAGTTGGTCTGGCTAAACGCTGGTACCAAAGCTTACCGACTTTGCTGTATACCTGGGACCAATGGACTAACAAACTACAAAGTGCTTTCCCTTCCACAGAAAACTATGGTGATTTGCTCACCAAAATGTTGCAGTTCCGCTGTAGAGTAGGTCAACCCTTGGATGTCTATTACTATGAAAAGATGGCCCTGATTAACCGATGTGAGTTAACTGGGCAAAAAGCTGTAGGATGTCTTATCCATGGTATTGATGACAAATTTGTAAGGATGAGTATTAACACAGGACATTTCAGTGAGCCTGACCAGCTTTTTGCCCATTTAAGAACTCTCGTAAGTTGTCCACTGAGGGGTTCATTTAACAAAGAAAAAGCTGTACCTGTGGTAAATGGAACATCTACAATAGTTACAGAGTCAGTAAAGAAAGATGTGACTTGCTATGGATGTGGAGAAGTTGGCCATATCCGCACAAAATGCCCAAATCAAACAACACGACGCTGTAATCTCTGCAGGAAGGTGGGTCATCTTGCGCGTGATTGCAGGGCTAGAACTCTTAGTCAGACACTTTTAGAAAACAGACCACAGCTAAATACACAACTCTCACACTCGGTCAATAAAATTATGACTTTACATGACACAATTAGTGAGCGTAATAAATACAATAAGACAGTAAAAGTCAATAACACAGACAAGGAGGCATTTATAGATCTAGGCAGTAGCTGTAGCATTATTCGCGAAACCAACGCCAGAGAAATATTCAAAACCTGGGAAGGAAACAATGACTTGCCCAATTTAAAAGGTTTTGGCAATTCAAGTATCAGACCACTAGGTTTATGTAAAGGTTTTGTGACATTGGATGGAATTACGGCCGAGATTGAATTGATTGTTGTGGCCGACCATGTCATGCGTACCCCAGTTATCATTGGGCACACTTTCACCGAATTGCCTAATGTTGTTATACATAAAACATGTGACAATCTTGTCTTCTACGAAGCACCAGTGCCCTGTGCTGAAAATCATACTAAGTTCAATTTATGTTTGACAGGTGATTTTACTGTAGACCCTGCTTGCACAAGTCCTGTGCCTGTTAGAACAGAGCCGCAGTTTCAAGGCGCGTTGTATGTCGCTGGTGGTACATGGGGAGAACGGAATCAACAGTTTATGATATTGTCGGGTCTTTACAGATTCAATGGGGAAGGCTATGTGATGGTCACAAACGTAACTGCAAGTAAAATACAACTAAAGAAAGGTAATGTGTTGACCAGAGGAAGATGTTTTAAACAGATTGAGGAGCCCTATGTGGGAAGGGTTGAAAATTCTGTCACATCTGTTAATTCCACTGTAGGAACCGAAGAATTGCCCATGAATGAACTGATAATAGGTACACATTTGACCGAAAGTCAGCTGGACCAATTACACAACATGTTGATTAACTATAGGGATTGCTTCGCGTTAAACGTGTCTGAACTTGGCAAAACTGATTTGGCTGAGATGACGATTAGGTTAACAGATGATATACCTGTTGTGTATAACCCATACCGAATGCCGATCAAAGAAAAAGAACAGTTGACAAAGATTATAGATGATTTACTTTGTAATGGTATAATTAGACCGAGTTCATCGTCGTATGCCAGTCCAGTATTACTGGTCAACAAAAAGGATGGACAAAAACGGCTACGCGTGGACTATCGTGCGCTGAACCGAAAAACATTAAAAGACAAGTACCCGTTACCCCGTATTGAGGATAAACTGGACGAGTTGGGAGGTCATAAGGTGTTTACTAGCCTAGATTTAGCGTCTGGGTATTACCAGATTTCCGTCGCTAAGCAGTCAAAACACTTAACGGCATTCGTCACCTCAGATGGATTATACGAATATAATCGGATGCCCTTTGGTTTAGCCAATGCCCCGAGTGTTTTCCAAAGGGCAATGAACACCATGCTAAAAAGATCTCAACATAACCGCGTTATGGCATACATGGATGACATTTTAGTGCCATCTACGTCTATTGAAGAAGGTTTAAAGGACCTCGAAGACGTCCTTATTATGCTTCGTGAAGCAAACCTTACTCTCAACATAAAAAAATGCGCATTTTTTCAAGAACGCGTCGATTACCTCGGATATGAGATTTCAAGCAAAGGAATAAGACCTGGTCAAGTTAAAATTGAAGCTGTAAAGAATTTCCCTCAGCCTAAAAATGTCCACGAAGTCCGTCAATTCGTTGGATTGGCAAGTTATTTTAGAAAGTTTTTACAGAACTTTTCGATTATTGCTAGGCCACTTACCATCTTAACAAAGAAAAATGAGCCTTGGCGGTTTGGACAAGAACAAGAAAAGGCGTTTCAAGAGCTTAAGGAGAAGTTGAGCAGCAGACCGGTTCTTGGTCTGTTTAATCCGAATGCTAAACTGGAAGTACACACGGACGCCAGTAAGTGGGGAATTGGGGCAATTCTGCTTCAAGATGACGGAAAGGGCCTTCAGACTATAGCATTCTACAGTCGACAAACGTCGCCTGAAGAGCAGAAATTTCACTCCTATGAGCTGGAGACCCTGGCCGTCATGGCAGCTTTGACATGATTTAGAGTGTATCTCCTTGGCATCAATTTTAAATTGGTGACGGATTGTAGCGCTGTACGCAATACAATGTTGAAAAAGGATCTCGTGCCCCGTGTAGCTCGGTGGTATATAGCGATGCAGGAATTCGATTTTACCATCGAATATCGTGCCGGAGCCAGAATGGCACACGTCGATGCATTAAGTCGCCAACCAATCGAATCGGCTACGTATGAGTGTCGAGATGAGGTAGTGTTTACCATTGATGTGGACAGCGACTGGATACAAACCGTGCAGCAGGCAGATCCCGAATTGCAACGTATAACTGATATTCTAAAGGATCCGAACCTAAACAATGTTGTTGAAATAAAAAATAATTTTGTAGTCAAGAACAATCGACTATACAGAATAGTGAAAAAAGGAGATGAGAACCGCATATTATGTGTTGTCCCGAAATCCGTTCGCTGGCAAATCCTTAAGATGAATCACGACGATGTAGGACATTTCGCATTTGACAAAACCTACGAAAGGGTGCACAGAGTTTATTGGTTCAAGAAAATGCGACGGTTCATAAAAAAATATTGTAGCGCGTGTTTACACTGCGCTCATAATAAAGCACCCGGTGGACCAAAAGAAGGCCTTTTGCACCCAATACCGAAGCCAGACACACCGTTCCACATGCTACATGCTGACCATTGTGGACCATTCCCAAAGAGTAAGCGAGGCAACTGCTACATTTTGGCAATAATAGACTCCTTCACAAAGTTTATTTTTATCAAAGCCGTTAAGAATTGTAAAACAAAAACCACAGTAAGTGCCTTTGAAGAATATTTCTCTCTATTGGCGTACCCAGAAAATTGGTTACAGATCGCGGAACTAGTTTCACGAGCCATGACTTCGAAATATTTGTTAAAAAGAGAGGTATTACGCACGTATTGAATGCAGTAGCTACGCCCAGGGCTAACGGACAAATAGAAAGGTATAACAGGAGCATCGTAGATGCTTTGACGGCCGCAAACCATGGTAAACCAGACAGTGAATGGGACCTTGAAATACCCAAAATACAGTGGGGCCTCAATAATACGGTCAACGCAACTACAGGTAAAACAGCAGCTGAAATCTTATTTGGAATTCATCCTACAGGAAAATCCGATGCTATCATGAATTCTGTGGTATCCGATAATCGTTCAATCCATCAAAGAAATCACATTCGGGAAGGAGTAAAAAATAGAGTTGCCGCTGAACAAAAGAAACAGAAAGAACGTTATGACAAAACTCATAAAGAGGCTAAAGTTTACACTACTGATGATCTGGTCAGAGTCATGAGAGAGATCAATAATCCTACCGGACAAAGTAAGAAACTACAACCTAAGTACTATGGACCATATCGGGTGTCAAAGGTACTGGGAAACGATAGATATGAAATCACAGACACAGCTATCACAAAAAGGGATGGGAGACGCGTGTATAAAAACGTATTCTCTGTTGATAAAATTCAACCGTGGCTTGTGTTTTCAAATGATCCCATTGCTACTGACACTGACAGTGAATAAAACTATATTATAATATTGTATAAGTTATGGTGTTGATCTCACATGGCAAGCTGAATGTGATAAACTATATGCCTGTCTAGTATAAGCAAGTATTTGATGTTTGAGAGGGAAGAACATAAGAGAGATGTCAATAGAATTATACTCCAAGATTGATTACTATTTAACGAAAATTGTAAACATAACTAATAAGCAGTCCTGTGTGACAATTTATATTGAATCCTTATGTTGAATGTGGACCCCTGCGTGGGTCTGGAATGTCCTTGGTGCAGTCCTGTGTGACTAAAAACTTCTTTTAATACTTATATTATATGTGGACCCCTGCGTGGCTCTGGAATGTCTCTGGTGCAGTCCTGTGTGACTAAAAACTTATTTTAATACTTATATTATATGTGGACCCCTGCGTGGCTCTGAAATGTCCCTGGTGCAGTCCTGTGTGACTATTTATATTTAATCCTTAGATATGTTGAATGTGGACCCCTGCGTGGCTTTGGAATGTCCCTGGTGCAGTCCTGTGTGACTAAAATTTGATATGTGGACCCCTGCGTGGCTTTGGAATGTCCCTGGTGCAGTCCTGTGTGGCTAAAATTTTATATGTGGACCCCTGCGTGGCTCTGGAATGTCCCTGGTGCAGTCCTGTGTGACTAAAATCTAATTTTAATCTTTGTCTTATATGTGGCCTGCGTGGCTGCAGAAAACCATAGAAATCCTATATGATTATATAATGTTCTTGTTACAGTAGTGAGTTACCTGAGTAGAACTTGAAAGCCAATATGTTTATAGAAGTTACTTGATTTATACATTGAAATAAGATAATTTGTAAAAGACTGATTCTATTGTGCCTATTGTTACTGATGGATAAACTTGAAAGCCAGCATGTTAATAGAAGTTACTTGATTTATACATTGAAATAAGATCATTTGTAAAAGACTGATTCTATTGTGCCTATTATTAATGATGGATAATTAGATTATGTGATACTGTAAAGACTGTTATGCCAGTTATTGTAAAAGTTTTGCCTTACACTTGAAAATAATTGTAATGGATAAGAATTTAAGTGTGGGTACACTACTTTAGTGCAGGGTCGCCCTAAATGTCAGGGTTGGCCGAATTAAGTAGAGATTATTTGTATTCTTTTAAGGGGAATCCTTATTATTTTTGTTTATTATTGTTGTTGTTTCAATACCTATAATTTAAATTATGGACGAGTGAATGATTGCTTATGATTATTTGTTTTCAATCGTTACTGCACTAGTTGTAATGTAAGTGCATAAAGGCTTGCGTACAGATTCGTTCTGAGATTTAAATTTCTGTCAGTTATATTTGTTTTTTTTTTAAATGTGTCTCGTTGAGGAGTGTTTGTTGATACCTGTGCATGTCATAGACAATGATAAACATACATGTTATGTACATCAGAGTAAGTTATATACATTCGTGCGGGGTCGCACTGATTATCAGGATTGGCCGAATGTAAAAAAGTACATTGAAAACATATAATGTAGTGTCAGAATAGGGTATTGAAAACAATATCATTGTCTGTGTACAACATCTTTGATAGCAATTTCGAGTGACAGGAGCGTTAATCTGTGCTAGACCTAGCTTGTGAAGTGTATTTTTGTAACAGAGATCGAGATAAAATAAACTAATAAAACAAATATCAACACGAGTTTACATATAGATATTATTTACTTGCTTGCGCACGAAATTCAAGGCTGCGTTTTCATTGATGCATGGTGTACGTACATTTATGTGTTGACATAAATATAAATAATTGACCATATAATATACAATAAATAAATGACATAAACATTATAACAAATTCATTTTTAATGTAATATGTTTAACTAATTTATTCTAGTTATGAAATACGTTAATTATTTATGTTAATTTTATCGATGTTCCTTTATTTTTTGCGGTGTTATTTTTATTCAACCTTCTGTATTACGTGGAAACCTGTGTAGGTAGAGTCTATTATGACTTAAATAAATTCATAATTAAAATACTTTATATAGATTCCTACGGCCTATACCTTCCTCAGGGAAGAGACCCGTGCCCCTCGGTGGGGATAGAATGGGTTGATGATGATTCTAAGTATTGTAAGTATTCATGTTATTCATTCGGTATATTGATAAGTTTTTTTTTTTGTTTCAACTTATACGATGCGATTTTATTAAATTATGATAATTTATTTACTAGGTATAACTCTCTTCGGGCACTACCCGCACTAATATCCACATAACCCAAGGTTAGCTGGAAGAAAATACTCATTAGTATTAAGCTCGCCTTTGTACAAATATGCTTATTGTGCAATAAAGAATTTTCTAATCTAATCTAATGATGATAATGATGACGATATAGATCAGTCGTCATTCTTTAATCCTCGGCCTCACATTCGGGAGGGGGTTGGATCGAGCCCCGGCAATGATATTTGTTCCCTAAGTTCCGTACATTTGTGGAATCATAGCAGCAATATTGCTCGCTAGCGGCGGAGAAAAACAACGTGAGGAAACCCTACTGTCTGAGGGTACTAGGTACATAATTATCTCAGCGCTTCCTACGTACAATAGCACAACTGGGAAGCTAAGTGCGGAAAATACAGGTGAAACTAACATTATTAATTCAATTTCGGTTCCGAAACCTGATCGGACTCCTCAGGTGAAAAATCGTAAGTGAATCCGTAATTCAGTTAGAGCCGGTTTCTGAATTGAGAATTTCACTAAGTAAATACTTAAGTAACGCTCTGTCACACTCTTTCCTGGGAAATTCGCAGAGACAGTACTAAAGTTAACTATTTACTTAGCGAATTTCTCAATTCAGAAACTGGCCGTTAATAACACATTGTTATCTTAATTTTGATCGCACTTACTTAAATCCGCACTACACAAACGACCTCATTTATAAAAGCACAAATAGTCTGAAGCACTCTTTAGAGACGATTGTTTAATGTGTGGTTACGTCTCTTCCTTGTAAAATCCCCACCTCAAACTATGATCGGCTCTCCTGGAGTGTTCTGAGGCGCTTCGGGGTGCTAACTAACTAAATAAATAACCAATGGAATAAAAATCATAAATTGTTTTATAATACATCGTTTTCTGCCTGCAGTTTTTTGGAGATCGAAAAACTGCAGGCAAGATGCTGGATGCGGCAAGCTGAAGACAGGGCGCTATGGCGCTCATTAGGGGAGGGCTATGTCCAGCAGTGGACTAGTATAGCCTGACGATGACGACGACATCGTTTTCAAAAAGTAAACATGAAAAATCTGGGTATTTTCTCGTGGTCCCATTATTTTGTCCCGTTAACGGGTCCACGAGGGATAACTATCCCTCGTGGTCCCGTTACACGTCATCAACGGGTCCACGAGGGATAAACTATTTCTCGTAGTCCCATTAAAGAAGGTGATGCCTCCTGTGTAAATTTCCCGGTAACACATTTTTTCTTTTTTCATTTTATCTGTTTTGTCAGTAGCAATAGAGACTCTCTGAAACTTTTATGTAAGCTAAACGTAGTCGAGCGCCTGCGATACAGGATTTCCTAGTGCAGGGCTCAATGCTAATCTTATGTTGTTTTCCGTAATCTGAAATAAATGTTTTGTATTTTGTATTTTTTGTATTTTGTGTAATGGAAAAATAGATACAGCATAATATACATAATGCAAGACAAAGTACTATAGAATTTAAAAGCAGAAAGTATTAGGCGCTCATATAAAGGAAGAAGTGCTCTGCGTTTAGGGTCGCACAAGGAAGACCTTTGGGGCTTCTTTGGAATAAATGTTTGAGAAAAAGTATTAGTGTCTAATGAAATCGCAAGACATGGGGAAAACATCACTTTTTTGTACTGTAGACTAATTAATATTTTTTAAGCAAAGAAGTGGAAAGCACTAAATTAATGTTTGAGAAAGAGTACTACTAGGGTCCAATGAAATTGCAAGACATGGAGAAAACATCACTTTTTTGTACTGTAGTAGTCTAATATTTATCTTATAACCCTTCAAATACAGTCCACTCTAGTTGTCACCCGTCAAATTAGGGTTAAGCTACCGATTTTAAAAACATTGCTTTTGTCTATCTATGGTTGAGAAATAAAAAAAAAATCCAATTTGTAATCAAATCACGCAGTTTTATTTTACAAGGCCACAAAATCCACAAATTAGACACAAAATCATTAAAAGTAATAAATAATTAGACACGGCCGTTTTTGGCGATATTAAGTATTAAAATACTAACAAAATAAACAATCAAGGGATCGAAAAATCCCAGATAAACTGTGGTTCTTTGCGCTGGTTACAATATAAAGAGAAGGAGATTAATTTTATTTGAATCAGATACGTATAAAATAGTCCATTTAATTTTATCACTCGAAGTAAATAGAACACAGGCCCGGATTCCATTCGTGTATTCAGAGTTAATTTTATTTTGGGGAACAAAAGCGGTGCCTGTCGGGTGGAGCACTTACAATTTGGACAGTCTTATTGTTTGCGCTACTGTAAATTGATTATTGTTAACAAACTGAGAGAGCAAAGCAAATAAAGCTATGGTGTTGTTGAAGGCAATCATGGAATCTTATCAAAAGGTTTCAAGATTGCCATCAACAACAACATAAGTTTACCATCACTACCTAAATCTGCAGTGATTTATCTTAATGTATTATTATTCATATGTAGACCTATCAATTAAATATACCAATGCAAACCTCCATCATATTCTGGAATGGAGTAGGTCTTATAGTTTGAGGGTTAATCCCTTTAAGACTCAAGTGATTGTGATCGGCAGTCCTTGAACTATATCGCGGATCAAGTGGGACCAGCTCATTGAGCTCACCTATGAGCAAAGTTTTTATGCAATAAAGAATTTTAATAGTAAAAAGAAGGCTCAGACTGTTTCGTGACTACCGCTAGTGGTATTTTTCCGAGCGCTTCTGTGCTTCGCAAGGCAGTCTTTAAGCTATGTCAGAGGACTTATGGGCAGCTTGATAACTTCTGACAGTAGGTAAGGCTCGCCACTGTGTTACAATCCTCCGCCAACCCGGACTTGGCCCCCGTGGTGGAGTATGGCCTAACCTTCCTGCGATGCAGGAAGATACCCGTGACCCAGCAGTGGGGACATATAAGTGTTGATATCGATCTGATGTATTAAGTTTAGTATGCTTTTAGAAAAGAAGGTCAGAGTAGAGCTTTTTGTCTTGGTACCTTTTTGTCCACTACAAATTTGGCTCGTAGGCGCTGCTATTTACTGCAAATTACATTGACATGCAGAAAACGTATGTAAATTCTTTGCGTTGAAATAGATTATCGAATTCTGGTTACATCTTGTTATTGAATGCTTCTTACAATGCACAATGCTGAATTAGTTGCCTTTTGGAGCGACTTAGACACATCACAGGATACATCTATGTTTTTTTCTGTTTTGTTTTGCCTGTTGCTTATTACCATTTCTTTTTCTGTTGCCGTGGCAATTACCTATTTTGTTTTCGTGTAGGTATATATATTAGATAGAGAACACTTTATTAACATAACATAACTTTATTTATAAAGGCCTACTATAATTTATAATATTTCGTGCCCTACAGGGTCCACAAAGATCCATATTTTTAGCTATGTCATCTGTATATATGTGGAATGCAATAAATTATTGAGTATTGAAACATAACAGACCCTCCCGCCTGTATCCCAGAGGGGTAGGCAGAGACCAGGGACTGCCACTTGCAATGACCCTGACGGATCACCTTCGCTTCATCAACGTTCATTAAGTCGTTGCATGTCCGCACGACAGTGTTGGGCGTAGTTAACTACTTTTTTGTAATCATATTACTAACTGCGATTAAAAATAGTTAACTACATGTAGTTATGGTTACATGTAATTAACTTCAGTAATCAAACTACATTAAGTAGTTAATTTGATTGCTGTAATCGCTGTAATCATAACTACTTATGATTACTAATTAGCTGAGCTGTAAAAACTTATATTTCCGTTCGTTCGCACAATAGTAGCGAACGGATGTGCACACTGTCAGACACAATTAAATACACTACCCTGCATGCGTCGCACCAAAAAAAACACATGTACCCGACATGCAGGGAGTGGATAGTGCGCTCTAACTACCTACGTAGCAAACGACAAGTCGATACATGAACTACACGCGCGCCACGCCTTTATTTTTTGTACGCAAGTTTATTTAAAAATGTAATTATAAAAAGTAATCTTGTAATCGTGATTGCAACTACGATTTGCAGTTAGTAATCAAAATGTTTAACACTTATTCTGATTACTTCATGTAGTTTGTAATCGTGATTATCAACTACTTTATGTAATCGTAGTTAGTAGTTAGATTACATTTTGCCCCAGACTGCCGCATGACGGTTACGGGTACTTTTTATCTTCCCCTTTGCATGAGAAGAGTGAAGGAACTTAAAGCGCTCTTTTAGATAGAAAGAAGTTGCTGGATTAAACAGTATACTTTTACCAACAATGTCGAAGCGCCTCACACGCAGCTTGCTGCGTCTGAGGAGAAGCAATCTACGCAAAGCTGTAGCATTTATGACGGGCCACTGCCTACTGAATAAACACTTCCACACTATGGTACTAACCGACAGCCCGTTATGTCGAGGATGCCTCACGGAAGACGAAACACCCGCCCACGTGACCATTCACTGTGGGAGCGTGGATGTGCAACGGACATCAACGATGGGATAGCTGGGATCCCTTCAGGAGGCCAGCGGTAACATTTTTGCACCGCTCGCCTTTTGGAAAGAGATTGGCTGGCTGGAGTGACCTCACAGCTCTGCTACTTACAATGGCCCAAACTATGAGGGTAAGTGCGGAAACCACAGGACAAACTAACTAACTAACAGTATGCATTAGAGAAGAGAGTATGTGCGTATTCCGGCGGAGGCGGATGGGTAAGATGTGTTATTGTTATAATAAATATAGGTATTTTCTTTCTTAAACTATTTTTACTTTTAATGCACTAACCCGTGCTAAGGACAATTTTAAAAACCTCTTTAGAGGCTAAAAAATCCACACATGCCGGGATTCGAACCCGCGACCTCTGGCTATCCGTGCCAGCGCTCTATCCAACTATCGCGGGTTCGAATCCCGGCATGGGTAATTTTTAGCCTCTAAATAGGTTTTTAAAATTGTCCTTAGCACGGGTTAGTGCATTTTAAGTAAAAATAGTATAATCATGTGGGTACAGCGATATCATTCCGATGTTAAAACCTAATTGCAAGGTAGGTAGTCGGGCCTGTAAGTGATGCAATCTACTTCAGCCAGATGTCGCTGCCTGTACGTAATACAGAGAATAGTGTAAAGAGGTTCGAAATTTCACTGATGCCGGTGAGTCGCCCATTAGCTCAGTTGGATAGAGCGCTGGCACGGATAGCCAGAGGTCGCGGGTTCGAATCCCGGCATGGGTGGAATTTTCAGCCTCTAATTAGGTTTTTAATATTTTCTTTCTGTTTTAGGGTTCGTATCTTAAAAAAAGGAAACGGAACCCTTATAGGATCACTTTTTCATGCATCCGGCTGTTCGTCAAGACCCTTTAATGCTTCTAGTCCCACACTAGAATACCCTGTATCGTGGAAACCAGAAACAGCGATATCACAAACATGTAAACGTCCAAGACCTGGGGTTTTTTGTCCCCAGCCGGAGTTCGAACCCGGGACCTCTCGCATGGTTAGTAGATGCGCTACCGCTGCGCCACGGAGGCCGTCACTATCATATTAAACTACAAATTCAGGAACAAATCTGAAAATATACATTTGTAAAAAGAATTGTCTTTGAAGCTATGGAAAAGCTCAGAAAAAACTGCGTTTCATCCGAAACACGATTCCTAAACTATTTACAATTGTAAGTAATTACTTAAAAAATTGACACAGAACCCTCTTTGTGCGAGTCAGCGCACTTGGCGGTTTTTTTTTTACTAAGGGCTGATATTTCAATCCTTGGATAAAACTTATCCGTCTAATAAAGTACTCGTATTACACTATAGTATAAAAATGTCACCGTGTAAAACCAAAAGAAAGACAATTACAACACTAGTGAAATGGTTGTTTTATACGATATTCGACGAATAAATTTTATCCGAGGCTAGGCCAAACCAACGCGTTCAGCTCGCGTTCGACTTGGCGTGCACGGTGGCGATTACTGAGCGCGCAAAACTCACTTCGCGTTTATTCACGCGTTCACTAGGCTGGAGTCATGCCATTAACTACAATGCTCTCTGATAAAGATAGGGAGATTGGAGAAGTTTTACTGCAGCGAAATTGAAGAAGTTTTACTGGACGCGAGCTGGACGCATTGGTATGGCCAAGCCTTTAAGCGATCCATTTTAAATCTACAACGAACTTGCCTCGAATATAAAAACTGAACTTAATTGCTTACTTCAAGCGCTTCAACGCGAAACGAAATGTCAGCGACATCCATTGTGACCGCGCGCAATCATCAAGGCGCAGAGAAAACAATTAGACATAGTTCTATCGCTTACACACTTCTCAAAGTCACCAACAATAGATTTAAGCTTTTGACATTCACTTTCAACTTACAATTTATTTATACTTACTTGTCCAATTTAGTAAGCAAGATTCTACCCGTAAACTGTAACTTTTTAGTCCAAAACTGCCATATTTCCATAAATAAAGTAACTTGGAACACTTTTTTAGATATTGAAATTTATGATTTTAGATAGCTGCCAATTTTATAAACATAGTTCATGATAGTTCATGAATTTGCGAGAAAATGTCTAGTTTAGGCATCTAATCTCAATTTTAAGGTTAGAATCTTGTTTACTAAATTGGACAAGTAAGAATAAATAGACTGTATACCGGCTTACAGTCCATTATTTATTTTGGAGTATTTTATTTATTTGGTAGATCAACAATGAAAACGGTTACAAGTTAAATACACAGTTAAAGCGAGTGCTACTGTTTATATAAACTACAGATTTGCACTACATTCATTGAATTAACAACTAGGCATACAATAAAGGGCAGAATACTGAAGAGTTTTGTACAATTGATATCATGTTAATCAAATCAATCAAATAAATTTGTTTCAACGTAAAGAATTTACATTCTGTTTGCTGAATGTCAATGTGCAATGTCAAATGTAAGCCGCTGCCTTCGGGCCGTATTGTAGTGGAGAAAAAGGCAGCGGAAAAAAATCTCCACTCTGACCATCTTTTTTTCAAGTCATCTTAACGTAATCTTGTACGTAATACAGAGAATAGTGTAAAAAGAATTTCACTGATGCCGGTGAGTCGCCCATTTGCTCAATTGGTAGAGCGCTGGCATGGATAGCCAGAGGTTGCGGGTTTGAATCCCGGCATGGGTGAAATTTTTAGCCTCTAAATAGGTTTTTAAGTCATCTTAAACCAAATACATCAGTTGCCACCTATACGTATGCCTAATAAGATTTTACGATTGCCCTTAATGTGGGCTTCGTTTAGTAGATTAGGACATTTTTAAGCGAGATCCGAGACTACTGCTATTAGAGGGAGATTTCTTCTACAAACCGGCATGCTAAACGTGTTAATACCTATTACTATTTGTTTCAGTTTTATACGAGGCACCCCGATATCAACCCTTGTATGCCCCCACTGCTGGGGCACGGGTCTCTTGCTTCATCACAGGAAGGTAAGGCCATACTCTACCATGGGGGAGAGTCCGGATTGGTGGAGGATTGTAAGACAGTGGCGGGCCTTACTGTCAGAAGTTATCAAGCCGCCCATAAGGCCTCTAATGTGGCCTAACGATTGACAATCCATGACAGCCGGCACCAACGGCTTACCGTGCCTTGCGAAGCACGGAAGCGCTCGGAAAAACGCCACTAGCGGTATTCACGGGACGGTTACCCATCCTGCACCTGACCGCGCCTGGTGTTGCTTAACTCAAGTGATTGATTCCAATCATTCGGTTCGACTAGACCACGAGCGCTGCGAGGCACGTTAAAGTTTAACTTTTCCAGTAACCAACACTTAGTTCTCCGCTTTAACGTGTTGTACATGATTAATCATCATCATGTTCCAGCTGTACCTATTTGTTTTTAAAAACCGCCATATTTTCCTTTTCCCTCAAATACAGACTTGGCCTCTGCATCTACGTAATGAGATGATTCATACGTCCAGTGGCATCATCACGCACAGCCGACGGGTGAAGAGACCACTCTGACGCTGCAGCGCCTGGGACATTGTTTTTAAATGAAGTGAGTTTTACCCAGCACCTAAACCATCCTGACAGCTTAGTCGCCCTAGCACACAGGGAAGACTAGTCAAGAGAAAAAAACTTCCTAACGGCTTTTCCTTTTCAACCTTAACCGATAGACAGATTTTTTTTTATACATTCAATCGAAAATAATTGAAGACGCCTTCAATAGATGTTTGTAATGGAAGCAGAAAGTTCAATTGCTTAGTGAAATAGTGCACAAAACGCACCTAAACTGCCATTAGGAAGGCAGCACGCAGCACCGATGGCTTCCATTAACTCTGTGGTTAATGACTGATTTGTGTTAACTGGAGTGTGCTTGTCAATTTCACATTGACGGTAACGATCAGGCGACCGTAACTTTGTGATACCTAGCTAACGAAGTATACAGTTCGAAACATTAAAGGTCTATCCACATCACACCGAGACGGGGCCGGCCGGGCTCAGCGCTAAGATCAGTCTAAAGTAAATCTATATACAAGATGTTACTGAAATAACGCATGGCCTGACAACCGCTTCTTCTTCATAAGTTAAATCACCAAATCAACAAGCCAAATGATTAATAATTTGTTTTGCATAAAATCTTGAAAGTTGCTATTGAATAAAAAAAGTTAAGAAGTCTGAACTTCATACGATTGGGAAAAGTTTCCAGCTTTTGTATTATTTCAATATACTCGGTGAAGCCCTGTTTAACCGAATTAAGACAGGGCTAGGCTTCGGAATTTACTAATGTATAGTAGCAAAATAAGGTATAAATGAGAATAACTATTGATTGGTAATCTTGCGCTTGCTTGGCCCGGACCCGGAAAAGTATAGACTGACCTAACATTAATATACAATGTCTCTAATATTATTTTCCGCTTTACTCTACACTACACCGTCGTAGCCTTCCTATGGGCTACGGTCTGATTCATACACATATCAATCAAACATTGACATAATATGTATAATTAATTTACACCAAAGCTTCGAAATAGAATTTTCGCGTTCCGATCGGACAAAAGAAACTTTTGTTTCATTTCACGGCCGTCACTCAACGGGTTAATTTCACATGGAAAATAATCGACCGAAATAATAGTCTAATACATTACCGAATTCGTGCATACAATCCCGGAGAGTTAGGCAGTTAGGTACTCTAGCAAGCAAGTTGTGTAAGGATAATGTTGAACTGTTACGTTTTTAATTTGCATTACAGCCGCAAAACGATAAAAAGTTAACTAATACCCCTAATTAAAAATTATATATTTCAATGATTCAATCTAGTCGTGAACTATTTAGTTCTATTATTAGTTCTATTAGATTAGTATTTAGTTTTATCTACACAATCCAAAATACGTCATCGCATCGATAGGCTATGAAGGTATCGGGTACACTACAGTAACAAATAAACAAAGCAAAAAGCAAATTTACAATTTGTCCGCGGACTTAGTGTGTGTTGTGTGTCAGGCCGCTGTGAAAAACTAAAAGACTACCCACAATAATTTACTGTACTTGCCACTTCTGTCTACCCGTGAACACGGCATCTCCAATGCTCATACGTTTTATCTAATAAATATTCGCGATTAGACCCGCTTAAAATATAACTAAATTTAGATTTTGTCATACAAGTTGTACAGCCCAAACTATTACAATAATATCTAAGAAGTTAGGTGCATTTCTGTCAGGGGAAAACGGTTTCCTACACAATCAAGCAGTAGAAATTAGAAAATCTGTATTTGGTACTCAAAATAATAATTGAAAGTAAAAATTATAATTAAATTATCCATGACTAATAATAAAAAAATAGAAGTACCAGAAAGGTTTTCCGCTTCAGGTAGCTGGGATACAGTTCTAGTAACAATAATTTATGCAGCTAGTTATTACTAGCCTTATTAAGCATATAACTAGATCTTAAATTAATCTAGAACCAAACACAACCCTGTAAGCGATTATGTCTTTGTTACGACGCCGGCGCTTTTACTATGTTTAAGAACACTTTATAGTTGAACACATTTTTATCAATTCAGCTTTTTAACCGACTTCAAAAAAGGAGGAGGTTATCGATTCGAAGCGTATTAACCGACTTCAAAAAAGGAGGAGGTTATCAATTCGACGCGTATATTATTATTATTTTTTTACTATACTTTCGCATAACTTCGTCAAATCTTAACCGATTTCGATAAAATCATTTTTGTTCGATTAGGTATAGCATCCCATTGGTCCGATTTTAATTTGGTAAAGATCTGATGAAGACTTTCAGAGCTAGAGAACGGAACTCTTTAATGGACAGCAGCAAATAAGGCCTAATGAGGCCTATCCATTAGTAATAGGCATATGTTTCATAAGATATAGATATAAATTGGTCCCAGGGTAATATGGTGAGGTACTGGTGAAGACTTTCAAAAATAGAAAATGAGAATCTCAAATTTTAATGCAAAAAATTAAGTTAAGTTTTGATGTTACAAACACTTTGTTCATCAAATACTTTCATTCAGTAACTCTTTCTCTGGTGTCTGGTGGACATTGTTTCGTAGATCATCAGCTCGAATATCAGTCTTGAGAGGTTCTAAGCTTCTATTCTAGATACAAATATGCCGTTTTCACTAAAATATTTAATTTCACTGTTATTTTCTACAGCCAAAAATTTGGATGTCTAATGATGACCAGCTCAAGAACATCTAGGGCACTGTTGCACCTAGAAACTCGGAATTAAAGTTGAAATGTATAGTTTCATTATCACTTGCTACACTAGGAATATTAAGAGTCAGATGCCCAAGATCATCAGCTCAAATGTCGGTCTTGAGAGGTTCTAAGCTTCTATTCTAGATAGAAATATGCCGTTTTTACTAAAGTATTTAATTTCACTGTCACTTTCTACAGCCGAACATTTGGAAGTCTGATGATGACCAGCTCAAGAACACCCAGATCTAGGGCACCGTTGCATCTAGAAACACGAAATTGAAGCTGAAATCTATGGTTTCATTATCACTTGCGACACTAGGAATTTTTAAAAAACCTATTTAGAGGCTAAAAATCCCACCCATGCCGGGACTCGAACCCGCGACCTCTGGCTAACCGTGCCAGCGCTCTCCCAACTGAGCTAATGGGCGACTACCGACATCAGTGAAATTTCGAACCTCTTTACAATACTCTCTGTTTTACGTACAGGCAGCGACATCTGGCTGAAGTAATTTGCATCACTTGCAGCCCCGAGTACCTACTTTGCGGTTAGGTTTTACATCGGTATGATATCGCTGTATCCACATGATTATATTCTCTTTAATGCACTAACCCGTGCTAAGGACAGTTTTAAAAAACCTATTTAGAGTCTAAAAATTCCACCCATGCCGGGACTCGAACTCGCGACCTCTGGCTAACCGTGCCAGCGCTTTCATTCGTGTTTCATGCTTCGCATAGACCACATTAAAACATCAAAACTGTAGCTTCGTGTTTTCGAGAATACCATTTTAATTTGAAACAAACTAATCGGTTTGTAGGCTTTGCTGTTAAATCGTCTTATGAATGGCGTCGAGGTTGAAGCCCCACGCAACGCCTAATCGAAATTAAGGATCTCATAGCGGCACGCGATGCGCCTGGAGCGGTGGTAGCTATGCGCGTGGAGGCCACAGGAAAACTAATACATAGTAGCAGCACTTCCCTCAAGGACAGGAATAATAGAAGATTGTCAAATATATCGTAAGAATGTGGGTGAAAGTGCCGGTAAGTCCCAGGTGAAAATACGACTAAATAGGGGATGTACTAGCAAAGGGCAAGATAAAAGTGTGCGAAGCACTCGAGGCCTAGTCGAACCGAGTGATTGGAATCAATAGCAACAACAGGTGCAGGATGGGTGACCGTTCCGTAACAACCGCTAGTGGTTTTTTCCGAGCGCTTCCATGCCTAGCCTAGCGGCACGTTGGTGCCGAATGGCAGTCGTTAAGCCATGTCAGAGGCCTTATGGGCGGCCTAATAACTTCTGACCGTAAGGCCCGCCACTTCTTACAATCCTCCACCAACGCCCTCCGTCCACTCGGATCCATTACATGGCTTCCTTGATGGATCCTGGTACAATTTTTCCTCCATTTGAGTCCATGTCGACAGAGGGATTCTAAGACACTTCAAGGTGCACTAAGAATTAGGGCGGCGCTTGAGGAACCGTGGTCTTGACAAACGCTCAGGGGCATTTCTGATGCAGAGGATCTCCCTTGCTGTGCGTTATGGGGACCTTTGGGTCAGAGATATAATCAAGGTGGTCTATTTAATTGACATTTTGTATTTTATTAAGGACATTTTTTATGTAGTATAATTATGAGGTGCACTTGGATCCTCCAAAGGGGATCTCTAAGACCCTTTTCTAATGAATTTAGTACTAACAATTTTTATTTTAATGCATTAAAATTTTAATCTTAACTTGTATACTTAATAGGAAATAGTACCTATGCGATAATCATTGAAGGTCAGCTCCTTTTTGTAAATATGTAAAATATATGCTATCCCTATTCAAACATGTGTTTGAAGATGGTCACAAGTTAGAATAAAGTTACATTCTTAATACAATGGTAATGAACAATATTATTTAAGAGTTTGTGACAACCCTGACCATAATATTTCTCTATTGTTCTAAATGCCGTCCCTATTAACCCCTATATGTATAGGGGTTAATAGGGACGGCATTTAGAACAATATTATTTAAGAGTTTGTGACAACCCTGACCATAATATTTCTCTATTGTTCTAAATGCCGTCCCTATTAACCCCTATATGTATAGGGGTTACTATTAACCCCTATATGTATAGGGGTTAATAGGGACGGCATTTAGAACAATAGAGAAATATTATGGTCAGGGTTGTCACAAACTCTTAAATAATATTGTTCATTACCATTGTATTAAGAATGTAACTTTATTCTAACTTGTGACCATCTTCGCGTGAAAAAAGTATTACTAGTATAAACATTCACTTTTACATACATATATACCTAACCTCACGCCTGTATCCCAGAGGGGTAGGCAGAGACCAGGGACTGCCACTTGCCACGATCCTGATAGATCACCTTCGCTTCATCAACGTTCATAAGTCGTTGCATGCACGCACGCCGGTTCCGGGTACTTTTTATCTTTCCCTTTGCTAATACATCCCCTATCTGGTCGATGTATGTCCGCCTGGGACGACCCTTACCAACCCTTCCACTCACATTCGCAATATATGTCTATATATAACAATTCGCAGTACCTATGTAACATTCACTTTTCTACTTAAAAAATCACAAAAATCTGACAATAATCGGTAGATTTCATGGTAGTTTTTTTCAGCTTCAATTTCGTTCATCGTTTTTACCCCTCTTGACCCCTGAATCCCTTTTCACTCCATTTTACGGTATTTATAGCTATATAAAACTCTTTGAAGGATCCAAGTGCACCTTGCAGTGTCTTAGAATCCCTCCATCGACATGGGTCCATTTGATGGACTCAAGGATCCATCAACGGAGCCATGCAATGGATCCAAGTGGACGGAGGAACCAACCCGTACATGGCCTCTGTGGTGAAGTATGGCCTAACCTTCCTGCGATGCCGGAAGAGACCCGTGCCCCAGCAGTGAGGACATAAGGGGTGATGTCGAAGATAAAAGCACTAAAATTTGGCTTGCGTGCATGCAACGAGAATATGTTGAGGAGGCGAAAGAGGTCTGTCAGGATGTATATTGTTTTCCTTTCTGGGATACAGGCGTGAGTATATGATAGGTTTAATGACAGGTATATACTATAATTACGGAAAGAATCCCGATTACTTCCTTTAAACGAAACGTTATAAAAATGTTGCATAAATTTCTATCTCTCCCTCAGAATTTGTTTGTCTACTATGAGTCGTATGCCCGTTTGGATGTTTGCATAGTTATGTTAGCACCTTAATATGTTTCTAAAATGCGGGAAAATAGCTCTTTAGTTGTGTGCTGATCCAGGCCTGGGTAGTATACATACATGTATTCCGTTGCTTATTCCGGCTTGACGAACCAAAATCACTTTCCATCTGTTTTCTTAACGTAGGAGGATGAACATTTATTTTTGTCTGCTTCGAAAGCCCAACAATAATTTAATTTTTAAAAATTGTTCGAGACCGCGACTCGGCAAACGTAGTGTAGGACGCCCTCCGACTAAGAGGGATGACGATCTGCGAAAAACCGCAGGCAGATGCTGATGCGGCAAGGTGCGCTCATTAGGGGAGGGCTATGTCCAGCAGTGGACTACTAAAGCCTGACGACGTTGACGACCACGATATTTATGTTATATAGTTTATCAAATATATCTGTATATAGTTTTATTTTCTTTTTTTTATATATTTAGGTTATGTAGTTTATTTATTTCTTCTATATTTAGGTAGGTAATTTCAGATTTATTTAGTTTATTTTGTACACGTAGGTGGACCCGCTTTTTACTGCCTTACTGGAAGAAATCTCTTCCAGAGGTAAGCTCGCCTTTGGACATGTTATTTCTTATGTAATGTCCTGTTAAATGTGTCGTGTGCAATCAAGTATAATAATGATAATAATATTATGTTCGAAACCCTAAAAAAAGGGATTTAGAAACACAAAAACCGGACAAATCAATGTAATAAAAACTATTCTGAGAATGATTGGTCTCTTATAAAATTTATTAATAACTTATAAAATGTAACGTAGTTTAAAAACCTATTTAGAGGCTAAAAATTTCACCCATGCCGGGATTCGAACCCGCAACCTCTGGCTATCCGTGCCAGCGCTCTACCAATTGAGCCAATGGGCGACTCACGGCATCAGTGAAATTTCGAACCTCTTTACACTATTCTCTTACAGTATTACGTACAGGCAGCGACATCTGGCTTAAGCAAATTGCATTACTCGTACTTACAGCCCCGACTACCTACTTTGCAGTTAGGTTTAACATCGGAACGTTATCACTGTACCCACATGATTATACTATATATGTAACGTAGTGTATACATATTTAGAATAAGTTCTATATAAAAAAATCTAGATCGCTGCCGTTAGGGGACTGAAAGGGAGGCCGATAGGGAGACCACAGGGAGAATGCAAGATGCTTGCAGCATTCCCCCTCTGAATAAGTAGCTACCAGCTGTTCTATTGCCTGACGAGTCGATGAGACGCATCAACATGTCTTTGTGAAGTTTTCGTGCCCGGGCCTCTACGAACTCATCGCGTCGACATTGAATAATTTTCTCAGACGAAGTAATTGCCTTGCCTTTACTAATAAAACGATTGAAATTTTGTTAAATCCCAATCTCTGTCTAACGACATTAAAGATTGGTTTATATTTTTAAGTCCAGCATCCATAGAGTTGCCAGCAAATTCTGAGGTAAATCCTCAGAATTCGTTGGCAACAATGCAAAGAAATTGGGATTTAAAGCGAAGATTTCTTTTCTGGCTTTAGGAAATTCTATCCCAATTGTAAATGGTGAATTCGAACTCGTTTGCAATACTTTAAGTAAATATGCCTTTCGTCGTTATGAACAAAGAAATCAATAATATAAAAATATATATAGTAATACTAGCTGACTCCGCACACGTTGTTTTGGCATATTTTGCCTACGACGTACTCTCAAACCTACCAAATGTACTTAAACAAATTAATAAAAATTGATTAAGCTGTTTCGGGGAGTTCGATATGACTGTGACATTTTTATTATTATACAACAAGGACTCAGCCATACAGTGACAATGTGAAGGTTGAACCAATGTCAACAGTAGATACATACCTCTTTAAAATCGCACTACATCAGGCGAGCCCTGAACGCGTAAAGTGGGGTTTACACGGGTGACTGATGCCGCACGATTTTTGCCGCACGGCTGAATACGACTGTATAAATAGCAATTTGGCTAGGCTGCAAGTGACTAAAATCGCAGTCCCCAAAGTTGGGTGCATGCCGACCTTTGCCCGCCGCATGAGGGTATTTATCGCGCTAGTGACTAACTATTTAGATTTCGGCACGATCACCCATTCTACTCAAAATTTTGTAAGGACTTGACCAAGCCACAGGCTATTTTAGTTACCTGTTTAAATAGGCAAGCAATGCGACTGGATGAGGCGATTTGTGAAGCGACTAGCCGCACTGCTAAAATCGACACGTGTAAATACCCCTTAAAAGAGAGAATCGCCTCGGGCGGGCGGGCTCCGCAAAACTTTTAAGTTGCCACAGCTTGTCCGTAGGCCGATATCTGAAACGTCGGCCTGCCACTCGCGAGCAATCTGTTTACGTAACTACCACCGTTACGTTTGGCGAGGGTTCCGCAGTAGACGTTAAACATATTGCCTCATAAATCGTGCGAATCCCTGCGAGCTCCTACAGCCGCCACGGGGGCGTGTGTCGTTTCGAACTCTCTATGCCCTCGCGATTTGCGATTGCTTGATCGGAGACAATATGCTGCTTTTAAGGGGTAATCATAGAATAACATATTTTTTTATAGATCGTATTCGCAGAAAGTGTCCGTACAATCTTTGAAGCTGAATTACGACGGTGATCTTAAACATTTTACAGAATTTCAATAAACGTAAAGTCTGTTAGCTTTTAGAATATGCCTCGGGCTCTAGAGTAGGCTTCGGTTTTCGCCGAAAGCACACGAGTGTAATACTACTTCCTGCTCTGTATAAAATGTTTCTACACTATTTTGAAAAGTTATGTAAGGTTATAAATAACAATACAAAATAAACCAAATAATACGAATATATCCGATTCTATCCGATAGTAGCCGAGGAATATTCTAAAAGCTAACAGACTGTACTGCGCGCCGTATGCAGTTTTAACCTCGTCTAGTTGTACAGGCGACCGCTTATCGACCTTGACATTTTAGTTGCACAATCGCCCGAAAACACGGCAAGTAAAACGGGCAATGACACCTTAAATATATTTTGACTTCTTTCGCTTACGTAAACCTAAACTCAATCTCTCTGCCTACACTCTGATTAGTTGGATGCCTACACTAGCTGCCCTTAGCAACCTGCCAGTAAACTGTAGAAAGTAGCTATCTATGTACTACTGGGAAGTGAGTACAAGAACTCGTATTAAATAAAAGTGAGTAGGTATGTAGAGTATGTAGGGACACAAACCGGGGGGTGGGCAGCAGCGCCCCCTGCAGTACAATTCCACCAAACTGCGATCCCCAACCCACATGCCCAGGGGATTATGGGCATTACCCCCCAATGATGGCACAACATTGCGCTATGGCGCTCATTAAGGGAGGGCTATGTCCAGCAGTGGACTAATATAGCCTGAAAAAGAGAAGAAGAGTATGTAGAACCCTTTTTTAAAACATTAATATCTTCACAGTATCACTAATCACAATAGTTCGATCAGCTGCTATATATTATGGCAGGCTGCTAAAACGAAACTAAAAATTTGATAAATAAATAGTGAAAGTATGAAATCATGTCGTTTAATTGGAATTTACTTTGGAAATAATAGCGGCAAATTGTTTTCTAAACAATGTCTATTAATAGCCCGATCAGCTGTTTCTTATTATGGCAGGCTGTTTGATATTCAGGCAATCAATTCAACAGGCGCGAAAAGTAAATCCTGTAGGCGAATCAATGTATTGTTGAACAGTTGACTACCAAATATTTGGCTGAGCGTAAATAACTAAAATATATTCTAACTAATTTGGTTGGATACAGGCATTACCAATCTAGCTGAATTATAATAAAATTGAACCGACTGATTTTGCGTTTATATATTGACTGCATAGTAAATTGCGAATTTTGGCCGTAATTGGCTATTAAGTGTAAAACAAAGGAAATCATTTTGATAAATTGAAAACAGAGGCTAGGTGGTACGCAAAAAACTCTGGCAACAAAGCTAAAATTACTTACAATTCATCAATACTTTCATCAGGCTCTCTTCCCTTTTCAGGTTGCCATCTCCCGAGTTCCGATGACGCATTGTCGCTCGTCTTATCCAGCGAGTTACCTAGTTCTTGATCTCGTCGGGGTTACCATAATGTTGATGTCGCAGCTCTTCTTGTCCAAATGAATATGCAAGATTTTGCTACTTTTTGGCTTTAATTCGAAAATAAATACATGAAATTCAGTTTTTCTGGTTGACATTTTACACAAAGAGATATAACCACTACGTTTAATTTTACATGTCTTTATTTGGCACTTCACTGTCCGCGCAATAATAGGTCCGTTGTAAGTAGTTCCGAATCATACTGGCGTAAACAGATATTGTATTAAACTAGATGTACAAGTAATTACAGATGAACACAGCTTGCATAAAAATATAAAAGTACATCTAGCTAGAATCCTACTAATATGGTGGTAACAACCCTTTGTATGTCCCCACAGCTAGGACCCGAGTCTTTTCCTGCATTGCAGGAATATTAGGCCATACTCCACGGGGCCCGAATCCGGGTTGGTGGAGGATTGTAAGCAGGCTGTGGCGGGCCTTACTGTCAGACGTTATCAAGCCTGGACCGCATCCAGTTCAAATGCTTACGGCTAATTTTAGGGTGTATGCGATCCACTCCCACTAACGCCCTCCAAGTGGAAGCGGTTGACCCTCCTCTTCATTTTCGCCGACAGTACCTAGCTGATCGTGTCGTGATCAGGGTTTGCTCCAGATCGTCGCACATTCTCTTACAGAAGATACAGGAACTGGACTCACTGACCCGTACATGCTTCTACTGAAAAAATAAGGAAATACCAATTATCCTACAGAGCTTTCGACGGGTAAAACGGGAACGGGAAAGGTCTTTGATAAGCGAGTGTGACGATACCTATGTTTGAATACAGCTTCAATGTAGTTCAGTATAAGCCAAATACATATTAAATTGGTATCGGTAAGGATAACTCTTCTGCCAACACGAATTTCAATTCGATAGTGAATGACCGTTGGTCCGACTGTCAAAGAATATTCACAGACGCGTCAAAATTATCTCCATCTAACCCTAATGAGAGTTGCGGTATTTTTGAAAAATTCAAAACTAGTTTTACAATTCAAGTGCCCACCGGAATCTTCAGTTTTCACAGGTGAGTGCATAGGAGTTTTGGAGGCCTGCAGGTTTGTGGAATCAGATAATATAAATAAAACCGTGATTTTCACAGACTCACTAAGTTGCTTACAGGCTTTTGACCGGAACCAACTTAAGTGTAGGTTGAATAGCAGGGTTATTTTGGAAACTAAAATACCCTGCTCAACTTCTTCAACAAGAACCTTGAAGTGGCTCTGGTTTGGATCCCTGGTCACTCCGGTATAGTGGAAAATGAAAATGCTGACTCGGCTGCCAAGTACGCGTGTGATCATGATGTGGATTCCAAACATTATCTCCATTACTCTTAATTATGACCTACTATCTTTACCTAAAAAATATCTGGATCAAAGCTGGTGGACCCAGTGGCAGAAAAGCAGTTGGTTTAAAAGGGAAAAATTTTTCACTGTCCAACCGACCATACGGGCGGAACCCTGGTTCTACAAGTTCCGAAAGTAGGAAAAAGGGTGTTCTCTGTAATTTGTCGGCTGCGAATTGGTCACTGCTGTACCCCCGTTTTCCTAAACAAAATCAGAGTCAGAGATTCGTCGATTTGTAAGACCTGACCTTGAGGAAGGAAATCTCGACCATATTTTCTTTAATTATAATCAGAATATTCGTTCTATAAATATCTATATGTCCCTTCCGTCTATTAACATCCCACTCCCTATAAACTTTAGATTCCTATTAACTTACCTGTATTTTGATATGGACTTATTATACTTATTAAATTCATTGGGGAAAATTAAATTCATTGGGGAAAATTAAATCAAATTGTGATGTGTTCCGTCTATAAATGTTACCACTTACTACGTAAATATGTTAATAGTGTACTTAGGTACTATTAATAAAAATAACCATAAAACCTTATATCGTTGGAACGGTGCAAACCTCTTTACACCATTTTTATTTCTTTTTCTATCTATCATTTTCAAATTTAAATTACGACACACATATTTAGATTTCCCTCATTTTTCAATATAACAACTTTACCCTTCGACCAGATCTGACTAATTTACTTGCTTATCCGTTTTTATCCAGTTTTTGTGTTTTATTGTTTATAATACTAATCTACAAAGAAAGCCACAATTAAAGTCGTTCCGGTTTCTATTATTTATCAAAGATATACAACATTACATCGTTACAGATTCGGCTGCATGATCCTGCATGACATTATTGTATAAGCCTAGAAAAAGGAAAAAGTAACGCTGCGCGTGAATTGTGTTTATTTTATTTTTTTTTAGTTCATGTCGTATCAAGACGAGACGCGACTCTGGCAGAAATAGTCGTCATCG
This sequence comes from Yponomeuta sedellus, assembly GCA_934045075.1. Lineage (NCBI taxonomy): Eukaryota > Metazoa > Arthropoda > Insecta > Lepidoptera > Yponomeutidae > Yponomeuta > Yponomeuta sedellus. The sequence continues at coordinate 3,198,202 of OW203724.1, read as the reverse complement.
GCCGATTGCCATTCGCCCAAAAATTTAATTGAATTGACTGCCATTACATGACAGCTGGCAACAACGGCTTCACGCGCCTTGCGAAGCACGGGAGCGCTCGGAAAAAATGCTACTAGCCTTCTAATATAAAGTAACTATATTGCAAATTACAGATTTTTATTCATGCGATGTACAGTAATTTTTGTTTGGTAGCAATGTCGAAAATCGGAGTGCACGTCTAATATCTACTAAAATTAGTACACAGGTTGCACAGACGTGGAATCGGTTTTGTCCCATCACAGTTCTTCGATAGTCAGCAGCCAGTGAATTGAAAATTTCTTTATGAGCAAGGAACTTTAAGCATAAATTTCTTGAGAAGTTGTGGGTAGTCAAGGTAATTTTGTAAAGTACTGCAAGTACTGCATAGAAACATTAAATCTCTGCCTCTACGATCGCCTTCATTTTAAACCCAATAAATATTTATTTGCATTGAGATTCATGATATTGTCTTGACAACATGACGCAATGTGATTCAAATCTAGATGTAGAGTTTCTTCATGAGCTTCTCCACCACATAATCTATTAGTCGTGAAAGTAAAATTTTTGACGTTCATTACTTTTTTTAAGTAGGACACTTGACCCCGGGGACGCCTCATGGTAAGCGAAGACGGGGTGAAATGAAATGAAACGAAAAGGTTTTATTCAAAGTAGCGCAGAAACTGCGGCTTAGTGAACGTTATAATTATAATTCAAGCTAAGTGTCCATATCAAAATCACGATAATTTTGGAGAAAAAATGGGAAAAAATACTCCAAACTATTTCTTTTCAGTCTTTAGTTAACAGAGTTTACATAATTATTTTAAAACATAGAACTCATACATTGTACTGCTTTCATTCCAAACATCATTTCAGTAATCCTAGAAGGGTCTAAAAAAATATTAACTAAATTAAAAGACTAGAAAATAAGTTTTAATGTGGTATTTACAGTTGCTACTACTTGAAGCTACCTTTAAAACATCCTCTAGTACTGATTCAAATAAACTATAGTCACTGGCAGGGAGCTTGTATACGCTTACTACAATATGCTTAGCCAGTTCAACAAATGATAGTTCAACTACTTTTTCAACGGAAAGTCTGCAAATATCTTTCCGCTCTTTATATTTTAAAATACTCTTTATATTTTAAAATACTATAACCGAGGATCCTTCGTGCAATGCTTACTTTCTATTGAAGCAACTGGCTATTTCATAATTATGTACAGAAAAATTCATTTGAGACTCTAGTAGCCAGTGCTCAGTGACACAAAATACATCCCTATATTGTTTTACGAACAATTCTAAGTCTATTAATTTACTAAAAAAGCCACCATGTTTTGGTTCACTAAGTTAAGCTTTTCTGTAATCTGTGCTGATAGTTTAAATCAGCAGTCAAGTTTAACCTAGGTGTTTTGCTAGGTTTTTTACAGCCTCAAAATAAAAAAAATTGTTAGTAGAAATTATTCTACAGATTACAATGTTAACTGGTCCCTGTTTTATTGTCTTAACAATATATCATAAATATAAATCATAAATATTTAATGCCAAAGATTTGGCAATCTGTCGCTTTGAAGACAAGGGCACATGCATTGTCTCCCTAGTCAGTATAAAGTTTCGAATAAATGTATTCGTATCAAAATACAATACTTTGTCTCGATGGCCAAAGGTCATATTATTCAACAGCCGGTTTAGCTTATCTATCCGGGTATTTTGTGTTTCTGATAGGGTTTTGTAATAAAGAAAAGCATTAGATTAGATTAAACTTAGATTAAACAGAGTGATTCGATGAGAGTGAGTGATGATTAAATAGTTAGGCCAAAATATAATTTAAATCATTGATACTTAGTAAACAGCGAGTCCCTTATTGGTAAGGTGATTGGCAAATCCTTTCACCACGATTGCTTGCCCTCGATGTAAAATACCTAAATCATTAGTTACATGTACAAATCGTTATCAATTCTTGTATGTCCCCACTGCTGGGGCACGGGTCTCTTTCTGCATCGCAAGAAGGTTAGGGCATACTCCACCACGGTGCCCAAGTCCAAGTTGGTGGTAGATTGTAAGACAGTGGCGGGCCTTACTGTCAGAAGCCTCTGACATGGCTTAACGACTGCCATTATATGACAGCCGGCACCAACAGCTTAACGTGTACTGCAAAGCACGGAAGCTCTCGGAAAAATGCCACTAGCGGTAGTCACGGGACGGTCACCCATCCTGCACCTGACCGCGCCTGTTGTTGCTTAACTCAAGTGATTGATTCCAATCACTCGGTTCGCCTAGGCCACGAGCGTACAAATCATTAAGTACATATTGTTTTCTGTAATTTTATTGCTGTGGTTTTCATTATTTTTTTTACTTTACATACGTTCTACTACAAAGCACAGGCCTTCTTCCAGAAAGAGAGAGTATGGGCTTGACCGGCGTTCTACCGCTCCAATACCACCGCTCGCCGTAGGTAAGTATCCGTTCATTAGGTTTCTCTCTATATGCCATCGTATGGGCTCCATCAACCCGGACTTGGCCCCCGTGACGGAGTATGGCCTAGCCTTCCTGCGACGCAGGAAGAGACCCGTGCCCCAGCTGTGGGGATATAAAAGGGTTGATATCGATGCCATCGGGCATTGTTCTGAATATTGACAATAGTTACAAATGATACTTAAATTAAAGGTTTAGGTTTAGTGAATATTAATAATGTTCTCTGAGTTCTTGTAATTTGGTGATCATGTTTTGACTAATTCGATCTTCTACGTTTGTTCCACACGTGAATGAAAGTACCGTTTATATTTCTGAATAAAAAAAATTAATATTATAAGATAAGAAGCGCTCGTGGCCTAGGCGAACCGAGTGATTGGAATCAATCACTTGGTTAAGCAACAACAGGCGCGGTCAGGTACAGGATGGGTGAGCATCCCGTGACTACCGCTAGTGGCATTTTTCCGAGCGCTTCCGTGCTTCGCAAGGCACGTTAAGCCGTTGGTGCCGGCTGTCATATAATGGCAGTCGTTAAGCCATGTCAGAGGCCTTATGGGCGGCTTGAATACTTCTGACAGTAAGGCCCGCCTAGAGATGCAAATAGAAAAAAAAACAAATTGTTTTTCTTCAAAACTTTGAAAAAAAATATGAAAAAAAACATGGCACTGTTGTTTTTTTTCTAAATTTGGTTTTTTTTTCAGAAAAGGTGTTATTCATTAAATGATGGAATAAAACATTAAAATGTTATCGTTTTTCATACCAAAGCGTTTTGTAGCAAACCGCGCTTAGCAGCGAGTATAAAGCGCGTGGTCGGACTTTTCCGATATAACAAACACTCGTAAGTAAATCCGGACTAAAAGTCTACAGCGCGTACAAAAGTCGTCATGGGCAACGTCTCTAAGAAGGGTGCGTTTTAGAAATAACTCTCTGTGGGCTCTATGGAAAATAAGCCCATGTATTTGCTATTATACCTTTCATGTATAATAGTTTGATTTTTTACGTTGTTTTAGTGATATCGGAAAGTAGACTTTGACTTCAACAAGATAAGATACATTAAACACGGAAAATTATATAAGACCTTAATTACTCTTGCCTAGCTAGCTGTGCGTTCAAAATCTTGGATAATGGAACGTAACAGAGAAAGTAATTTTTAAATATGATATCTATATTCCTACAAATAAAGAGCTTTGTGTTGTCCTTGACTACTTTGACCTCTTCTTTAGGTCGTTCATACCATCGGTCAGAGTCAGATTTATATCTAAGAGTAGAGAGAAGAAACTATGAAAAAAAACGTCCCCCCTGATAAAAACCGTTTTTTTCACGTTTTTTTTTCAAGGTTTTTTTTCACTTCAGAAAAAAAACCGTTTTTTTTACATCACTAGGCCCGCCACTGTCTTACAATCCTCCACCAACCCGGACTTGGGCACCGTGGTGGAGTATGGCCTAACCTTCCTGCGATGCAGGAAGAGACCCGTGCCTCAGCAGTGGGGACATACAAGGGTTGATAACGAAGATAAGATAAGAATATTCTTTATTGTACACCAGAGCACATATTATAAAACATGTACAGATACAAAGTACAATTGGCGGCCTTATTGCTAAAAGCAATTTCTTCCAGACAACCTTACGACGGAAAGTTGCTGGAGGAAATAAGAGACGGATAGCTTGTTTTACATTTGAATAAATTAGGAGTCTTAATTTTTGTTTCTTTAATTTGACATCATAATTCTTGCATCGAGTCGTGGAATCACTAGAAACTGACAGCTTGTAAGATCTCAGTTCATGAAGTACTCCAGTGCATTAGATAATTACTTACTATTTTATTTTTAAAAATAAAAATAAAAGTAACAACAAAATGACAATACAACAATCACACACAAATAAGGTCTATAATTAAAAATATAAGTAAGCTAAACACGTAGTCACAGCGTTCACCCACACCTACCAATACTTTCCCCCATAAACACACACACACACACACACACATACACCCTCACACACACACACACACACCAACACACACACACACATAAACACACACACACACACACACATACACAACTTAACAGGTCTGTTCTAAACTTAATTAAATTTTTCATTAATCGCACCATTAGGGAAGGACTGACTCCTAAGATACAGGTTACTAAGTTTAGGAGTCAGGACGCTACGAAGTATTATAAGAAAGCTGTGTACACATATTGAAAGTTACATTGTATGTTTTGTCAATACAGTAGTAAACAGGCAAGTAAACAGGCTCCCCAAATAGACAAATAAAAATTTTAAAAATAATGTTAAACAATTTTACAGAAATGCAAAGTATATTTCTCGACGTAGTAAACATTGTTCAATGACGCAGCAAATTAAATCAGCTCTACAAATAGATAACAACACAACAAGCTACTCCAAAAGCACTTCAGCCCACGAATAAATAATAATGACGTAAAATCAAATCGATCCATAAATCAGCTTAAATTTCTAACAACTTCGCCATTGCGTCCTTGGAATTCATTTCGAAAAAGATCTCCGTATAATATAATTGGATTACTCTCTAAAAATTGAATTATTTTTGGGGCAAGTAGAGTCAGCAAAATCAAATTACATTTATGATGTACCCTTGTCGCGTTGTGACGAAAGGACTATATCGCTAAGGAAAACTAATGGAAAACGGGTAAAATGTAGTAATTTCGTGAAAACAGCAAACAAATGAGTAGTATGGTGGCGACAACATGAATATTAAACCATTCTTTTTTTCGCTTATTACTGACATGCGTAAAAAAGGAAAAATATACAAAATCATAAAATTATGACTTCAAGGAGTCTTTGACTCCAATCGGTAGGAATCTGGGCAACAAAATGAAGTAAGCAAGTGTTCTAGTTGGTCCTTCAATGCAGTATTTAATCGAGTGGAAGCGAGTGATAACAGAAAAGAAGCAAAAACTGGCGTCGACATCGCAGTGCAAACCTGCAACGCCTGTTCCTGTGTTCAATCATAATGAACCCAAATCAGAACATTCTTGACTTACTTTTTTGACTTAAGTTCCTATGTCCCCTGGATGGGGCAAAGGGCATCCACAATGATTCGCCATCCCTCACGGTCTTGAGCTTCGCGTTTCGTTTCGCTCCACGTCTTGCCGATAGTCGCCGCCTCTGCGATGATCGTCCGTCGCCAGGATTGCTTAGGGCGGCCACGTTTACGTTTTCCTTGGGGATTCCAGTCGAAGGCTTGCCTCGGGATGTGGTCGGGGTCCCTTCGGAGTGTGTGGCCGATCCAATTCCACTTGCGACGTTTGATCTGCTGGTCGATTGGGGTCTCACCGCAGCGATCAGAACATTCACTTATGTAATATTTCTTACATTTCATTTCATTACATTGCGTTGCGTTGCATTGCATAGTATTTCATGGCTCGAGACTTTTTGAGCAATGGAATATAATGCATTGCATTGCATTCCATTGCTCAAAGGGTCTCGACGCTAAAATGGCGACCGTGACGGACATGGAATCGACCGAGCCTTTCTATAGCTGGGTAACATGGCGGCATTGCCTAGATGAGTTAGACACAAATTTTGACATATGAGACCGAGACATGTCTGGTAAATAAATAAAAACCGGCCAAGTGCGAGTCAGACTCGCGCACCGAGGGTTCCGTACAAACCTGTATTATAGACCTGAGTATTTGGTATGAATTTCAATTTAATACCTCTACGCGTTTATGAGGAAATGGGTAGTAAGTTTAAAATTATTAAAAAAAAATATATTATGTGATGTAACTAAAAATTTATGGTTTTCGTAATTTTTCCTTTATCTATGCTATAAGACGTTGCTTCGTACCAAATTTCAAGATTCTGAGTTCACGGGAAGCACCCTGTAGGTTTTGATTCCCTTGCAAGTGTCGAAAATTTGCGGCATAAACGGCTGTATCTTTTGATTGCGTTGGCTTAGAAGTTTGATTTTTTCACAGCTTCAAGGGACAATAGACCTGAGTAATTGATATAAATTTTAGCTTCATACCTCCACGCGTTCCTGAGAAAAAGGGTCTTGACAGACGGACGGACGGACAGACGGACAACAAAGTGATCCTATAAGGGTTCCGTTTTTTCCTTTTGAGGTACGGAACCCTAAAAAGACATGACTACACCTAACAAATATTAGCGGATGTGATTCGATTATAAAAAACCGGTGACTGCGGTTGTCAGGTTGAATTACAACACTATGCCATATTGTTTTAAGAAGAGTTTCCTTTTTCGCAGAGACCTCTCCCTTGATTGTTTGCATCATTTGTTAGAAAATATATTCACAATAATTTACATTTGCGGCGAAAAGCAATTCGGGGCCGGGTTCACCGTCCCATAACTTCTGTTTAACTGCAAATTACAATGTTCGAATTGTAGCGTTTATATCGAAAAAGGGACTAGTTTAATTTTATACGGCGACATTTTTCGTGGTGTGTGTGGCCCACGACTCGGCAGAAAAGTTTTATGGAAAAAAAATTCCTTAGATTTAGATTAGATATCTTCTGGAGGCCTGCATTTTCACTGCTAAAGCTGTACCTAATTGCTTTTGTTTCATTATTGTTCAAATCTTTTAGACCCTGATTCCATTGGTACAATAATTTTACTTTTACATCACGAAAGAAGATTTGACGACAATATCACATTCACTTGTTCGAAAGAAACATGGAAGGTGGTCCTGAGTACCAATACAATAATACGCAAAAAAACTATCTCCTTGCTGCAGCGAGTATCGAGTAGTAGCAACAGTCTTTTGAAGGCTATCGCAAATGGGTTTGAGCCTTACATGAAGCTTTTTGTCAATAAAACTAAATCGAAGCTGATTATTACACATTGATAAAACTACGATTTCTGTCGGTTTCACAATCGGGAGGTTGTGGGTTCGAATCCCGATACGTACCGATGACATTGTTTTCTACGTTACATACCTGGTAAAGGATACATTGGTAAAGTTTAAACAATACCACTCGCTAATTGTAATAGAAAAAAACATAAGAAAACCAGTGTCTAAGCTAAAAAAAATTTTTTTTAAAATAAAAAACCGACTTTAAAATACGGAGCCACCCGGAATAATAATATAAACAAATAGGACCTTTAAATTTGTATGAGTATTATAGAACTATAGGTGCCAAGTAACAAGACAAGCACATAATTAAATTTTGAATACCGGACTTATTTCGGACACATGTCATCTAGTTAATATATACAGGGCGTCCCAAAGTTATGGGACATGAAGGGAAAGTACCTTAAATATCGTAGATAGGGTATTTTGCTGAAACAAGACTTTATGTTATTTTTACAAGTTAGTAATTCTGCATTCAAAGATATTTTAAAATTACTTGCCTCGTCTGGGAATCGAACCGACTTAAATGTAAAAAAGACCCCTACTTAATTGACTACGGCAGTTTCATGTATAGTATTTTTTAAGGTTAACACGAGCAGTAGACATAATTAAAACTGTTTTTACACGGATTTATGCCCGTTTATTACATTTTTACAATTTTCCAACGTTTGGGCACTTTTTCAGGTACCGTGGTCCCGTCATCCGGGATTACGGCACCTGAAAAAGTGCCGAATAAACGAGCATAAATCCGTGTAAAAACAGTTTAAAGTTTCATGTATGTTTTTAAATTAGACTAAAATAATTAATTTCACGCTGGTTCTTTCTTTTAAAATACTATCTTACTTAAGAAGAGTTATAAGTTTTTGGCCATTCTTTCGTTTGGCATCATAAAAATAGGGGTGTTTTTTTTTTATTAATTAAATTAATTCGTTAATTAAATCTATGTGAAAAAGATATAGATTTAATTAATTAATTTAATAAATATCCAATGTTTCTAGGATATTTGAGGGCATACTTTGATTTTTTATCTCTGAATTTTTTACTTGCCATGGTAATTATGTTCTCCTACGCCTTTTGCGCAGTTTATTTTTGCGATTGTATTGGCTACATAACTGCTCTTTTGAATTAAATATTAGGTCCTTACATATGAAATTGGCGTTTCATCCTACTGGCCACTTTGATATTTGGTTAAGAATTCCAAATTCAAATTTATAAATATAATTAGTTGTTTAAGAGTCGGTTTTATTTAAAAGTTGGTTTTCCTAGTAAATTTTCGTCATCAATTCGTTTCGTCATCCTGCATAATGCGCACAGCCAAAGTGTGGAACACCTTGCCGTCATTCCGAACACTTATAACCTGAACCTCTTTAAGATGCGTGTGAACAGGCTCTTCTGGTCAAACTCGGTCAATCCTTGACCTCATCTAGACCCTCGGGCTAGACAAAAGTCAACAGTCAGCCTATTTTTTATAAAAGAAAAACAGAAAATAAAAACTAAAAAAGGTTCACAGCCATGGGCCATAAGAATCACTAATAACATAATTGAGAGTTTGATCCGGCACTTTCTGCAAGAACGATGTATAAGAGAAGCTATGTTTTTTTTCATCGGCGGCGACGCGAGTGAGCAGCATGGAGTGCCTTAAGTCACTTAAATAAAACAAACACTCTTGTTTTAGTTATATTCCATAAAAAAATCCGCATCATGTTTTAAGACTGCATGATCAACCCGATCAGTCGTACGCTGCTAAACACAAGAGGTCGCGGGTTCGAGTCGTTTTAGCCTCTAAATAGGTTTTTAAAAATATTAAGCTTTAAAGTGCAATTTTTTCCCGTTTAAACTCTCTCCTGTCTAACGGATTGATTGTAGAATCGTGAAAAAAATCAGTAGTGTAATAGAACATGATACACTCTAATAGGCGAACATTTTGTAAAAAGATAACCTCGTACAAAATCCATTACAATTTACATCGATGAAGTTGATTAGCTCTTTTAAAAATCTATTTAGAGGCTAAAAATTCCCCCCATGCCGGGATTCGAACCCGCGACCTCTGGCTAACCGTGCCAGCGCTCTCCCAACTGAGCTAATGGGCGACTTAATGACATCAGTGAAATTTCGAACCTCTTTACAATACTCTCTGTATTACGTACAGGCGGCGACATCTGGCTGAAGTAATTTGCATCACTTGCAGCCCCGAGTACCTACTTTGCAGCTAGATTTTACTTGATTTTTTATTTGATTAGCTCTGTAAAGTAGATAAACCTCACTTGTTCTACGGAACCCTATCGGTTTTTCAATGGCACGTTGTGTTAGAAGCTCTACAAAGTACCCCACGCTCCTAATAAGTCGTACCACATCGTACGTTTCCTTATCGGCTCGTGTGGCAGAGTTCATTGCGTGAATCAACTGGGTAGGCCGTTGACCTCACTTCCGGCGGTTTATCTATCCGCTATAAGGTATGTTACCAGTCTTACCATGCCACGGTAAATAAACTTATTTCCGTGAGAAATACTTTGGAAGCGGCTTACTCAGTTTTTGCGGAAATATAACATTTAAGTTTCTTCACACCTATAGAACTTTCAAGGCCGGTTTCTTGAGCGCTATTTAAAGTTGTGATTTACTGACAAAGCATTGAATTTGACCAAGCAATCAAATTAAATTCGAGGGCATATTAACGAAAAAATTACTAATCAGTCGATCATTTTAAGAGCTGTCAAACACATTTTTCTAGCATAATGATTATTATGCCATTTCACAGAAAACAAGACGTTTTTTGTTTTATTAACCTATCACAGCAGGCAAAGGTTTATAATCACACAGCCTTGCCAATGACAGTTGAAGTTTTGATTGGCGCCGAAATTAAAAGTTTTTTTCTGTTTAAAAGTAATTGAGTTGGTGTAATCTAAAATGTATATTGTTTTCTTTTTTTGTAACATTTTTTTATAACAGAAATGTATCCAGTATCGTTTTCTCGATATAAGCACATATTACAAAAAGTAGGGCCATAATTGCAGCGAACATCTTTAAAAAGGTCTAAACGTGGAAAATTATGCTCCAGAGTTTAACAGCCGTTCAGAGATATTGAAAATTTTGTGGACTAACTACCATTTAATAAATAAATTCACCTCATTTATTTCTTCTAGGATTTGCGGCATTTTTACGAAGTTAAGTCTCAGCCGGGTAGTAGGTACACTTTCTTTATAATTCGACAGGCGGTCGTCCTGTGAATCCTTATATTACCTGCCACAGTTACCTGAAGGGGCCCAGTTGCGTAGAAGCTAATGTAAGCAGAATTTGCTCGACAACGCTGACGACATTTTACCCGATTGTACAGGGCATAATCTTAGTCGCAATCAGACCCACAATCATCAGAATTACTGTTTTCGGGACACAGTACCGAGTTTCAACTCCTCGTCATAATACTCTTCCAAGGGATATTTTTCCTCTAGCAGCCGGGGTCATTGACGCACTTCACCATCACCATCTGGTGATGGTGAAGATTGCTTTCGGAGGACTCTCATCTGAGAGTCCTCCAAAAGCAAATGCATGAAGACTAACACAAAATATCACCAGTTTTCAAGCAAACAAATTAAGCTAATTCATCGATCCCCTAAGATTTGTTGACAAGGTGATTTGAGCTTTCAAAATTGATTTTGATCAGTGCTTAGAGCCTAATTGTTTCCCAGGAAACCCAAATACAGTTTCACATGTCGTTTGACGTATCATTTGTTACTGATTTGATCTAAAAACCTATTTAGAGGCTAAAAATTTCACCCTTGCCGGGATTCGAACCCGCAACCTCTGGCTATCCGTGCCAGCGCTCTACCAATTGAGCCAATGGGCGACTCACGGCATCAGTGAAATTTCGAACCTCTTTACACCATTCTCTGTATTACGTACAGGCAGCGACATCTGACTTAAGCAAATTGCATTACTTACAGCCCCGACTACCTACTTTGCAGTTAGGTTTAACATCGGAACGATATCACTGTACCCACATGATTATACTATTTTTATTTTTAATGCACTAACCCGTGCTAAGGAACAAATTTAAAAACCTATTTAGAGGCTAAAAATTTCACCCATGCCGGGATTCGAACCCGCAACCTCTGGCTATCCGTGCCAGCGCTCTACCAATTGAGCCAATGGGCGACTCACGGCATCAGTGAAATTTCGAACCTCTTTACACCATTCTCTGTATTACGTACAGGCAGCGACATCTGACTTAAGCAAATTGCATTACTTACAGCCCCGACTACCTACTTTGCAGTTAGGTTTAACATCGTAATAATAAAAATAGTATAATCATGTGGGTACAGTGATATCGTTCCGATGTTAAACCTAACTGCAAAGTAGGTAGTCGGGGCTGTAAGTAATGCAATTTGCTTAAGTCAGATGTCGCTGCCTGTGCGTAATACAGAGAATGGTGTAAAGAGGTTCGAAATTTCACTGATGCCGTGAGTCGCCCATTGGCTCAATTGGTAGAGCGCTGGCACGGATAGCCAGAGGTTGCGGGTTCGAATCCCGGCATGGGTGAAATTTTTAGCCTCTAAATAGGTTTTTAAATTTGTTCCTTAGCACGGGTTAGTGCATTAAAAATAAAAATAGTATAATCATGTGGGTACAGTGATATCGTTAACTGCAAAGTAGGTAGTCGGGGCTGTAAGTAATGCAATTTGCTTAAGTCAGATGTCGCTGCCTGTACGTAATACAGAGAATGGTGTAAAGAGGTTCGAAATTTCACTGATGCCGTGAGTCGCCCATTGGCTCAATTGGTAGAGCGCTGGCACGGATAGCCAGAGGTTGCGGGTTCGAATCCCGGCATGGGTGAAATTTTTAGCCTCTAAATAGGTTTTTAAATTTGTTCCTTAGCACGGGTTAGTGCATTAAAAATAAAAATAGTATAATGATTTGATCTAGTTGGTCAACTAAATTGATTGTCCCTTAAGAAACCCAAATCATGCCTAATCGTAATTTAATTTGATCGTAGCGATTAATAAATCTAATCACCCCCAAGAAACCGGCTGTCAGTTGTTTTATTTTTTGTTTATTTATTCAGACTTAATAAAACAATTTAATAGTATCAAATTGGCAATACAGATAAGATAAGATAAGATAAGATGTTTATTAGCATTCTTGTTGTTTATAAAGGTCTTAACTAAAATAATGGTTACAAACAAGAACCCTGCTAGGGCACGGCTAACTTAGGACTAACTTATACTACATATATTCTACCATAATATGAGTAACATTGACTTAAAAGCATTAAAACAGGCATAAAACTCTCTAAACTTAAACACTTAAAATACCTAACCAAACATTACTCCTCGAAATATTCTTGAAGGGAATCTAATCACCCCCAAGAAACCGGCTGGTAGTTGTTTTATTTTTTGTTTATTTATTCAGACTTAATAAAACAATTTAATAGTATCAAATTGGCAATACAGATAAGATAAGATAAGATAAGATGTTTATTAGCATTCTTGTTGTTTATAAAGGTCTTAACTAAAATAATGGTTACAAACAAGAACCCTGCTAGGGCACGGCTAACTTAGGACTAACTTATACTACATATATTCTACCATACTATGAGTAACATTGACTTAAAAGCATTAAAACAGGCATAAAACTCTCTAAACTTAAACACTTAAAATACCTAACCAAACATTACTCCTCGAAATATTCTTGAAGGGATAACACTTCTGAATTAGATGTTTATTAAGAGCATTCTTAAATAAATGGGGTTTCTGTAAGGACTGTATGGACTCTGGTAGACGGTTGTATATTTTGGCGGCCATTGAATGAGGGTCAGTGTGCACAAGATGTAATTTAGATGAGCATGTTTCTAATCGCTTACGTGGTCTTAGGTTTTCAGGTCGTGAATAGACGGGGAAAAGAGTTTTGTTCTTTTTCACAAATGTGCATGCTTCTAAAATATACAGAGATGTTAAAGTGAGAATATTGAATCTAATGAAATAGGTTCTACAGCTTGTCATAGTGTCAATGTTGGCTATTATTCTAATGCACCTTTTTTGCAACAAAAACAATTGTCTAGCATGCGTACTGTTGCCCCAGAGAAGCACGCCATATGACAACCACGACTGTGCATACGCAAAATAGGCACACAAGGCACTTTTGGTGTCTGCAGATTTCTTTAGTTCTCCTAATGCGTAGATGAAACTGGAGAGTTTACTAGCCACCTTTTTTATATGATTTTTCCAATTTAAGTTGCTATCTATTGTAATTCCCAGGAGAGAATACGATTCTACAAGTTCTATTGATGTTTTATTGAAATCATAATTTATTTCTAAAGGGTTTTTTTGATAGGGTCGAAATTGCATGAATTTAGTTTTAGTAAAATTTATTTCCAAATTGTGATCATTGAGCCAGTTTAAAAGTTTTGTAATATTTAAGTCCAAAAGTTCTACAAGATTTTTACTGTCCTGACATGGTACGATAAGTGATACATCATCCGCAAAAATGGTACACGGTATATCAATCGATTCTGGCAGATCGTTAATATAAATTAAGAACAAAAAACAGCCCAGAACACTGCCTTGTGGTATCGATTGCGTTAAAAGTATTTTCGAAGACCTCGTATTGTTAATTTCACCAGTTGCAGGATTTTGGTATTCAACATCTACATACTGCTCACGATTAAAAAGATATGATGCAAACCAACAGAATGCATTTCCGCGTATTCCAATCTCATGGAGCTTTTTCAATAAAATGTCATGAAGTGCTCTATCATATGCTTTAGACATATCAAGCAGGACACCTATTGCATGTTTTTTATCATTTATGATGTTTAATATGTTATTAATATATTTGAACACGGCCAAAGTTGTTGACCGACCTTTACGGAAGCCATTTTGTTCTTCGCAAAAGATTTTGAATTTTTCACAGAAGCAGTAAACTCGCTGATACATAGCCGATTCAAATATCTTGGAAAATGTGGAAAGTAATGCTATGGGTCTGTAGTTATTACTGTCATAAATGTTATCTTTTTTATGTAAGGGTTTGACTATAGTTGTTTTTATTAAATCTGGGACTTTCCCTTCGGAGAAAGATTCGTTAATTAAAAATGATAAGGGTGAAGCTAATTCATTTGCACATTCTTTAACTAAGATCGGTGGGATTTCATCAAAACCAAAACTACGTTTTGTTTTTAATTTTTTTATTACGTTGAAGACCTCTGTTGGGTTAGTGGGGTTAATAAAGATAGAGTTTTCTGTTGGGGGATGTACTGATTTACCGCAGGGTTTAGGTTTATTTCTTTTTGGGGCACCTACCGAACAAAAAAACTTATTAAAGTAATTAGCGATCGTACGGGGGTTCTCAGTAATTTTTTTATTAATAGATAACTTGATATTTTTTCTTCTTTTAGTGACGTTTTTATTTGAGCGTTCTTTTATAATTTGCCACATAGTTTTGGTTACATTACTTGATTTAAATATTTTTTCTGCATAGTGAATTTTTTTTGAAGTTTGTACAATCCTTTTTAAAGTTTTTTCATATGTTTTGTAATATTTTTTTAAGATTATGCTATCTGTTGCTGTTACCAATTGTTTTAGTAAACGCTTATTCTTACATGAAATTCTCAGTCCTTTTGTAAGCCACGTATTTTTCTTTTTAGGTTTTATATTTATTTTAGTTTTAGGTATTGATCTATCTAGGATTTGTTGTATTTTATTGTGAAATGCAATAAAATTTTTGTTTACATTTTGGGACGAATGTAAATAAATGGACCAGTCTATTTGTTGTAGATTTTCCTTGAACAATTGTATATTTAGCGCTGAATATATTCTTTTTATTCCGTACCAAGGTACTGCATTCTGTGTTAGTTCTGCAGGTATATTAACTAGAACTCCTTTATGGTCTGAAAAACCAAACTCCTTTGTTTTTGCGCTTAAATCTTTATGATAATATAAATTGCTGAAAACCAAATCTATGCAACTTGAACTATTTGATGTGACTCTAGTAGGTTCATGCACAAGTTGTTTAAAATTAAAACTTTTCATGAGGTTTATCAATGTTGACGTCAGGTTACTTTCCTCTAACACATTTATGTTGAAATCCCCTCCTATTATGACATTTTTTTGTTTATCTTTTATATTTAAGCACTCTAGAAGATCCGTTAGAGAGCTGAAGAATAGCTCTGACTCTCTATTCCTATTTGGCCAGTATAGAGTTACTATGATGAGGTTTAGTTTTGCTATTTCTACTGCACATATTTCGAACACGAACTCCCTAGATTTGTTTAATAAGTCCTTACGCTCTATGAAATCGATGTTGTTTTTTAACATTATACAGACACCTCCACCTTCTCTATTGGCTCGACAGAAACAAGATGCCAATTGGAAATTGTCTAGTTGCAAAAGTGTAATTTTTGATAACGTAATCCAAGTTTCAGATATACAAATAACTTTAATTTCAGTATCTTCGAGTGGTGCAGCTTCTAATAAATGGCGCTTATTGTTATAACTTCTGATATTCTGAAACAGTACTTTAGGGACGAAAATTCTGGCTCTCCTTCTCAACTTCCTGTCTTAGATGCACATTGTCGTGGTCACATCCATCTTTCGGTTCGTATTGAGTATTATTAACTTGCTTAAACTCCCGATTTTCTTGTGCTGAACTGGATTTTATTAGCAAACTCTGAATCATACCTATTCGGGATTTTATTTCTTCGAAAACCTCTTTTAAACCTCGGTTGTTTATGGATCCGCTGATTCGATGAAACATTGTGTGATCATATTTCAAGCGGATGTTAGAGTCGACCAAATAAGCATACTCATGTGTGACAACATCCAAATCGATGAGGTGGTTGAAGGCTTCAATCCTTGCATTAAACATATCAGCGTTTCTACCAAGTTTGAATGTTGCAGAGCAAATGAAGACTGTAGTGTGTTTAATTGTCTCCAACGTTTGTCGAATATATAACACAAGGTCATGGTAATTTTCTGTAGACTTGAAATCCTCGCTTCCGATAAGTACAACACAGAAGTCCCTCTCTGTGTAGTCTTCTAGTTTTTTCTCTATTCCATCAAAAAGCTTCTTGACGCCTCTATTAGGCAAGAGATAGTGACATATGTTATAGTTGTCTCGGAAAGTACTCTGTGCTTGTTTTGATGTTTTATTAGATCTCTCACTGCTTATGAGGCATATTTTTCTTGGAACCGTTTGTGGTTTTGCTTGTTGTTCAGCATTTGGCACTAGTAGTTTTTCAATACAAATTGGGATGCTATCATTTTTTTGGTTACTGTATTTGTCTGCAACACCTGGTACAGTTTTATTCGGTTTTGGTAAAATTGGGGATGCACATATTGATTCTTCCCGGTTTTCCATGCTTGATTGTTTTTTGAGTTCATCATTATTAGCCTGTTGAGGTATTAAACGACAAATCCTTGTTAGCTGATTAATTTTGGCATCTCTTTTTGCGATTATATTATTTAAATTATAGTTTTCTGCTAAAAGTCTCTCGATCTCGGTGTCCGCACTCTCTAACTTAGTTTCTAGGAGTATTATTTTGCTCTTCAAATCCTCTACATCCTCATGGATGTATGCGCTGGTCTCTGGACAACTTCTATTTAAAGTGTCATTGGCTGACGTACTTAATGTGTCACAAAGTAATGTTTCGGATGGCGAAACTACTGGTCTAGTTGGTACTGTTATTGGTTTTCGTTGGGTGACATTGCTTGTTGCTTTACTTTTCTTAGACAAACAAAACTTGCACTGCCAGTTATTTTTACGCTCTTTTGTCATCAATCTGAATAATTTTTCACTTACGGAGCAGCAGTCTAAGTGGTATTTTTTTTCACAGCTGAGACATGTGAGATATTCTCTATCCGTAATTTTTTTGGAGCACTTATCGCAATCTATTGCCATTTTTAGTTTGTTATAAGTGTTAGTCCTATAACGGAACGTTATCTAACGTTTTGGCAGATGATATATGTCAAATCTCAATTTGACAGCGTCAACGAAAAATTTCCTTAGTGCTTGATTGGCGGAAAGGCTGTCAACGTATTGACAAAGTCACTTCAAATCTTTGTCCATATATCTGTCTCTTTTCCTCAAAGTACGTTGGGATCCAATGTTACTTCAATATTTTGCACTTTTTACTTACAGTTACTGTTGTTTTACGAAGTTTATTAGCTGGGGACTGTTGCTTGTATGATGTTGTTGTTAAGTATAACTATTTGGTGACTGAAACACGACGCTTACTATTTTTTTGGAATAAAATACGGCGCACAAACTAATCTACTGTCACAGTTAGGTGATAAATTTCTTTCCTAAATAACAAAATTGTACATCTGATGAAAAGGATTTTAATTTTCTAATCTGCAGTGATTGTTTTACTTTTACATAGAAATTGTGGTTTTAGACCTCATAATAGTTTGTGGAGAAGGAGGAAAATTAAATGAAAATAAAAATTGGCAAAACGCTCATACATTGTATCAGCATGCATTCATGCATACATACATACACATAAGTGGCTTCACCGATTTTGACAAGTGAGGCGTCAAACCGTCAGGCAAGCGAAATAAATTAATCTGTTCTAAATCTTCAAAAATCAGACCACTATGTAAGGCTCCACCTAGCATACAATCTAACGACGGTGAAAGCAAAGCCAAAATCCACTGTGTTGACCGATACTACGGAAAAAAAGCTTTTGAGACAGAATTTAACGAGAAAATGAAAAATAAGCAGACGCAAGAATATAAAAAAATACTACGAAGAATGGAAAGCTAAAAAAAGTCAATTGGACAAGAAAAAAATTATAAAGTGAAGAAAAGGTTTTTGAGTGACGCATCAGATTCATAAACGAACGGCTGAAAGTTAGTACAATCAATCATCTTATGTGTTAAGCCCAGTTATTTCTAAATAGATTTCCTCTTGTTTGAATGCACTTCATTATTAAAGAAAAGTAATAGCTTGACTTCATCCCGACTGAACGGAATTATCGTGTTTTGAAAAAGTTTTCTGCAGGATGGCTGGTGCCTTTACTGACAGACTGCCAACAACTAAGGGCTGATTTTTCAATCTTCGGATAAAGCTTATTCGTAGAATATTATATTAAACAAATAATTCAAAAATGCGTTCTAATTGCCTCTCTTTTGTTGTTTCACGGTGACATTTTTATATCATTATGTACCTAACACTGTATTAGACGGATAGGTTTTATCCGAGGATTAAAAAATCAGCCCTTAATCGCATAATCGCAGTCCGAAAGATTGTTTACGCCAAAACGTTGACGAAATGGGGGCCACAAAAAAATCTGTGATACACATTATTTTTTTAAAGTCATTTTTTTCATAAATACGTATCGTGCATGTTTGTGATGAATTTATCAAGGCGCTTCTGAGTGTCTTAATTACCACACTTTTATTGCCTAGTTCAAATCAGACCGTATTTCTCCAAAATACCTGTATAAATCTTTACTAAAATGTTAACTTGTGCGAGAGAGATAGACGATCGACGGTTACAAAAAAAACGGAATTGAACTTCCTCCTATGCTGTGAAAAAACGGAAAGGTCTAAATGATGGTTGATAAAAAGCGTATGTGGGTTGAAAAACGTAAACGATAAATTATGTAAAATCTTGCTTCATGGACAGGATCAAATTGTTTTCCAATCCAGGGGTCGAACGCGAAATAAAACGTTGGCGGCTGTGAACCGAACGCCTCCAGTCAGCTGGTCGCGATAACGCTCCGCCTCACGTGGCTTCACTTCCTGTGATAAACTTTATATGTACACGCCAACATAAATCTATGCAATTTATTCATTGTCTACATACCTATTTGTATTATTTGTAATATCACTTCTTGTATTTTGAAAATGCAACGCATAGAGATATGACTCGGGGGCATTGTATACGGCTCTACAATAAGATTCCTCAAGGTACGAGTATATTAGACTTACTACAGACGCGGTTTAAAAAACAATGTCAAGCATACTCTATGCAAAAAACCCTATTATAACATTATTATACTTTATTGGACACGAAAAATTAAATAGGACATGACCTAAGAAATAACATGTACATACAAAGGCGGGCTTATCTCTGTAAGATATTTCTTCCAGCAAACCTTTGAGAGTCGGAGCAGCAGTAAAAAACGGGTTTATTAACATGAAGGATTATTTGGAAGACAAAGATGTCTGATATTAACACAATGTTACCGGGAACAATTATGTCTAGGATATTACAATCTGGAGCACAATGTCGTCGGCAAAAAACAAGTGTAACAAGCGAACTCCGTTGGTATCGATCCCTTTTTACCCCGGCAATGGTATCTACAACATGTTTGAGAACATTGTTAACGAGCTTGGTTGAGTGTGTATCGCCCTGTCGCACGCCAGAGTCAGTGAGTCCGTGCATTGTACGTTGTAGCAGCTGTACTCACGTTTCATTCAAGCCGCAACGATGGAAAGATTGTAACTTACTCCAGTTATACATTTCACGGGTCCAATAGTCTAGCGGTTATCGATAGATACAATAGACCGCGATTAGATCCGTGAAACGTAATAAGTGTATGAGTTTCGCGAGCCATAAAAATATTCACTGCCCAGTGTTCCACACAATCAAATGCATTCTTTTTTATATATTCTACAAAGGCGAAGCATGCAACCTGTTGCACTTTTCCGTCACCAATTTTGACGTTAGGGATAGACCATAGATCATTCTTTGGTGGAGAACCCACTCCGGAAGCCACAGTTGCTAATCGACAAACGATTTAGTTAGACTGTTGCAGACGCTTTTGGCGAAGAAGAGTTTATGTAGCTGTTCACGATGGCATTATTTTAAGATCTTGTTATTACATTTCCATACAAAACTTTATTTAAGTTCAGAGTTCAGTTAGTATCTCTAGTATGGCGAGTCTCTTTGAAAATTTTCGATGTACACACGATTTTCGCCCCATGCTTTTTATTCTGCTTGATTCGAAGTCGACTTCGTCTGCAATTATCTACGGTAGAGGCTAACAATGCAGTCAATGCTTTGCAATCCGAAGCATATTCTGGTTCAGCAGCTCTAGATGCATCAGTCAGTGTAGAACTCTACCATTTACCGCCAGTAATAAGTGTACGACCATTTCTTTTATTTAAATTCGACATACGAGTTTTTGACACGTAGCTCATGTTTTATGACTAGATTCTAGATTGATTAGATTATGATTAGATAGAAAACAAAATAAAGAACATAAACAACCACCCTAAAAATCATCTGACATGACAACAGATTTTTTGTTTGATAGTCAATATTTTGATCTGATCGAAACGTATCGGATTTTGCGCGTTCAGGTTGCGGAGAGCTAGCTTGTTCGCTACTTATAGCGGGACTAAAATGGAGGTTTTATTTTATAAATCACATTTTGATAGGACGTGTCTTAAGACCGCCGTAAGACTAGACGAGGCTTGTTTTAGTGGTAAGTTTTTTTTATAAAGACTGTTAAAACATTTTAATAGTTTGGTCAGACCTCCAAACGTGTGAGTCTTATTCCTAGTCTGGGTTTCATGAGAGATTTAATAAATAATTCAGCTTTTCAATAAATAAACAAAATAAAACAAAGAAACCATATTTAATATTTTATTTGCTTTGTATTTTGGTATCATTTGCGATTACGATGTCATTGACGTTATTTATTATGACAAGGGCCAAGATTCAAGGTGCCTCGAACTTGAAATTTACCAAAATTTGAGTAAAGTGTACAATTTCTTTTGAATCATAGTTAAATATAAGACACACTTTTAGATAAAAAATCTTGGTTAACTTTGTGCAAACCTTAGCACAATTGGAAGGCAGCGATTTCATTAATTTACTTAACCGTGTGCATATCTAAAGATTTCACTCCATATCTAACATAAATTAGTGAGTCAAACTCGCTTGATGACTATCCGGTATGAATATCCCATTATACTTTAATCATTTATAAATCCGATTCAGATGGAAATCAGCTAAAAGTCCCTCAGAAAGAAACTTAAAGTCTCTCGTCCATAAATAAGTGAATAAGGAAAAGGTCTTTAAAATCCAACGATATTCCCGAATTTAAATAAGAAGAGGAGGTTTTAAGCTTCTATATAGGTTTTTAAGAAGAGGTGTTTGTTGATTTGGCGATATGGAGAGGATGAAAGAACAAAAATGACGAACGAAATATATCCAGCGAACATAGGTGGAACGAGCGGTAACTGACGACCTAGGTGGAAATTTCGACCAAATGCCAAACAGCAGAAATCAAAGCGCAACATGAAAAAGCACCCGAAACCTGCGTACATGCACGCAACTAATTAATTGTTGTCGATGAAGCGAAAGAGTTTTACCTAAATAATCGCGATTAGACCCGTTTAATATATAACTATGTATGAGTTTGAGTATCGCGAATCCTTAAGAAATACTAAGGGCGCGTGTCGACGAGCACGGTTTTTACCCGGCACGGCGCCGGCCCGGCCAGGCACGGCTGCGAACCGGACCGGCACTAGCACCGGTGTAGCGCCGGTTTCATGTGCACACTTGTATGGAGCTTTATACATAACTGGTAACGGTCCGACGCCGGGCCGGCGCCGTGCCGGGCAGAAACCGTCTCGTCGACACGCGCCCTAGCGAAAGAGGTCTGTCAGGATCTGGTCTGGCAAATGGTAACCGTGGTCTCTGCCTACCCGGGTGGCACGTAATGTGCGTTTAATAGTTAGAAATATTTGGTTGATTGTAAGTTGGCGAATACCTGTGGGTGATTGTGTACGAAAAGGTATATTCACTATGTGACGCAATTTCCATAGATATTGGGGTTAAGTGAAAAGTGTTTCTGAGCCGCGATAGGATCGAAATGGAAGCAGCGGGTACCACGCGACGAGGCAAGCAACCGTACTTCGCAGTCGTATTAGGTCTGATTTTTCAATCCCCGGATAAGACCTATACGTCTAATAATTATTACACAATAATATAAAAATGCCACCGTGAAATAACAGAAGAAACATATTTTTGAAACGGTTGTTTAATACGATATAAGTTTTATCCGAGGATTGAAAAATAGGCTTAGTCGCAGATCACGTCTCGGTAAAGCTTCCGGGCGTAACCGAGCGCTGTATTGATGTTCAACTTCCAGAAAGCCTCACAAGCGAAAAGTACAAATTACCGCAGCTTCGACCGCACCCGCGCGCCAGTGGCCAAGCCACGGCTTTGCGATAAAGTGCTTTTTGTCCATGTAGATTTGAGGATCGACAACAACTTAATTCAAACCAACGACTTTTTTATGAATGAGATTGTCTTTAAGAAGGGTACTTTAAAACTGATGGCAACGTGGATTCAGAAAAGCAAGACTGTCTCCCTTGAGTAAGGAAACAGTAAAGCGGTGTTGTTTACACAAACACGATTCCCATAGAACACTTAAATAATCTGTAGTTTCATTATTCTCTTTATGCCACACCTGGCAATAAAGTGCCCTCGCTTGCAGCTCGGGCCGCAAACTTCTGCGACCTCGGCCTTTCTTTGTATTACCACCCTAGTTGTGTAATGTACTATTATAACATATTTGCTCGTAAAGTGGTTGTAATTACACCAATTTCAATATCGTAATGTATCTCATTACGTACTTGTGCGATAATTTAATGTAAAAGGCACGTGTTTTTTTTAATAAAAATTTTTAAGATACTTCGTCTAAAAATGAACGATACTTTTAAAAATCTTAGCAAAGAGAAACCTCTTTGCTAAGATTTATAGCTAGAAAATATGTCAAGAAAGTGGTCAATATTTTATGAATAAAATTAACTTTGGGAAATAAAATATAACAAATAAACATTTCATTCTTTAATTTAATTAATTTTTACAATAAATTACAACTATTTATCTTTAACAAAAACACAAAAATATTAATTTACTTTATTAGTAATACTGGCTGTTTTTGTACCTTTGCCTAAAAAAAAAAGTTAATGCGCGCGCATCGCTTATTTGTGGACAAGTAAAAATAAATCCGCGCGCTTTTTCTTTTCGATGTATTGTTTTTATTTGAAAATGCCGTCAAGTAGTGATGATAACAAAGTCAGAGTTTTATTAATTTCCTCGTAAATATGTTATAAAACGTCGTATGACACACGTGCGCTTTGAAAATTACAGCCTCTGCTTCCTTATAGCCCTCGCCGATGGCTCGGGCTAGTAATATCGCCTCGGCTGTAATTTTCTATTACCATATACATTTAGACTGCCTCCGAGGAGTGTTTGAAGGAATTGTGTTTTTTGGTTTACAAACTTTTGTATTTAGAACTTCATAATAAATTATGGCAGTCGAGACCCATTATTTGAGGTTATTTTATTTGCACATAATGAAGTGCAGAACCTAGGTTGGTTTGATATCAACCCTTGTATTTCCCCGCTGCTGGGGCACGGGTCTCTTCCTGCATCGCAGAAAGGTCAGGCCATACTCCACCACGGAGGCCAAGTCCGGGTTGGTGGAGGATTGTAAGACAGTTGCCGGCCATACTGTCAGAAGTTATCAAGCCGCTCATAAGGTTTCTAACATGCCTTTACGACTGCCATTACATGACAGCTGGCATCATCGGCTTAACGTGCCTTGCGAAGCACGGAAGCGCTCGGAAAAATGCCACTAGCGGTAGTCACGGGACGGTCACCCATCCTGCACCTTACCGCGCCTGTTGTTGCCTTACTCAAGTGAATTTGATTCCATTAGCTTGGTTCGGCTAGGCCACCAGCGCCACGAGGACCTAGGTACTGAGTTGTTATAACTATAAAATATCTGATCTTTGAATCATCGGTCATCATCATATAATATTTGTCTTTTTGTTTGTAGATCACTGCAATCGGGTTTCTTGTGTTCTTTATTAAAAAAAACTAATAGTTTAATACAATCGCTTGAGCAAACATCCAAATTTCAGGGTGACGGTAACGAGGCCCATGCCCAACAGTGGGCATCTTTCATGAGCTGCATAGAGAAAGTATCACCACTCCAAAACACTTGAACTTTATATTATTTTAATGCGCAAGGACAATTACGTGAACTTTACCAAGCTTTAGATAAGAAATTGAATCGAATTGCGATCGCAAAACACCTATATTTGGTGGGCGAGAATTATTCAATAAAATAGATTCTATCGAGAGGTACCCTTGTAGTTTTCCCTATCGACTTTAGCGAACGGACGAAAAGTTTCGAAGTTGAAACCCGATCTATCGCTCGATGCTCGCCCGCCGGAAAACTCCTACAGATTACGGGCCGATTTACATTTGAAACGTTTCACTGAACGCTACATCTATATAAAGCTCTTATAGGTATATTGACGTATGGTCTTTTCGCAAAAGGTAACTCGATACTTTGTTGCAAGTAACCTGTATCTACGATTTTACGATGTACGTTGTACCTTTTTGTTACTGCCATAAATAAATCTCAGATTTTTTATTTCCACTTTATTATAGGACGTTATGTTCGTGATACTGAGTGCACATTTATCTTTCTGATTTCTGAATTGAGATGGCCTTACATAAGTTGGTTAGTTAGTTAGACCTGAGAATTTCGCGCTTAGCCTTAGCTGGGCCGTTGTAAGTAACAAGCGCAGAGGCATAAATACATCAAACACAATGGTTTTCTCGCGATCTTTTCCTTCGCTGTTAGCGCCTGGCATTGCTGCTAAAATTTTACAAATGTAGGTAGACCACCAATTGTACATACTATCTACATTTGTATTTTTTTTTGTATTTTTTGTTTTTCCAGTGTACAATAAAGAATATTCTTATCTTATCTTATGTAACTTAGAGATCAAAGTCGTTGGTACATGTCCCCGGTTTCGAGCCCACAATGTCCCTTATGTAAGTCCAGCGCTCGAGATTCGACTAACTTAATACTGAAGTACCTAACGTTGATACTGACTGATACAAGCTTAAAGTGTTATTTAAAATACTCAAGCCGGTTTGTGACATACTTGTTCCAAACAAAATAACATAGATATTATTGTACTATTTTTATTTTTAATGCACTAACCCGTGCTAAGGACAAATTTAAAAACCTATTTGGCACGGATAGCCAGAGGTTGAGGGCTCGAATCCCGGCATGGGTGAAATTTTTAGCCTCTAAATAGGTTTTTTTTTTATAGATATTATTTCCACATTTGTGATGTCCTTGCCTTGTTACATACTCGTAGCACAAGGTATCCTAGTTTGAGACCAGGAAAAGTGATCATGTTGTGTCGAAGTAAAGTACAACTTGAAATATAAAAAATAAAATTACAGCAACCTTAATTTTAAAAGTGTAGTAATAGAACAACATTTTAAAAAAACTTCGTGCAGAAAGTATCTGTGAGTGTAATTGTCTTTTGTGTTTTACAAATATGAACTTAAAAAGGTTAAGAAACGAGAGATAAAGGTCGTTTCTGACAATTCCATCGGCAATTTTTGTCATTATAATAATATACTGAGTCATATTAAATGTTTGCGTGTTGCTTCTAAGATAAATAGTTGTGTAACGGTAAGTTACTAACTAACATTGTAAACTTACAATCGAATTTTGTGATCGCTCTAGTTTTCTTAGCTTAGTTCTGCTTGCACCTCCCCTTATAAATAACATAATAGGAGAGGGCGGACTGTACTACGGAATAGTAGATTGTTTTTAAAAGGTTCGTGTTAACTACGTACCGTAAATTCTTCAAGAAGTTCATATTCGTCCATATTCGTTCATATTAGTTTGCGAGTTTTATGGGGTAGGGCATCTAGGCGTCCAGGAAAGGAAACAAGCCAGATCCACTCCAAAGTATTTGACATGAGTGTTGCCGTTTTTAATTGTTTCAGTGACAGATTCACTTGACTTTCTAGTTACATCAATTCAATTCTATTTATTTCAACGTAAAGAATTTACATTCTTTTTGCTGAATGTCAAAGTACAATGTAACATGAAAGTGAAAGCCGCCGCCTTCGGGCCATAATGTAGTGGAGAAAAAGGCAGCGGGAAAAAAACTCCACTCTGACCATCTTTTCTCAAGTCCTCTTATATCTAATACATTAGATACCACCTATACGCATAAGATTCCATGATTGCCATTAATAACTTTAAATGCTAAGGCATTATTAAATATTTTTTTTACATAGTCCGTGAAAACATGACAAGTGCTGCGGCCAGACACACGAACAGCACTCGTTCACGAGCATAACGCAGAGGTCAGCCATCATCAGTCTCAACCATTTTGGAGGGAGATAGATGACCCGGCCACCACGCCACCATTCGAATGACCTTTAGCAAATCTGCAGATTAAGTTTTTGTCAGTTCTTTGTGCCCTAACCTCTAAATTCTGTATCATTTGTTGATAGTAACGGTTATGAATTTGGTTATTCCGGTATTTGGTGTTAGAAGGTTTTTGTCAAGCTAATGTATAACTTTTGTAGTGCTTTGTCAAAATTTTAATTCACTTTGTCAATTCTACTAAATCAGATCCAGCATCTTCGGTTGAGAAACTTGGTCTTGGTTGAGAACCCGCATTGTGATTTGTATAGCAGTTTCTCCTTCTCCAGACAATTCATAACATAACAGGGAGTTAATTTATTTCTCGAGATTTTAGAAAGTATTGTGAGAACTAAGATCAGCGTGAAGTTGTTGACACTGATTTTATCCCCCTGTTTTTGGATTGGTGTGATACGAGATTTTTTAAAAGCTGTAAGGAAGACTACGTTATTCAGGCGATATTGAAATAAGAGTGAATAATTTCTTTAACGTGCCTTAAACTGCCAGTTTCGAAGGTTATCGTTTTCCTCCACTCTTTATGTGAAATCAAATATAACATAACAAAACATAATCTCACGCCTGTATCCCAGAGGGGTAGGCAGAGACCTGAGACTGCCACTTGCCACGATCCTGACAGATCTGCTTCGCTTCATCAACGTTCATAAGTCGTTGCATGCACGCACGCCGGTTCCGAGTACTTTTAAATCAAATATAGTAGGTACATATTTACAGGATCCCGACCCAGCAAATTGACTCTTTGACGTTAGGAACACACCTACATTGCTTAGACAAACAGTGTGTGATTGTAATTTAATATTAAATTTATTGAATAGCAATAAACTTCAAATTGCAAAATCCCTAGACCTGACACGAACATTTCAAGACCAAGATAAGATAAATCCGTTCAGTCTCGAGTTTTAGCGAGAATAACGAACTGCAATTCATTTATATATATTTATATATATTTATATATATACAGGGCGTCCCAAAGTTATGGGCCATGAAGGGAAAGTACCTTAAATATCGTAGATAGGGTATTTCGCTGAAAGAAGACTTTATGTTATTTTTAAAAGTTAGTAATTCTGCATTCAAAGATTTTCAAAAAATTACTTGCCTTGTCTGGGAATCGAACCAACTTAAATAAAAAAAAAACACCCCTACTTTTATGATGCCAATCGAAAGAATGGGCAAAAACTAATAACTCTTCTTAAGTAGCATAGTATTCTAAAAGAAAGAAACAGCGTGAAATTAATCATTTTAATCAAATAAAAACATACATGAAACTGCCGTAGTCAAATATATATATATACATATATATATATATATATATATATATATATATATATATATATATATATATATATATATATATATATATATATATATAACATAACTTAGATTTAAGAAATCATGGTTGCAATTCTTTTTTACTGGTTGTGGAATAAAGTGCTCTGTCTCTATTTATCTCTCTACATTTTATAGAGCAATTTTCCGGTGGCTTTATTCTACACAAAAGAGCTAGATTTCAGAGCAATCAGAGATTATTGGTGAAATAAATTAAAATTAATTTAATTTATGGTGTTGTTAGGCCATGGAGAACATTGAGCAGTTGTAGTTGCTTATATTTAGGTCACCAGGTTACCTTTTTAGATGTGCACTTAAAACTGGTCTAAAGTTTTTGGTTTAGTGACGTTAGCTTAAAAATGAGATTGTATGTTTTACAAATAAAAATCGACTTTGATGTATCAGGGTCACCTTTTTAGTTCCATCTTTGATACCTAAATCTAAATAATTCTTAGTAGCTAATATATTTGAACTTTTATTTTTTGCTCCCCATTGCCACTCCATTAGTGGCGCGGGGAGCCCGGCCAATATGGCGGAGTAAATCTGCAGTGACAGGGTCGTTCACCCTCGTGTGCAGCCCCTCGTGTATTGTTACAAAAATCAATAGCTATATTTGGGGAGCCAGCTTTCCTTACGCCAGCTAGGAAGCTTCTTAAACTTACGTGTACATGCTCTGTCGTCTGTTCAAGTCAAGAAATGACACAGGATAACAAAAACGTTCTTTACTTATGAAATACTAAAACCCGCGGCTTTGCCCTCGTTCGAAGTTATCCCACCGGAACGCATTACAGAGATATCACGTATCCTATCTCAATTCAGATCTTTGTCTATTTGTACCCCAAGTTTCACGCAAATTCGTTCAGCCGGTATTGTTAGATTACGTAACAAACATCCAAACATTGTCACTAACTTCGATATTTTTCGGAATACTTCAGAGTATTCTGTCGAAACGTTCTAGCGGAAACGCCAGTATCATTTAGAATAGAATAGAATACTTTTTGGTTAAAAACATTAGTACACAGCTTTTACAAAATGGTTTTACTTAATGCTATATGCAAAATTAACGATTAGCTTCTGACGCTGTGCTAGGTTAAAACCTGTGTTACAGCAATCAGTGCCAATTCCCCACCGAAGTGACAATGTTAATTTGAGTTGAACTCTGATTGTACAGACAATTTCACTTAATATACTAATTTTAATAATTTTACTGATATATAAACCAGGACCCATTTATATAGTTATGTCCTAGGATTCAATTACCTTAAGTTAGTATAGTTGTATAGAACTAGGTAGATACGTGTAGTGTAGTTGGTGAGTGTATTCCTCTTTTTGTGTGGTGTATGTGAGTGAGTGTCTAAGTAGTGTTATGAAACTTATGAATGAGTGTGTGTAAGAGGATGTGTTTAAATAATAATTTTATTTATAAAATATATTTATTTATAAATTTGTTAAGGATAGCTTAGATATAAGATCTATGTAGTTTTGATAATTGTATAATTAGGTTACTATTTGGCGGACTCGCAAACAAAGCCCCTTAATACAAATTTAAAAAAAACTTCGGTATTTATAACATTAGTAGGAAAAAAGTGTTACAATTAATTATTCAATGCACCAACATAACAACGCTGAATTAGACCTAATTTAGTACAACAAAAACCTAAATTATCGTATTATTTTCTTCGCTCTCTTACGGAAGAAATAATTAAGTATAAGTAACTTCAAGACAACATGATAAACACTTGGGATGGTCCCAAAATAGAATAACCTGTGCTGTGGTACACCAGCCAACGACATCACAAACAAGTAAATACACCCAGACTGGCGCCATTCGTATATGTTAAGCGGCCACCAGTGGAAAAATGTCTTTTTACTAAAATTGTATTGGTTTATCGACCAAATAAGGGATGTATTGGCAAAGGGAAAGATAAAAAGTACCCGGAACCGGCGTGCGTGCATGCAACGACTTATGAACGTTGATGAAGCGAAGGTGATCTGTCAGGATCGTGGCAGGTGGCAGTCCCTGGTCTCTGCCTACCCGCTGGGATACAGGCGTGAGGTTATGTATGTATGTATGTATGTATGTATGTATGTATGTATGTATGTATGTATGTATGTATGTATGTATGTATGTATGTATGTATGTATGTATGTATGTATGTATGTATGTATGTATGTATGTATGTATGTATGTATGTATGTATGTATGTATGTATGTATGTATGTATGGTTTATTGTAGGTATGTAACCTCTCTCGCTGCCGCAGATTTGAACAATTTGCAGGGATTTTTCTAAAATGCGGCATCTCTGAAACATGTCGGGTGGAGTACGTAATTTACTAGCTACTACATTAATTTGTGCTACGACTTTAAATTGTTTGGTCTGGTTTAATGTTTTGATCGGACCTTCCTCTCTCTCCGAGAGAAAGGGCATATTATAATTAAAATAATAAGTCATTCGTAACATTTACGGTTGTTCCATTTTGGAGGAGCTCTGTTGAAAAATAATGCTTACTTGTTAAAACCATTATGTGTTTGCAGAATTGACATTATTCTGTTAAGGACAATGATTTACTGAGGAATCCGAATCTATCAGAGCGCGTAATGGGCGAGTTAAATAAAATTATTTAATTACAGTTAGTAATTAAAACAAAACGTAACAAAATCTTATACACCAAAAGTGCTTTCCAATCACAAGCTCCAATTAAGCTTTCCCAGATTATGCTCCCTATAGAAAAAACTCTGTTTTTTAAATTGTAAGTTCTTTCAATATTTATTTAAGCGAATTATATAATATAAAACTCTGAATGTAATTTTTTTTACGTAGCCTCTATGTTTGTGTTCCACTGCTGGGCAAAGGCCTCTACAAATTCAGTCCAAAGTTTTCTGTCCTGGGAGTTTTCTGCCTCTGACCTCAGACACTCCGGAAGATGGTTGTCGAAATCATCTCTCGAATGAAAATTAAAATAATACATACATACATACATACATAATCTCACTCCTGTATCCCAGAGAGGCA
Source organism: Yponomeuta sedellus (assembly GCA_934045075.1). Classification (NCBI taxonomy): domain Eukaryota; kingdom Metazoa; phylum Arthropoda; class Insecta; order Lepidoptera; family Yponomeutidae; genus Yponomeuta; species Yponomeuta sedellus. Next base: position 3,167,301 of record OW203724.1, on the reverse strand, counting down.
GGGAGAGACCAAGGACTGCCACGATCCTGACTGATCACCTTCGCTTCATCAACGTTCATAAGTCGTTGCATGCACGCACGCCGGTTCCGGGTACTTTTTATGTTTCCCTTTGCTAATTAAAATAACATCCCCTATTTGGTCGATGTATGTCCGTCTAGAACGACCCTTACCAGCCCTTCCACTCACATTCGCAATATATATTTGTTTCGTCAATATTTCTTCCTTCATCCTCTCCACGTGTCCAAATTCCTTTCTCAATTCTAGTCACTACATCCTCTTTCAGTCCACAACGTTCTCTAAGCAGACTATTGCGTATCCTGTCATTCAAAGTAACACTACAGTCTATTCATTCTTACTTGTCCAATTTAGTAAACAAGATTCTACCCTTAAACTGTGACTTTTTAGTCCAAAACTGCCATATTTCCATAAATGAAGTAACTTGGAACACTCTTTTAGATGAAACGCTGCCAATTTTATAAACATAGTTCATGATAGTTCATGAATTTGCGAGAAAATGTCTAGCTTAGGCATCTAATCTCAATTTTAAGGTAAGAATCTTGTTTACTAAATTGGACAAGTAAGAATAAATAGACTGTACACATACTTCTCAAGAACCTCATTTCTACTGCATTAATTCTACTTTCTTGCTTCTTTTGCCACACCCAAGTCTCGCTACCATACATAAGTGTTGGGACCAGCACACCATTATGAATAGCCAATCTAGCTCTTTTGGAGATGTTTTGGAAAATAATTTACTAAATATATAATACTGGTTACGGGCTACCACAGTTTTTTTTATGATCTTATGATTTTATGTTTTTGTGATCCACAGGCTGATGGCGGTGATGATAACACGCATCACCGCGCAGGAGTCCACGGGCGCGAGCGGGGATTATGTTGCGGGGCGCGGTGTGCAGAGGGCACGTAAATTAATATGATTCGTGCGTTGCGAGATTTCCTTACAGTTCCCAAAGGACTGTCTTTACACCATTCCCCATTCAAAACTCTATAACCATCGACATTGGTGGAAAGAATTATAATTCTTACCAACGTATCTAATTATCTTAATAAATAATTATTATATTATTAAAGAAGAGATAAACTTTTACATTATCAACCAATATTCTTCTTTTCAGAATATTTTTTCAGAAAATTCGAGTCGTATAGAATTAATTTATACCATTCAATGTGTCCAATACGGGTTGCTAATGAGCAATTATTTTTTCGTGCCTTTAGCATTAGAGACGACTGGACTTTGGGGTTCTCAAGGGAAAACTTTTATCAAAGTATTAGGGTGGCGCCTGAGGAACCGAGGTTTTGACAACCGCTCAGGGGCATTTCTGATGCAGAGGATCTCCCTTGCTGTGCAGCGTCGTAATGAATCTAGCGTTATGGGGATCTTTGGGTCAAAGATGCCTCAAGACGGCTTTTGACTGTGGGATGTAATATAATATATATTAAATCTTGAGATATAATAATTTATCACTCGTCATACCTTTTGTACGAGACCGGTTCACACTGTGCTATAATAATATTATAGCTAGCTAAAACTAAATGTATGACGAGCGATACATTATTATTTCTTAAGATGTAATATATATTACATTACATCACATCACATCACATCACATCACATCACATCACATCACATCACATCACATCACATCACATCACATCACATCACTTCACTTCACATCACATCACATCAGATCACATCACATTACATTACATTATATTATATTTCATCCCATAGTGAAAAGTTAGCTTCAGGGTGGTTTATTTAGTTGAAATTTTATATTTTATATTTTATCAATGACATTATTTATGAAATAATAATATTATTATTATTATTTCATAAATAATGAATGTGACATTTCCCTTAATTCATACCAAACTATTAAATATACATCATTTAAATAATAAGCAGAATATTTCTAAGTACATAAAGCAAGTTAGAACTTGGAAGTGAGCAGAAAAATTTATAGTGAAAATAACGCTTTGTGAAGCTTGTTTAAGCATAGCGTGTGGGTTGCCGTTAGCGTGCATAATTGTCCTTGTTACTTTTAAATACACCTTTTTGCTCAATTATTTAGGTCGTTCGGTATTTGTTTTCGTTAAAATGTGGTTTTGAAGGGTCACTTTTTACTTGACCTAATTTTTGTCGATATTTAACATCTACTTCTTTATATTTTTCAAGGAGTTAACAAACAAAGTGTACGAATAAAAAATTGTACCGTCGACGAACTTTTTAAGTACGTTAATGTTTCAATCGATCAAACAGCTCTTACTCGTTTGCTGTTCAACTTAGGCACGCCACTTATTTCTGTCCTCTGCTATCCTCATTCAACTCCTCATACGCAAGCTAATTCAGATCGTCAGTTCATCGGTGGCAAATGTGACCGGGCCACTGCCACTACAACTTGCTAAACGTTGCAGATTTATATCTGTAGCACATGCTGAGCCCAGTCACCTTTTTATATCCAGGACACACATTGCCGCACTTACTGATTGAGAATTTTGATCGAGAATTGCATGTTTCTTGATGCAAGTGTGTTTTAATCAAAATTGGGTTAAATCTTAATTTCACCCAACTATTTTAATGTGTTTTTATGAGTTTTCTTTTTTTGTGTTTCGTATTAATTTCATCCAAATGCTTAATGTGTGTCTTGTGTATGAATAAAGCATTATCTTATCTTATATCTAATCTTATAAGATTAGCTCTCGTATACGAGAGGGGGAACAAAAAGTAGTGTGGGCGATTTGGAGGCAAAATTAGGAGAGTCTGATCCGCCGTATTCTACTGTCGCAAGGTGGGCTTCTCAATTTCGAGTAGGGAGAACGAGCACGGAAGACGAACGTCGTTGCGGCCGTCCATCGACGTCAGTCACCCAAGAAGATGTTGCCAAAGTGGAGAAAATTGTATTGAGCGATAGAAGAGATACCATCCGATACTTAACTCAAGAAACGGGCATTTCATATGGAAGTAGGTATCCATATTGAAACAATCTTTGAATATGAGAAAAGTCTCCGCAAGATGTGTGCCAAGAAAGTTAACCGACAGTCAGAAACAATATTGACTTGACATTACGAAGATATTAATGGACAAGTTTCAAGAAGATTTTGAAAACTTTTTGTGTCGTTTCGTAACAATGGACGAAACATGGATCCATCCAGATCCAGAGGCAAAACAGCAATCTTCGCAATGGAAACGGCCATCATCACCGACCCCGAAGAAGTTTCGTGCCGTGGCATCGGCTGGCAAGGTTATGGCCTCAATATTTTGGGACTCGGAAGGGATATTGTTGATTGATTACCTGGAGCGTGCAGCCTTTATAACAGGTCAATATTATGCAGCTTTAATTTTCATGCAATTCCCAAGTTGAGAAATGCCATGAAAGAGAAATCTGTTCGCACAGGTCGGCAGTTGCGATGGCTGACATTCAGCAAGCTGGCTTCGAATCGGTTCACCACCCCTCACCATATATTCACCAGATCTGGCGCCTAGCGATTTTTATCTGTTCTCGAATTTGAAAGAATACTTAAGGGGAAACAGGTACGAATACAATAACGAGGTGATGGATGCCGTGGAGAGCTAGCTTTATGCAGGACCAAGACAATTTTTTTATTTTGAATGGGATTTAAGCCTTGGAAAAGCGCTGGACTCGGCGTGTAGAGAGACTCGGAGACTATATACAAAAATAAACTATTAAGATATTAATAGTCATTATATTCTATCCCATTCTCACTACATTTTGATCCCCTCTTGTAGTTTTAATTTTTATTCTAAACCTTTTGTAGGCACTCACATTACATTACTTTAGACACCTTAGTTCTTTGGCCAATTGTTTCGTTTCCGATGAAATCCATCAAAGAGACTCCGAGCATATCTCGTTCTGAAGACATAATGATGGCTCCGCAAGTCACAACTAGCAGGACGCCTTGGTTGAAGAATTTTGTACTTCTAAAAATGATACAACCCTTTGTATGTCCCCACTGTTAGGGCACGGATCTCCTTATGCATTGCAGGAAGGTTAGGCCATACTCTGCCACGGGGGCCAAGGCCGGATTGGTAGAGGATTATTAGACAGTGGCGGGCCTTACTGTCACAAGTTATCAAGCCGCCCATAAGGTCACTGACATGGTTTAACGACTGCCATTACATGCACCAAAAGCTCGAAGTGTCTTGCGAAGCACGGAAGCGCCCTGAATAAATGCCACTAGCGGTAGTCACGGGATGGTCACCCATTAAGTACCTGGCCGCACCTGTTGTGGCTTAGCCCGATCAGTGATTGATTCAATCACGCGGTTGCACTAGGTCACGTGCGCATCACTTGTAAAAAGACGCTCACATTATTAGCATGACCCATCCAACCAGGGCTCCAAGAACCAACATTAAGGAGTCATTCTGGTATTCAAACGGAATCTGACAAAGCTTAACTTTATACTATTTTAATTTTTAATGCACTAACCCGTGCTAAGGACAATTTTAAAAACCTATTTAGAGGCTAAAATCTCCACCCATGCCGGGATTCGAACCCGCGACCTCTGGCACGGATAGCCAGAGGTCGTGAGTTCGAATCCCGGCATGGGTGGAATTTTTAGACTCTAAATAGGTGTTTAAAAGCTTACCTTATCAAAAAATACTATAATAATAATAAAAATACACTATGTATGTATGGAATCGGTTCACCACCCCTCACCATATATTCACCAGATCTGGCGCCTAGCGATTTTTATCTGTTCCCGAATTTGAAAGAATACTTAAGGGGAAACAGGTACGAATACAATAACGAGGTGATGGATGCCGTGGAGAGCTAGCTTTATGCAGGACCAAGACAATTTTTTTGTTTTGAATGGGATTTAAGCCTTGGAAAAGCGCTGGACTCGGCGTGTAGAGAGACTCGGAGACTATTTACAAAAATAAACTATTAAGATATTAATAGTCATTATATTCTATCCCATTCTCACTACATTTTGATCCCCTCTTGTAGTTTTAATTTTTATTCTAAACCTTTTGTAGGCACTCACATTACATTACTTTAGACACCTTAGTTCTTTGGCCAATTGTTTCGTTTCCGATGAAATCCATCAAAGAGACTCCGAGCATATCTCGTTCTGAAGACATAATGATGGCTCCGCAAGTCACAACTAGCAGGACGCCTTGGTTGAAGAATTTTGTACTTCTAAAAATGATACAACCCTTTGTATGTCCCCACTGTTAGGGCACGGATCTCCTTATGCATTGCAGGAAGGTTAGGCCATACTCTGCCACGGGGGCCAAGGCCGGATTGGTAGAGGATTATTAGACAGTGGCGGGCCTTACTGTCACAAGTTATCAAGCCGCCCATAAGGTCACTGACATGGTTTAACGACTGCCATTACGTGCACCAAAAGCTCGAAGTGTCTTGCGAAGCACGGAAGCGCCCTGAATAAATGCCACTAGCGGTAGTCACGGGATGGTCACCCATTAAGTACCTGGCCGCACCTGTTGTGGCTTAGCCCGATCAGTGATTGATTCAATCACGCGGTTGCACTAGGTCACGTGCGCATCACTTGTAAAAAGACGCTCACATTATTAGCATGACCCCACCAACCAGGGCTCCAAGAACCAACATTAAGGAGTCATTCTGGTATTCAAACGGAATCTGACAAAGCTTAACTTTATACTATTTTAATTTTTAATGCACTAACCCGTGCTAAGGACAATTTTAAAAACCTATTTAGAGGCTAAAATCTCCACCCATGCCGGGATTCGAACCCGCGACCTCTGGCACGGATAGCCAGAGGTCGTGGGTTCGAATCCCGGCATGGGTGGAATTTTTAGACTCTAAATAGGTGTTTAAAAGCTTACCTTATCAAAAAATACTATAATAATAATAAAAATACACTATGTATGTAGTCACCAATTAACACTAAATTAACACCAAGTAGGCGAAACGTATACTAAAAACTATGAAGGCCGCCAAAGCTTCTCCGATCGGCTTTTTTCTCATCATCACCGTCATCATCAGCCCACCGCTGCCCACTGCTGGGTATAGGCTTTTTCCCCAAAACGCCATCTCTCACGGTCCCGTGCCATCCAAATCCACGGCCCTTTTCGGGAATGCCTATTCATGGAACTGGAAAAATTTACACGAAATCCCTTTCGTTAAAATTCCAAAAAATGCAGAATGGAAATAATGATGAAAACTGACTACGATGTCATATATTTTCTCAGCCGAACCGTTATCAATAGAAAAGCTACAACGATTGCAGGCGGGTCAACTAACTGCTGCAAAATGATCCGCTACGTTACGTTACACTGAATAAACAAACAGTTCTCGCTCATTAACTGAACAATTTTCAGTCTCTTAACATTTATTTCAGTACACAAAAGTGCACTGTCCCAGTCCCAAACTAGGACACTCTGGGCTAAGGTAACCAGGCAATGACATCACAAACATGGAAATACATCCAGGCTAAGGCCATTTGTACAAATGTACGGCGGACCTCAGTGGGTATCGAACCCACGACATCTTGCATGGTAATCAAACGTGATACGGCTAGTCCAACGGGGCAATCAAATTAATTTAATCAATCCTGTATAAAACGTAGGAAAGTGGTTTGAATTATAACTCTCCTAACAACTACTGAGTGAAGCGGTGATAGCTCAGTGGGTAGAACAATGGTCTCGCAAGCGAGATACCCAGGTTCGATCCCCAGCGCAGGCATGTACCAATGACTTTGAGTAGGATGTTATTGGGCATTCTGGACCAGCTTCCATTCGTTTGAGCTCACGACGCACCGCGCCGGTTGGCGCGGCTTGTCGTTCACTCAAACTCATTACATCTGTTCCAGAATACCCAATAATATTGATTGATTCTGAATTTTACTTGCGGCAGGAAATGAAATGATGTTAGTAACACAGATAAATACTGAAGTTTAATCGTGATGATCGCATTTCAGTAATGAGGACATCACTGGTAACATATTTCTCCAAAAATGAAATTTGTTAAACAACCTACATCACTAAATCTTGAGAATATTGATGTAGGATCTGAAAAAAATACATATCGTCACGGAAAGCTTTTACCAAACACCATCCGTTGTATAGTTTGCGGACCGTCTAACTGCGGAAAAACAAACTTAGTCCTTGGGTTACTTTTACATCCTAATGGTTTACATTTCCGTAACGTGTACGTTTATTCGAAAACGTTGTATCAACCAAAATACATATTTTTAGAGAAGGTAATGAATCTCGTTCCAGGAATACGTTATTATAAATATCGCGATAACAAAGAAGTCTTAAATCCAAGCTTAGCGTCTCAAAATTCTGTCATTATTTTCGACGATGTTGCCTGTGAAAATCAAAATAACATTCGTGATTACTTTGCCATGGGTAGACATAAAAATATAGACTGTTTTTATTTGAACCAAACTTATAGCAAAGTCCCAAAACAACTGGTTCGCGACAATGCAAATCTACTCATCATATTCAAACAGGATGATATTAACTTACGTCATATTTATGATGAACATGTGAACACTGATATGCCTTGGCATCAATTTCGCGAACTTTGTTCACAAGTTTGGAAAGATACATTTAGCTATTTAGTGATTAATAAAGACTGTCAAAGAAATAACGGATGCTACAGAATGAAATTCGACACCTTTATTACTTTCGACGAGTGAGATACATAAATGCCGTTTTTTTTAAATCAGAAGCCACTTTCTTATCTTCTTTATATGCGAGTAGTTGTAAAATAAGAAAAAATGTGTGATGAAAAATCAATTAAACAACAAATAATTAAGTCTGCTGAGGCTGTTAAAAAGAAGGTTCAAAACATGAAAAATACTAAAATGGATTCTGAGTTGGCATTAGAAACTATGTTCAAACCAGTAACAGATCCACTTAAACAGCTAACGAGAACCCCGTATCAAGAACAGTTAAGTAATGAAGATGTTGATTCGCTTGAACATTTAGCACGACAGTCTACACCTACGAAGAAACGAAAATTTTCTGAAATTAGCTCTTCAAGGGAATCACTCCAAGAGGTATCGAATGCTAGTAACAGCGATGATAACATAAGTGACTCTGAACTGAATCAAAGTCTTAGAAATAACATGAGTGACATATTTTTTGAAACAAATTCGGATGGTGCTTCAACACCAAATGCAAAGTCTTTATCGTCATGGTCTTTATCATCAGAAGTATTCAAAGATGTACCTTATGGAATTAGATTGGAAAATGGAAAACCTATGATAGGATCAGCACCGCTCTCCATAACTAATGATGCATTTGAAATAGCAGGTCATTCGTATGTCAAAACTAATGGACTCAGTGAATTACTTTACAAAAAAAATCCTGATCTAAACATTATCACTGAAGATGATAAAAGGAATTATAAATTTATACTAATAAGCACAAACGCTCATCGACGTAAATATGATCCCAATCAACCAATCAATAGCAACAGAGGATTTAAGTATTTACAAATTGTAAAACCCTTATTATGTTCCGCCAATGTTTCCAAAGGAAAGGGTTTATCATTGCTTAAAAAAGTTGATAACAAAGTAGATTACATTTTTTGGAATGATCCAAACGAATTAGTTGAAACATTGAAATTATTAATAGCTTCGAAAGATGCCGGTAATACTGGCTTAGATGATGAAATTGTATCAGTTTTAACAGAACTGAAAAAACGTGGTGTGATATAAAATGAATAAATACTTATGTAATCTATATTTTATTTTATTTCTACTCTAACCTTCACACTATTTACAAGATGAATATAGATAAATTTGGACATCATGTTCATAAAAGACTGCGTGTGTCAGATCCATTAAATTTGGTTCCTATAAACACAGGGCTAAGTAAAAATGAGTCAGGAGTTTACGACTTAAAACAATGTATATTGAGAGGATTACCGTTAGCTGTAGCAGCAGATGAAGCTGTTAGCAAGGAGTATGTAGAAAAAAACAATAAATTATATTGTAAAAAACAAGATTTCATTAATGAACTTAAAAGTATAAAAACTCAAATACAACTGCTACAGAAACAGTTAGATGAGAAGTGTTCAAAGGTAGAAGCGAGTAATATTATTAAAGATCATATAGTAGCACTCAGAGACTCATCGAAACCAGCATGAGCAAACAATCTGTTGTAAATGAAATCCATAAAGCAGCTAGAAGAAATTTCCCACGTCGTTCTGTTATTTTAAAAGGGATTGATGATTTATGGCAAGCCGATTTGATTGATATGCAAAACTATCAGAAGGTTAACAAAGGATTCAAATTTATTTTAGTAGTCATCGATGCTTTTTCTAAATACGCATGGATCGCTCCATTAAAGAATAAAACAAAAACTGAGGTGTCTCTAGCGTTTGATAAGGTTTTACAAGAAGGCCGATCACCTGCTAATTTACAAACCGACAAGGGTACCGAATTTCACAATGACGTTTTTCAGAAGCTTACGAACCGATGGAAAATAAATCATTATTCAACTTATTCAACAAAAAAAGCGTCTATAGTAGAAAGATTAATAAGAACTTTGAAGAGCAAGTTGTTTAAACATTTTAGCTTGTTTGGAAATTATAAGTGGATTGGAGAACCTTTATGTGATATAGTTAAGAGCTATAATAATACTATGCATCGCACTACAAAACATATGCCGTCTGAAATAAACAAGTTAAATGAATCACTCGTTGCATGTAATATAAACAAATCACAACCTTCCTTACCTGCAAAGAAAATTAAATTTCGTGTTGGAGACTTTGTCCGTATCAGCAAGCACAAAGGAGATTTTCAAAAAGGATATACACCAAACTGGTCTACCGAATTATTCACTGTTGTAAAAGTAATAAAATCTATACCCACAACATATTACATACGAGATCAACATTGTATACCAATAAAAGGTTGTTTTTACGAACACGAACTGCAAAAAACTAGCTGTCCCAATATTTATTTAGTTGAGAAGGTAATTAAAAAAAAGGGAAACAAATATCTTGTTAAATGGCTCGGCTTAGGTCAAGAGGAAAATAGTTGGATTAATAAAAGTGCTATAATAAAGCATTGAAGTATATTACTACAGATTAGTTAACTTATTTTTCATTACATCGTTAGTTATGAAAGGGAAAGGACTTCTCAATACTTTAATCAATAATTTACCAATAGAGTTACACTTACCAGGCTACAACTACTGCGGTCCAGGTACTCGATTACAAGAACGTTTGCAAAGAGGCGATAAAGGCATAAACCCTTTGGACAGCGCTTGTATGCTGCACGACATAGCTTATTCAAAGTATTCAAGTTTAGAAGATCGGCATAAGGCTGACTTAGAGCTAAGAAAGATGGCAAAGCAACGATTAAAATCAGAAGATGCTAGCAGAGGTGAAAAAGTTGCATCATGGTTGGTGAATAAAGTAATGAAAGCAAAAATTAAATCGGGTGCTGGAATTAAATCATTCAAAACTTCTATGGCTAAATTAAAATCGCATCTGAAAAAAAAGAAACCTAAAAATATTCAAGATGCTATTCAGTTTGCATACTTAGCAGCAAAAAAAAATATTTCATAAGAAAAATAATATGAAGCTGCCAAGAATTATTCCCATCCCTAAAACTGGAGGAATACTTCCACTCATTCCTATTTTTGCTGGTCTATCAGCATTGGGTTCTTTAGCTGGAGGTATTGGTGGAATAGCAAAAGCAGTTAATGATTACAAGTCAGCCCAAAAAAATCTTTCTGAATCCGTGCGTCACAATAAAATGATGGAATCGATCTCCTTAGGCAAAGGTTTATACATCAAACCATACAAGACAGGTAAGGGATTGTGCGTACATTCTTCAAAAAACTAGTTAAAAGGTTACCCAGACGAGCACTGAGTAATATAGATTTAATATATTATACTCGGGACATCCCATACTTTCGAGGTGTCTATATGAGAGACACTTTACCAAGCAAATCAAATAACATCGAGTGCGCTATCCTGAATCTAGATAATTCAATAAATCCGGGAACTCACTGGGTAGCCTACATTAAGATAAATAATTACAGCGTGTACTTTGATAGTTATGGTTTAAAACCACCTGTAGAATTAATCAAGTACTTAACAAAAAACACTAACGTTTATTATAGTTATATGAACTATCAACAAAACAACACCTATAATTGCGGTCATTTATGCATAAAATTTTTAAAAACATTCTGGTTGAAACATTTATATTAAGAAATCATAAACTATTCTCACCATTATTACGATGTCATTCACGCTATCAATAACCGGTTGTAAACCAGCTTTGTCAACATTTTATTCGCCGGCTCTGCAGCTTGATGGTGAATATGAATGTGGGCTGATCTTTTTTTCGACGTTTAATTCGATTCCTAACATAGAATGCTACAACAACAAATTTCATTATGGCGACAACGAAATGATTGAAATACCCGAAGGATCATACGAGCTATTAGATATAAATGACTTTTTAAAAACAAATTTAGTAGACTGTACGTTTAATTTGATATGTAACAATAACACTTTGAGCACAAAAATAATTTGTTCAAAAGATATTCATTTTGAGAAATCCGGTTCAATCGGAAGGATATTGGGTTTTGGAAATCAGACTCTTAAAGCTAATATATTACATGAGTCTCTCTTCCCTGTAAACATTCTACCAACAACCATCGTTCGAATAGAATGTGATATCGTGAGCGGATCGTACATAAATGGGAAGCCTAGCCATATAATTTACGAATTTGCACCTAATGTACCGCCAGGGTACAGGATTATAGAAATCCCAAAAAATTTGATATATTTCCCAGTAAATCAAAATACAGTTAGCGAGATTAATATAAGGATTTTGGATGCAAATAACAACCTTATAAATCTACGACAAGAAGAACTACAGTTATATTTACACCTAAGACGAAAATGATAGATTTCATAAATAAAACATTGGTACCCGAAACCAAAGATCTCAGTACAACACATCCACCGCAACAGAAACCACCTGCTAAAAAGAAAAAACTGACTAAGGAAAATAAACAATTTCTCAGATACTTAAAAGTCATAAAATGAATATCTTAAATATCTTGGATTCTTTCGCCTACGACAACAGCATTGAAAGCTACCAAATCCATTCGTATAAGCCCTACATTAATAGTTTTAACAAAAACGATGAAATACGCATTCCCATCAATCAACAAGACTTATACGTCTTACCGTCACAGAGTACACTATACATCGAAGGTTCTATCACAGTGCACCGTCCAAATGGCGATAAAAAAGAGAGAGTGAGTAATATTGAGTTGGTGAATAATGCAGCGCTTTTTCTTTTCCAAGACATTCGATATGAACTAAATGGCGTAGAAATTGATAGGATAAAAAATGCTGGGATCACAACTACTATTAAATCATTGCTCTCGATGAATGAAAATGAATCAAAAATGTCACGGCTATGGGGGTGGGACATTGATGGAATAAAAAATACTACTGGTAATTTTTCCGCCTGTATCCCATTGAATAAAGTTTTAGGTTTCGCAGAAGATTATAATAAAATAATAATGAACTGTAAACATGAGCTGGTTCTTTTGCGTAGTAATACAAACCTTAATTCTATTAAATTAACCACTAATGAAGTGTTAGATGACATAACCATTAACAAAATTGTATGGAGAGTACCGCATATAAAAGTATCTGATCGTGAAAGAGTTAACTTGCTGAGATGTTTGGAGAAAGATAGACCTATCAGTTTAGCATTTAGGAATTGGGATCTCTATGAATACCCTCTTTTACCACAGACTACAAAACATACTTGGTCTATAAAAACCACATCTCAATTAGAGAAACCACGTTATGTGATTATTGGTTTACAAACTAATCGGAAAAGTTTAGGTATGAAAGACATGTCTCACTTTGATCATTGTTATGTACGTGATGTCAAGGTTTTTTTAAATTCAACTTACTTTCCATATGAAAGTCTCAATATTAAGTTTACTGAAGAAAGGTATATGATATTATATGAGCAGTACGCTAGATTCCAACAGTCTTACTATGGACGTCGGTGTGAGCCGTTGTTAAATCTGAAGGATTTCAAAGATAAAGCACCATTATTTGTAATAGATTGCTGCAGGCAAAATGAGACCCTGAAGACAGGTCCCATTGATGTTAGAGTAGAAATAGAGAGTGATTTAGAAATACCAGATCAAACTTCTGCTTACTGCCTCATACTAAACGATTGTGTAATCGAATATAAACCACTTTCTAACATCGTTAAAAAAATAACATGAATTCTGAACATATTTTTGTAGATTTACAAGGATTTAGAGATTATAAAAATAATTTTATTATTAAAGAGTTTGCTCTCGCTACTAAAGAATTTACTATGGTCTACTTGGTAAAACCTCCTTATCCATTTTCTACTTTATCAGATAGCGAAAAAAAGCAAGTTGTTTGGTTGGAAAAGAATAGAGGAATTTATTGGCGTGAAGGTTTTATTGACTACCGCGAATTTCATAGGTTAATTTATAGTTTATTGAGGAATAAGAAAATTTTTGTAAAAGGTTTAGAAAAAATCATGTGGGTAAATAAACTTTGTGGTGATTGTTGTGTTATTAATATCGAGGAAAATCAATGTCCTAATATAAAATACCTGCATGATAAATATAGTGTATGCAATTTTACGTGTTTTTCTCACCACAAACAATGTGCGTTGAAAAATGTACTATGTGTCAAGAAATGGTTTTATGAAAATAATGTTATAGAATTTATTTAGAATAAGCAAGTATTTATGTAACTTTTTTATTGAAAGTAAGAAATAAATGTAAATGTATTTAAAAAAGAAAACATGTTTTATTTAATTAATTTTTAATTTAAAACGAAATTAATAACTATTGCACATATTTTTAGAAATGTTCTTAACTACGTTTTCCACCATGTCCATTATTTCGTCTACAGGATCTATCACAACATATTGGGCACTTAACACCGCACTTTCACTGTTTGTGTCCTTACACTCATTTAAGTCGAATACTTCTATTTTTATCAACCGATTTCCTCTTCTTGCCGCCTTGCTAACCACATATGATGTAGACGTGGAGTCCTTTGCAACCCGTTTCCTTGAAGTCTTACTTTTCCGCTTCCCCACGTCTGATGGAGCCGGGTTTCGTATTTCTTCGACATCACTATCGAACCCACTCAAAATATTTTGCGCGTAGTAGTAAGGGTCAGTCGGATCAGTCTCGCCTAAAATCTGAAAAAAACAAAAAAAAAATTATTAAAAATATTCAAACCTATTTCAAACTGTGTAATATAAATTGGATGGAAAAAAATAATGCTTACCGAAATCGACATGTTTTCACGTCTGCTGATCTTCTAGTTGGCTCGAACGATGCAGTAACAATAAATTACTGAACCACCAAATATAAAATGGATTTGTAGATGAGTGTAACTTACCTATTCATACGTTTCGATCGCTCTAGAAAATTAATCCTGTCTCTTTTAATACATATAAGAGTGAGCGAGCTCGAATTCGTAGTCAGCATTATCAATATCGAATGTGTTTGAATCAAGTATGTCATTGCTGACTAAGTAAATAGTAGTCATTGAACCCTTGCGCGCTATGCAACATCGATGCGCCTCCCTTGCTGTTTGCAACATCGCTAACACCTTGACTTGACCTACTTTTGACTGTCTCGTCGGTCTAGTGATGATAGCGTTTGATTACTATTGCAGAGGTCGTGGGCTCGATTCCCACAGGGAGCTGTCATACTTTCAGTAGACACGAAATCAAAACTTCATTGAATATAGTTTAGCTCTCCTCATCCCACCGCGCTCAAGACTATGTCTATAGCAAAAATTTCTGAGATATGTAGGAACTAACAATACTTACATATTCTTTTGTTTTTGTAACATTAGGTAACAATGTTAGGTCATGGAAATAAAAGAAGCTGGTAGTATAACCCAATTTATTCACCCAAAACTATACTTATTAGCTTATAGTACATAACACTTTTATAACTAAGTACCTATCTATTTTAATTCATTACATTATTAGTTCACTTAAATAAATACGCTATTCTTAACATACCTAAAGAGCTTTAGCTTTAACTTGAAGAGCATAAGAACGAAAACATAATATTAAGCTTATTCCACACTAGCTCTATCGCGGCGGTTACCGCAGCCGCAATCCATACACATAGCATCTAAGACTGAAACAGATCTATGAAATACATCATATCACGATATTTTGATTACATATTTTTAAATTTTATCCCATGGTCAATTTTACTATCTTATTTTCATAATATTGAGGTATGGCCCCACGCTTTAGTTGAGATTTGATCCCGATGAATCAAACGTTTATCATCATTTCTCGATAGAGCTATTTTGTTGACACTTTGCGTAAATATTTCATGTTTTATCGATTTAAACAAGATATTTCTCTTGCGCAGCACATTACCTTCAAACAAGGTCTGCTCATAATTACTAAAGTTAAGACCGCGAATAACGCTCATTTTTACTCCTTTGGCCTTTTTGACAGTTTTTTCTAAAGTTTTGAAACAGTACAGTTTTGATCGTAATCCTACAAATTCTGTAATAATTTCACCACCCATTTCATCCTTAAATAGCCCAGGAATCTTTTTGTTTTTTAATGGAATTTGATGTATATTATTACTATCGTAATTACTCGTATCAAAGTAAGGTAGTAAACGGTATTTCAAATCTAGGAAGAAGTCCTCTGTGGACAAATGATAGATGAAGCTATCCGTATCAGTATAGCACATCTCAACATATTTCCCATACATAGGTTTAATAATTGAATAATGAAAGTCATACATGTGGCTTTTGGATAACTCAAGAACAGTAAACCCAATGTAGATAGGTTTATCTAAAACCACACGTTCTGGTTTCATTTGGATGGCAACCAAATTTTCGGAAAAAACTGAAGCACTGTGAAAGTTTGGACGGGCTATCAATTTTTCTGCCGATGTGCATTTTTTCGTTTTGTTTTGACTATCGCTCCATTGATTTACCAAATAGACGTTTACTCTGTGTTCAGTATTTTCTATAGTCTTTCCAAATATGCTGTTGTTCAAGAGTTTGAAAAAGTCTTGTTCGAAAGTTGATTGGGCTTGTTGCCTCAGTTTTGTATTAAGTTCAATGTATTGTTTGAGATAAGCACTTTGACGAAAAGTAATGACTCTATGGATTTTTCTTAGTATTAATCCATGTTTCAAGCATGTTTTAAGATGCACATAATGAATAACATATCGATATTTATCGTATAGGTTAGGGATTAATTTCGAACTCTTTCCACCGGGTGGTATGCATCGCTCAGGACAAAATGGGAAATCATTGTGATAGTCGTGTAGGTGTGTGGGATAAATAATATCCACTTCAAGAATATAACCAAAAGATGCATTATCAGGAACTGATGTGATATCAATGGTATTCACTTCAGACTGTTCCAAAAATCTGAAATCTGACAAAGGTAATACTTGAGACATGCTGAAGCCGTATAAATTGTTAGCATCAATATACGTTATGAAGGACTCGGGACGTGATGGGTCGTACTCAGACATGTATTTATTGTTTGCTTTCGCATGTCGCTTGGAACACATACATACACCACCCCGTATTCCATCCTGAATCATCCGAATAATCGCTAAGTCGCTAAGCAATTCTAATCTGACCTTAGTTTTCAAAAGCATCGCATCAAATGATAAGCTGGGTGCTGTGAGGTAGAATGCCGGGTCTAATTGATAATATCGTTTACATGTTTTGCGGAAATGTTCAAAAATATCGGCTAGTAGCAAGACATCTGTTTTAACGTATAGATCAGTGTATTCACCTAAGTTACGAATGGAGAAAGTTGACCATACTGACTTGGCATGTTCATAATCTTGATCAGAAATTTCTTCACCACTGATAGTATTATAAAAAGCAGATTTGGGTGGGAGGGAATTTTCTTCGTAGCATTTCCAATGTGACATATAGTCATATGGATAAACACCTTTGCGAGTGAGTAATTTGAGTTCAGTGTCATTTGCAAAAAATGATTTCAACAACGAGAATTCCTCCACCTTCATTGTTTTCGTGAGTTTTTCTAAACTGGTACCTAAAAATTTAAATGAATCGATAAATCGAAGTTGGATACCTTCATCTTTCGATAATGGTATATACTTCGTGAAAGAAATATAGTTTTCTTTTGTTTTAGGTATTATTCTAATCGGACCAGGCGCCTCGCCTAGTTCTTTGATAAATAAATGGCAATCGTAGCCTGACAAATTGTGGAAAACAACTGGAACAAAATTTGGTAGTTTAAATTGTAAATTACAATGCTTGTGAGCTGCCCCCCGATAGTGACCAGTGATGTGACAGTGGTCTCGAACCTTGTCAAATATTAAAAGATTATCACAAATATGACAGCGGACAGCATTTTCAAAATTTTGTGAATCATTATCCGTGAATATAATTTTAATATTAGCTTTTAAAATAGTGTGTATTTGCTTCATGTCTCGATACAACCATTCTACAAATTTTGATACACAGTCTGATCCCCGATAGCTGACGTAGCGATTATACTTGGCATCCACTGTACAAACAATATAGTAACCAAACGCTGAGGGCACATGTTGTTGTAGCAGGCTAGTGCTCGCAATGTTAGGGTCTGCTTCACACCCCAGATGACGTTGAAGCATAGTCTCAAAATCAGCATAAATGATAAAGGGTATGTTTTGTTTTCGTTCGTAATTCTTAAATTGAAGAACCGACCCTTGGTTAGGAAGAGCTGTAGCAATACCACCACATGCATGAATGACTAGTTCATTAGATGTTTTAAAAAATAACAGACATGATGAGCAAAAATGCAGTTGCTGATGGTGTTTAGATATTTGGCTTCTAACCAGACGGGGAAGGTTTTTGATCAAACAAAAGTGAGAGCCCTCATCATTCTCGAGAAATAGCAGATGAACGATATTTTTCGCAGTGGAAGACTCTGATCTGTATAGTGGACCTACAACAGTTTTTTTGCCTTGTAAGCCATACACAAAAATAGCGATATCTGGATTATTTTTTTCAAACACCGGGATGTCAGAAAAAGTTACTGGATATGATAAGCCTTGAGTGTTAAAAATATCGCGAAAATCGGGATAAGACGAGACACGATCGGGGTGGCTCTTTGAAGGGAATAGAGCAGCTGTAACACACCAAAGAAAACAATAAGGATCATCATTTTTTATATTCAAACATGCTTTTTTGTTTTTTATAAATTTTGGTAAATCTATAAACGATGACCCACTCAATGGTTGATATTTATTTACATTGATTTCCAAATGAGAGTTACTCAAAAATGTCCAACCGCTATCTCGCTCTTGAAACTCTTCAAGCTTTTTTTTCAATGTATTTATGATTTCTGAAAAAATGGAATTGAAGTTGTGGTTCATGTGTATGGTAATGTTTTTCGTGCCAAACGATTTTAGTTCTTGCAAATCGTTTTTGTACATAAGGAAAAATGAAAAAAGCTCAACATTGACTTTTATGCAAACGTGTTTTTTCAATGAAATATCAATCAGAGATTTTAATTTATTATGGATAGACTCGAAAAAGGTTTCAATTGAGTGCTGACCATCACCGTTAGCCTGTATCTTATAAGTTGCAATACGATTACGGAATGCAGAGGTCAGAACCTCAACATCTTCTGACAAATGATGAGTTGCGACTTTGCTTTTGTGGTCAGTGCTGCGCATATGACCCACCCAACTTTTTGGGTTGACAAGAGTTTTGCAAGTAATGCAATAAGGCATTGTAAATAAAAAGTAGTAAGATTGACCAGGAAACAGATAATTAAAATTTAGGTTTTAGACACAAAAATAAATAGGTAAGTAGCAAAATAATATGTTTATTATAAATTAAAGGAATTTTATTTTATATTTATCTTATCACTAAAAAAACTCGCCTCACTATTATCATACAGTGAATAAACTTGTTTAATAAATTTCTGTAATACGTCCCAGTGCGGTGTGTCCGTATCAGTCTGCAATTTTATTACCATCAACGCTTTTTTCCACCTCTCTTGAACGTTGGTACTTGCAGCATCGGTAGTGTTGTAGACCTTCAATTCTATATAGAATTCTCCTTCCGTCGTTGCTGTCCGACGAACGTGACCATTGGCGACCCGCGTCACTAGACTCGACCCCAGTTGGTGCTGCTCGGGAGTCGCTTTAGCGACCTTCTCTGCGTCTCGCAAAATCCCGAAAAGATCTCCCACCGTCTTTTTCTTTAAGGTGCTTGCAGACCTGTAAAAGTGAACAATATATTTTAAAACATAAGTACCTTCATAAACTTATACCTATATTCCGATTGGGTAGGCTATCTATAGGAGATACACATACATTGAACGAGTATGAAGTGGATGATAGTTTAATATGAAGGGTACATATCTACTTTTGATCTATCCCATATATGTCATTCTTAATAAGCAAATATCCCAAGTGATTCTTAATAAGCATATCTTACATGGAAAACAAAAATACTACGCGAAGCGGGTATCGAACCCACGACTAGTAAGATGCAAAGTAAACAGTCGACAGCATGTTAACCTTTACGAGTACATGCCTGCAATGTAATCAACGATTCAATGACTCAGCGGTGTGCTAGAGTCAAATGACGCGACAACGTAACAACGAATAATATAACGAGACTAATTCTATTCCAGTAAACTTTTCCCTGGATGTAAACATTTACCGTAACGATCAATGTTAAGCCGGGTCCGCTGCGCCATGTTACGCGTGTTACAAAAAATGTAACACGTTATTAAAACAAAAATGGGGAGTGGTATTAACACTTTACGTGTTACGTAACGTAACGTTATATAACAAGTACCTAACGTGTTATACCATGTCCCACTTTTATTATATTTAAGTGTTACGTTTTTTGTAACACGCGTAACATGGTGCAGCGGCCCCGGCTTTAGGCTATAGAAAATAAGGTTTAAGGGTCAAACCTATGGTTTGAATTATTAAGACGAATAAACAACTTTTAGTTATGAAACAAACAAATAAACAGTTGTTATCTCTTTCAATGTTCCAAGATTTTCATCAACAGCTTGATTACATCGAGGGAATCGTCATTTGAAACGATGTGTAAAGTGTACAATCATTTATAATAAACTATAGATGTATTGTATTCTTACCTAACTGTCTCCTCAACGTAGCTCGATGCTTTGCGTTTGGAGCTGGTTGGAGTCTTTTGCTTCTTACTCGACTGCACAGCAATAGGTACACCAGAG
This sequence comes from Yponomeuta sedellus, assembly GCA_934045075.1. NCBI lineage: Eukaryota > Metazoa > Arthropoda > Insecta > Lepidoptera > Yponomeutidae > Yponomeuta > Yponomeuta sedellus. Next base: position 3,147,036 of record OW203724.1, on the reverse strand, counting down.
AATTCAAACTCGGAGTCAGACCTGAAATAATAATAACATAGTTTTATACCAGTCTTATACATTTAACCTAAACGATTTATACACCGTATTGTAATTACTATACTAGATAAATGTAGTGACTGGAACATATTTTTTAGACATAGTTCGGGACATAGTTTTCATATAGGGACTAATACGGTTTAGTCAGTGGAACACGTAAAAAAAAAAATTAGGATGTAAATAAATATACTTACTAACATTTTGATACCGATGGAGTGACTGGTAGCGAGGAAGTCGTAGATAATTACACCACACGGAGACTGTACTGAACAGCGTTATCACGTTATCGGAAGTGATGAGAATTTTAGATAAATCAGGGTGTTATAGGTTTATATCCTAAATGTGTATGTTGTTTTTTTATTACAAGTACTGTAATGAAGTAAATGCGAAAATCGCCTTTATTTATAGGTGTATGAATATAGGTGATTGTTGATAAAAGTAATACATATTACTTTTTAGTATCGAACACCCAAAATTTTTGCTTTGCCTTCAAAAGTAGGTACTTAACCAAATCATCTTGACCGGTAGCAAGGTCAAGCCTATATGTTATTCTCATAATGTCAGCACTATTTAATAGCTCAAGTTAATGTGGCTGGTTGCCATTGCAACATAATGTGACCAATATATCGATTATTGTAGGTAAGATGTTTCGCAATCAGAAGCTTGCAACGGATCCAATAACGTTAACGTAGCAAATTCGTAGGTTTCATACCTAGGTAGGAGTAAATAGTCCTAGATACACATGTTGCAATTTACTTTAGATTTTCTTGATCTTAATCAGATAATGTTCGAATTGGGTGAATATTTCACTATAGCAGAAGAAAATAAACTGTTATTTCCAGTTACCAGAAATCGGATGATGAGCTAAATAGGAAATTATAATTAATTCCTCTAGCTTATCCATAGAAAACATCGTATGATATCGATGAAATTACTATATAAATGTATTTCAGGATAAATAATACTTATCTAGGTATTCTTTATAAAGCATTTGGTAGACTCCACAATATTATGTGAAAGTCAAACATTAGGTATTAATGATACCTACAGCTAAATATTTTGATGCAACGAGTTTTTTCCGTGTGGATCTTAGACTAGAGTATAGCTAGTATAGTCAACCTTTGGTTATCTCTTATGTAGGTGATACATTAAAATATTATGACCCCTCTAAATTCTTTATTTATGGGTTATGTAAAATTTACTGTATTTATTTTACTGTATGTTACAGATAAATTTAGATAGAAAATGAACGAGAACTGATGTTAGAAAACTGTTGAAAAAATATAAAACTATCTGCATAGGTTCAGTTACGTATAATGGGATGAGAATAATATCTTCAAGTTTCAATTAAAAAAAGACAAAATGCTGTCGGTCGTATTTACAAAATCATGATTTCTTAAAATACTTTAACATCAAGTCTTAAAAAAATAATAACATGGAAAATGCTTTATTACCGGAATACCTTTAAGGAATGTTCAAAGGAACCAACTTTTATAAATAAAACTGTACTTTTTGACAACATATTTTTTCTTACACCGTGTATACTTCGTATCAAATTTATAACTCCTGCGTCAACAGCTAAAGGTTGACAATCCCTGCCAGCCACCTATCATATTCGCATTCGCGTTAACTAAAGTGACACGTTAGTAGGAAATAGATTTCCATTAATGAAAGTATACTTTTATGTGTCAGTGATATTATCATTAATTCACGATTTTACTTAAGTATACCCAAGGATTCAAGTAACTGTAGAAGTACATTTTTCCTACTGTGCAATGTTTTGTGTTTTCCGTAGTGAACGATAAACAGGAGACTTCAATCTGATCACTAACATTTTTGTGGGAAAAGTAAGGTATTCTTTGTGCCGACCATAAAATATGCCTAAAATACAAGTATTTCCTGGTTCTGCCAATCACCCAGTATTTGTGTCACATGAAAAGGATCACAAAATTTTGTTGTGTTGGAATCACCTTTTTTACAATGGGAGACGTCAATCTGACCATAAAATACAGTTAAGACGAAAATGTTTTGTGTCACTGTTGCGCAAGAAGGTTCATCACATGAAGTCAATCTGATCACAAAGTAATTTGTGGTGCTGAATCTTTCTAACAGTGGGAGCCGTCAATCTGACCACAAAATATGATTAAGTTGAAATTGTACTTTTATGTTATTGTATGAAGGGCCATCACGGGAAGTCAATCTGATAACAAAATTTGTGGTGTTGTACCTTGTTCATGTGGGAGACGTCAATCTGACTACAAAACAAACTGGGTTGAAAAAGCAAAGTTTTGTGTCACTGTTATGAAAAGTAGACACCAGTGGTGTTAAACTCATTCAGTGGGAGAAGCCAATCTGGTCACAAAACTATGACTGGGTAAATACAAGTATCACTTGGAATATTTCATGTCATTGTCTTAATGAGGAAACCTAACCGATACCGCAAATAATGTGTGCTGTTTTATCTAGTATATTACGAAACTGCACAAAACATAGCTAGTGGGTAAATACAATTCAGTTGAGCTTGGGGATCCTTTATTTAATTCAACTCAGTGACTATGCGGACCTATCTCCACCAAGATGATGGTGAGTTGCATTCACTCAAGCTTCCTAGTGTCATTCGTTTTCATTGATGGAATTTATCATAAACTGTGTAGGTTGCTCGTAAAATTATTGAAACTATAAATTAGAATCACTCGATGTTATTGGGTATTCTGGAATAGCTGTAATGAGTTTGAGAGAGCGACAAGCCGCGCCAACCGGCGCGGTGCGTCGTGAGCTCAAACGAATGGAAGCTGGTCCAGAATGCCCAATAACATCCTACTACTTTGTTTAATTTCAAAGTTACGTACATTTGCGAATTTGTAGTCGCAATACCACACGCTAAAGTGAAGGAAAACATCGTGAGGAAACCCGCGTCTAGATTGGCTCCGCATGTATTGCCTAGTCTTTTCTGTGGGCTAGGCCGACTAAGCTGTCAGGATGATATAGGTGCTGGGCAAGCCTACGCCATCTAAAAACCATGTCCCAGGCACTACAGCATCCGAGTGGTCCCTTCACCCATCTAGTGTGATTTAAGGTGTAACTGGAGGCTGTATAAATCATCACATTACGTAGATGCAACGGCTAACAACTGCTCGACCAAGAAGTGAATTCCAAGTACAAGAGAATTCCCAAGAAATCACTGGCATTTCCTGCAATACTTGGGATTACGAAGATACCGAAGTACGGAGTGCTAATTGGTGTTAAGGCGGTAAGGCGGCAGGGCGGCAAGCGGCTGACCGCACGGGCCGGATAAGAAGATCCCGGATTTACAGATTAGTTCCGAGAGGTGGACTTCCCTTGAGCCCGTTGTTTTCCTCCGACCATGAAGCAATCTCAAACGAAAATTTGTTTCTTAACCTTGGACTAACCGATACCAAATTTAAGTAAGAAGCGAAGTTCGGTGGGCATAATTGGTCACATAAATTGTTAGTTTAGTTAAGTATAATTAACATGTCACAGATATTAAGATGAAAATGACATTACAAAATAAAATAGTTACAAAACATGTCACACTTAATAAAAAAAAAAAACATGCACAGCACTAAATAAATTGTTAGTGTAGTACGAATTTTCACCTTCTATGACCTATACATATTTGATCTTATATTCATCCAGCCCATGAACTATCCGTTCTCATTAGCCCCGCCATATAATTTTTCACGAAGCATCAAGTACTTGCCCTTTTTGCAGATTCAGCGCTTGCCAATCCGCGGTGGACACGAGTGGTAATCAAGCCCGCAGTTCCTGAGCCCGATAGGGTCGATGATGATACACATAATTATGTTATTTAAGATTCTACCGAACTATTCGCTGCAAGAAGCGCTCGTGGCCTAGGCGAACCGAGTGATTGGAATCAATCACTTGGTTAAGCAACAACAGGCGCGGTCAGGTACGGGATGGGTGAGCGTCCCGTGATTACCGCTAGTGGCATTTTTCCGAGCGCTTCCGTGCTTCGCAAGGCACGTTAAGCCGTTGGTGCCGGCTGTCATACAATGGCAGTCGTTAAGCCGTGTCAGAGGCCTTATGGGCGGCTTGATAACTTCTGACAGTAAGACCCGCCACTGTCCTACAATCCTCCACCAACCCGGACTTGGCCCCCGTGGTGGAGTATGGCCTAACCTTCCTGCGATGCAGGAAGAGACCCGTGCCCCAGCAGTGGGGACATACAAGGGTTGATAACGATTCGCTGCAATGAAGCGAAAATCTGGGCAAGCCTAGGTATGTCCCGCTGCTGGGCACAAACCTTCTCTCACATAGAGAATACTTTATTGCAGCGAAAAGTTCGGCAGGATCTTAAATAACATCTTATCTTCTTATCAAGATAAGAAAGTAATTATGTATTCCCAATATATAAAAATCTCCTATCACAGTGTTTGTTAACGAACTCCTCCAAAACGTGTCCACCGATTTTTTTTTAATTGTTTCGGCCTTACTAATAAATAAGTTATGCACTCGTATGTCAATTTAAACTGGTTTAATCGCATTTAGCGTACAAATAACCAGTTTGTCAGACCTCGCATAACGGCTGTATACACAGCTTATAACCTTTATTAGTAGGGCCGTTTGTGTTTATTTGGTAAGTCCAAGAAGAGGTTGTAGGCTAGTTCATATGGTCATACAAGGTTATCAGCGTCACCTAGTAGGTACTATTTATGTTTCTTTACTTGTCCACTGCTTTCGAGTAGCACTGTAATGTTTAATGGTCCCAGTACACAATGGTCTGTGATGGGCCATGCTTTGCCATTCACAACTGTAGGCCACGATCACTTCGGTGTTTACACAATGGCGCATGGCTCATTGCTGTCTGGCAAACCATTTGCGATGGACGTGGAAGTAATTGCGGCCGCAGCTATTTATTTATTTACTATTTATTTATTTTATAACAAGTATTACAGAAGTATGTATAACAACAAAGTTATTAAAAAAAATGGCGCAAAAGGCGCAACATTACGGGCTCAGATTGATATAAATCAATAAACTCGAAGGTCTTGAACAATGAAGATAAATCAATATTTATCTTCATTGTTCCGCCATACGGACATTTTGGGCGATTTATAATTCAAGTAATTTTACAAAAAATCATCGCAACAAAAAAAGTACTCCACGTCTATCCCGGTCAGCGGTCGGTGACGAACTAAACGATGGGCCACTGTGTAAACACGGATGGGCCACGCTACGCCACGATTCCTTTGAAGTGTGCCCAAAAAACCGACAACTGTCCGATTGCGCGCCACGATAGGCAATTGTCCGCCACTACACACCATTGCCCCGTGTACACAATGGCAATGGCGAGCAGTGGGCTAGCATGGGCCATTGTGTACTGGGGCCATAAGATGTAATGCTTAAAACCATTTGTTAATATAGAATAGACATTAATTAATCTTTGGCTGAGCGCCTAAAGCCCAAATTAAATCTATTATTTAAAAATCACGCGTCACAGTGTTCGCTAACGAGCTCCTCCGAAGCGCCTCTGATAAGAGGTCATAGGATAACTAATATTATGGCAAAACAACGTTTAAAAGGTGAGCTAGAAAATTATATGTACCTTAAAAAAATCTTGATGGTTATCGGCGCACCTAGGAATCCCGAGCAAAAAGCCGATGATTCGATGTTTCAGAGTGTACTCTGAAACATCGAATCTTTTTCTTTGCCTTCGTATACGAGACTTTAACGACGCCATACTTCAATGTTATCAAGGCCAAAAAAAAAAGGGAAACATCTAGTGCTCATCTTGATTACTTTCGGAGGTACTTTTTCATTTCCACAAAAAGGAATACCGAGGCTGATTCTGCCCTTTTCCCAATTTTATTTGCCATTAAGTTACCTGAGGGAAATGAACATGCGAGGAAAATGTATTGCTTAGCAATTTAAATTGAATCTCAGCACAATTTCATTTCTCCTCGACGAACAGTGGGGGCGTCCTGAATCGCGCATGTTACATTTTTACGTAATTCTTACGAATTTGAACGTCTGCCTGAATATATATTATTTTTTTAAACGGTTGCTCAAAAAGTGGCGTATTGCAGGGACGTACAGCGTTTGGCATGTGGGCATACGCATGACATACTCGAGCTTTTTCTTTACCTTTTGTGAACTCGTGCGTTCTCTTTCCCAACTGTCAAAATAATTTAAAAACCTATTTAGAGGCTAAAAATTTCACCCATGCCGGGATTCGAACCCGCAAACTCTGGCTATCCGTGCTAGAGGTTGCGGGTTCGAATCCCGGCATGGGTGAAATTTTTAGCCTCTAAATAGGTTTTTAAATTTGTTCCTTAGCACGGGTTAGTGCATTAAAAATAAAAATAGTATAGAATAAAACTATCCATGTCATTTAAAAAACGATTAGTAATGTGGGGGGAAAACTAGGACTTACGAAGTTAGGTTACTTTCCCTGTTAGATTTATGATGATAAGGATACATCTAACATCTACCCGTGAACTCAGAAGAAGCCTCAACTCACCTTGCAGCTCCCCAGCCAGCTCCAAATCGTGAAACCAGCTCAATCCAGATGCACGGCACTAGGGTTAATGGAACGTCCACGTGTTTAACACAAAAACGTTCGTGGCCAGCAGAATTCACATCTTCTCACTCGTAAAGTGTTGGTGTTTGTGATGTCGTTGTTTCTGGTTCCCACGACACAGGGTATCCTAGTGTGGGGCCAGAAGCAATGTATGTGCTTGTATGTAAATGTTATGTTATGTTTTTTAGGAAAAACTAAGTAATTTAGGAAAATAAACGGTTGCAGGTCTGTACAATTAGATTGCGAAGTAAGAGAAATGGGAATAATTCTCACGCGGGATTACCGCGTGGAATTTTCTATGCCTTGAGAATTTTAAGCCTTGATATGTTTAGGCCAGTTCTCTTGTACTCCAACTAAATATGATGGCCTTTATATGTTAAAAGTAAAGTAAAGCACAAAGTGTTTATTAGACCAAATAAAATCATAAGATAAGATAAGAATATTCTTTATTGTACACCAGGAAAAAACAAACAAAAAATAATAACAAAGATACAGTACAATTGGCCGCCTTATTCTCTTAAGTAAAAACTATATTAGACCAAATAAAATCATAAGATAAGATAAGAATATTCTTTATTGTACACCAGGAAAAAACAAACAAAAAATAATAACAAAGATACAGTACAATTGGCCGCCTTATTCTCTTAAGTAAAAACTAAAATATAGAAAGCAAGTGATTTAGAAAATTCAAGGCGATTTCCAACTCCTAAACTTGGATTTACCTGTATCTTAGGAGTTGGACCTCTTTTACGAACGACCCTCATCATAACATATCCGTATGTAAATGTTATGTTACGTTACATTACGTTACGTTACGTTATGTTATCTTAACGTTATCTATCTTATCTTATTTCGAATATTATCAATAAATATAGATATTATTTAAAACGGGAAACGAACGTCGTTTCTCCGATAGAGATGACTGTGTCATAGATTAAATGACAAATACTGTGGCATGGCCACAGACTAAATAGAGATTTTTTATCTATGATAGAGATACTACGTCATGGCCAACTAGAGTGCGACCAATCACGGCCTTTTTACCCGACTGCGGCGAAGCCGAAAAGGGGGGTAATGTGCTTAGTTGAGCAACAAGATCAGAAACCAATATAGGTTAGGTATGTACTGAATAAAAGCGGAAACATCCAAAAAAATTGATCAGATATAAATTAAGTCTTATAAGTGCATCTTATGACTTGCCATGTTCTGTAAAATATTTTTCTTTAACATTAATAAATTTTCGCAAAGATTCAAAAGAAGAAAAAAAACTTGTAATCATAATATAATGCATTTGTTAAGTTGTAGTTAGCGAGTGGTACGCATACTTGAGTGTCTGAGGTGTTCAGATCCCTCGGCGCTTGAAATAGCCAATCGCGGTGGGCACGCATGGCAATTAAGCCATTGTTTTGTATTTGTTGTTTTTCCAGTGTACAATAAAGAATAAGTATTCTTATCTTATCTTAAGCCCATACTGTTTTTTTTCTGTTTTGGGCTGGTAAGGGACGTCCCAGACGGATTTACATCGACCAAATAGGGGATGTATTAGCAAAGGGAAAGATAAAAATTACCCGGAACCGGCGTGCGTGCATGCAACGACTTATGAACGTTGATGAAGCGAAGGTGATCTGTCAGGATCGTGGCAAGTGGCAGTCCCTGGTCTCTCCCTACCCCTCTGGGATACAGGCGTGAGGTTATGTATGTATGTACTGTTTTTCTAATAGAAGGCCTGTGCCCTACAGTGGGACGTCTATAGGCTACATAAACAAATCTTTTCAATTCTTTTTAATACACTAACCCGTGCTAAGGGCAATTTAAAAACCTATTTAAAGGTACGTAATACAGAGAATATTGTAAAGAGGTTCGAAATTTCACTGATGCCGGTGAGTCGCCCATTAGCTCAGTTGGAAAGAGCGTTGGCACGGATAGCCAGAGGTCGCGGGTTCAAATCCCGGCATGAGTGGAATTTTTAGCCTCTAATAGGTTTTTAAAAATACTTGTTATAAGTCACTATTTATTTTAGTATATTGCAGATATTTATTTATAGTATCCAAGTATGGTTTATGTAAGTTTATTAGGTTTGCACCGGCTACCCGTATCTATTTCTCCTCGGCAAATTCTCCAATTTGAGGTTGCCTAGAAGAAATTGGTACTAGCAGTTAGACCGCCAATTGTATTTTGTCTTTTGTATCTACCGTTGTTTCAATTTTTCCGGTATACAATAAAGAATATTTTTATCTTATCTTATCTTACGAGTCACGAGTCACGAGTTTTGACTCACCAGTCAAAATCCGGACTCGTGGTCCCCCTAAGATGAACCCACGAATGGAGCTGCAATGTTACGAAAACCACATCAAACCTCCTCTGAGCAGAGGCAGTTTGATGTGGTTTTCATAACGTTCGAATTTCATCGAGCTACAACTCGTAGTTTATAATGCCAATTCGAGATACATTGCGTAACCGAGTCCACTTCTTAATCTTGACAATAATATGCGTGGGTTAATTGACGTTGTAATTTACATCGAATTGTCATAGTAAACCATGACTTTTAGCTCTGTGAAACAGGCCCCTGGCAAACCAAACCGACCTTAGCTAATAATATCACGACAATGGAGAAAGTGTAAGGCATTCTTCTTTTCACCTCGATGCACACTTTCCTTGCGATCTCATCTCACGAAAATGAAAGAATTGCACTGTCAATTAATTGTTAATTGGACACAAAATATTGCTACTGTCTCGTGATGAACCTCTGTGTAGCCAAAAGTATTACAATAATGTGCTTTATAAGATTATTTTGCCCTATTTTATAAGATTTTGCTGACACGATCGGGTTTTACACCATGCAAAAGAGCTCCGATGGGTCTTGCCAATCCAGAGTTAGTTTTGGTATTTAAAAAACCTATTTAGAGGCTAAAAATTTTACCCATGCCGGGATTCGAACCCGCGACCTCTGGCTATCCGTGCCAGCGCTCTTCCAATTGAGCTAATGGGCGACTCACCGGCATCAGTGAAATTTCGAACCTCTTTACACTATTCTCTGTATTACGTACAGGCAGCGACATCTGGCTTAAGTAAATTGCATCACTTACAGCCCCAACTACCTACTTTGCAGGTAGGTTTTTACATCGGAATGATATCACTGTACCCACATGATTATACTATTATTTTTTTTGTTTTTTATTTTTAATACACTAACCCGTGCTAAGAACAAATTTAAAAAACCTATTTAGATGCTAAAAATTTCACCCATGCCGGGTTTTTAAAATTTGTCCTTAGCACGGGTTAGTGCATTAAAAGTAAAAAAAAATAAAAATAGTATAGTATAGGTATACTTATCTATGATAATATAATGTACCACATTTTAAACTTTCGCGACTTTAACTCATAATTAGAATATTTTCGGGGCTTAATCGCGTAGTAATTACTATAAATAACTACGCGATGAAGGCCCGAAAATATTGTAATAATAATATTATGTACGTCAGGAAAAATATCAGTAACTTGAAAGCACTACAAATAAGCATAAACTTTCGTTCCTAAGATATGGCTGGCAAAAGTATGCGTTTCTACAATAAAATACCTGAAGATACGTAACTTAAAGGGTTATTTAGATGACAAACATGCCTGGAATTAAAGCCAGTACAATGCATGAGTTCCACGTTCTATAATAATTATGGAAACTCTTTTCTGGATTTTGAAAAGACTAAGTTTGGAGTTTCTTTGACCAATTTTTTTTTCCAAAATAACAATATTAGTGAAGCCAAATTACTTAGTCTCTTACAATATAATAAATATTCTAAGGTACGTTGCCTTTCATCTTTTTTCCTGCATCTTAAACACGCATGCATGACGTCATCGCTATGCGCTGTTAGCAGTGCCACCAGGCGGTGAAGGACTCCAGTTAGTTCACATTTGGATGTCAACCTCCGCCATTCTAGCGATTCGCCAAAATCTTTGGTAACCGTTTGATTGACGCTTTTGGGTATTTAACCACCCCTATAAATGTGTCGCGCCCTCCGCGTGGGCTACACAAAAGAATTCGATTGTGAAATATCTCCAATTACTGTTTGTGTGAGTGGTGGGCCGACCGCAGCATCTGCCGCCTTAGCTGGAGGGATCACGTCTCCTGGATGTTACTTTGCGAGCATTGTGCTCCGTGTTCCTGTTCTCACCCATATATTCCTCATCCCCTTGTTCTTTACCTAAAACAGAGTCCTCTTAATCTAATAAAAAACTTAATGTTTGGCGCGACTAAATATAGTTACACGTTTATACTACTTACTACTAAATACTTACCCTGCGTTCCGAGATGCGATGAAATCGATTACAGCGCGAATCCGACCAAATTCAGTAGTCCCAAAGTATCTCGCACGAAATAGGGTCTTTGTGCCTACTGCACTTATATGGATTGGCACTGTAATCGATTAAATCGCATCTCGGAACGCGCCCTTAGTCTTTACACCCCCAGGTCTTGGATGTTTACATGTTTGTGATGCCGTTGTTTCTGGTTCCCACGACACAGGGTATCCTAGTGTGGGGTCAGAAGCAATGTATGTGCCTGTATGTAAATGTTATGTTACATATTTCGATGGGTAATTAATTATTGGGGGAGCCTATCATAATCGCTTGGTGCCTAATGGAGCCGAGTGATTGGAATCAATCACTTGAGTTAAGCAACAACAGGCGCGGTCAGGTGCAGGATGGGCGACCGTCTCGTGACTACCGCTAATGGCATTTTTTCCGAGCGCTTCCGTGCTTCGCAAGGCTTGCTATGCCGTTGGTGCCGGCTGTCACGTAATGGCAGTCGTTAAGCCATCAGAGGCCTTATAGGCGGCTTGATAACTTCTGACAGTAATGCCTGCTACTGTCTTACAATCCCCCACCAACCCGGACTTGGCTCCCGAGGTGGAGTGTGGGCCAACCTTCCTGCGATGTAGGAAGAGACCCGTGCGCCAGCAGTGGGGACATACAAGGGTTGATATCGACATAGCATACGATCTATATGCTACATACGTAATTAAGGCTACTCGATACCTACATATTATTAAGTCGGTACATGGCGTGCAGACATACCTACTGAATTTTCTTATACACGATATTGGTAGGTAAATTGTAAGCAGGGAAGTCATATTGATTGACCTAGAGTAGGTATAGTACAATGCATATTTTATTATAAACAGACGTACTTAAGTATGTCGGGTGCGTGTTCATTGATTGAGAGGCCACGGACCTTCCTAGAGCACAAATAATGTCCACTACCATAGAAGCTTGATAATTATAATAAGAAACAGCACTTTCTATAACTTCCGCTCAATACAATCACTTGTCTTGGTACTCTATGGTATAGTAACCAGGGCATCACAAAATAAAAATACACCCAGACTGAGGTCTTTTTTACAAATGTACGACAGCTCCGAGAGAGCATTGAACCAACAACCTCCGGCATTGTAATCGGTCGTCATATAGCTAGGCCAACGAGGCAGTCAATAATAAAATATGTAATATATATATATATAGCGAAACATTATTCATTTTGCAATTTCTCGACCCACCTAGCAAAGTAGCTTGGAATTAAACTTAAAATCTCAAAGGGTTTTATTTTACATAATTATATTATATATACTTTGCTAGGTGGTAAATGGTGGTGATAAGCGGTGGTAGCTCAAGCGTGAGTCCCAGGTTCGATCCCCAGTGCGGGCATGCACTGACTTTGTTTAATTTCAAAGTTACGTACATTTGCGAATTTGTAGTCGCAATACCACACGCTAGCGGTGAAGGAAAACATCGTGAGGAAACCCGCGGCTTGGTTGGCTCCGCACGTATTGACTAGGTAGTCTTTCCTGTGGGCTAGGCTGACTGAGCTGTCAGGATGGTATATGTGCTGGGCAAGCATACACCATCTATAAAACCATGTCCCAGGCACTACAGCGTCGGAGTGGTCCCTTCACCCATCTAGTGAGAGTGAAAATGCCACTGGACGCTGTATAAATCATCTCATTAAGTAGATGCAAAAGGCCAATATTATTATTATTATTACTTTGCTAGGAGGGTCGAGAAATTGCAAAATGAATAATGTTTCGCTTGGAATGAGTTTTTTTTCTCTCCCATCTAACCTTGTACGTTACACTGCGGCGCGTAGGTCTTCTCTCATAGTGAGTATGGGCTTAATTACCACGCATTCCCACAGCGGATTGGCTGATTTCAAGCGCTAAGGTATATAAACACTATTGATTTGATTGATTTCACACTCAGAATTCATCACAACATGTTGTCCTTCACTGTTTAGCGAGTGGCATTGGTACTACCGCTCCACAAACCTTCGTAATTTAGAAATCGAAGTTGTTGGTGCCGGAATTCGGACCCGCGACCTCCCGAATGTGCGGCCGGCTGTGGCCGAATATGGTTCTACCGCTCCGCTCTTAGATTATTTTGTGGTACAAAAAAGAAGACACGAACCCCAACGGAAATGATCTCACCAAACCGACTGGAACCGGTTTTTTCTCGGGACATTCTTTCTTGAACTTACTTTTTTGGATGACGCTTCCCACTACCACCATAATCGTCCGTGAATTGTTACTTTGAAATCATTTAGTCTTATAGGTGTTTAAGTTGAGCTCTACAATCTCTAACCAGCGGCATTCTTTATGCGACAACACCTAAATGTAAAAAAAAAAAACTTTAGCCTTTGTATCTATAACGTTGCATCTAACTCTCATGTCTGAAATGTGGCAGAACCTTCACAAAAAAGGTATGTTATGCGAGTCATATGCGAGCGCATCAACGCCACCAAAATGGGAGTTGAAGTAGTCGCCGTGACCGAAATCGGTCGGGACTATCATCATCATAAGATTTGACATTGGATTTCATTAACACAGATTATATTCTTTTTAATGCACTAACGCACTAACCCGTGCTAAGGAAAATTTTAAAAACCTATTTGGAGGCTAAAAATTCCACCCATGCCGGGACTCGAACCCGCGACCTCTGGCTAACCGTGCCAGATTGATTAACACAGATCTATTGGCACCGTCACTCACATTAGATAGGCGAAGGCACCTGTCGGATGCTGCAGTGCCTGGGATAGTGATTTTAGATGGAGTAGGCTTGCCCATTACTTACACCATCCTGACAGCTCAGTAGCTCAATAGCCCAATGGAAAGACAAGTATTTATTTAGATTAGATTAGAAATCTTTAATGTACACACCCGAAAACAAAATACATCAAAAGGCTTACATATCATATTTATTAATTTTTATCAGTTTTTGAACTAATAAGTTTTTAATCAGTTCTTTAAGTTTTTTTAAATGTTAAGCCCTACCTGCATGGCACGTTGTTTTTCATATTCTTTTTGTTGCTAACCCGTGCTGAGGACAATTTTTAAAAACCTTTTTATGTATATCTATTTATTTATCTATTTAAGGGCGGAATTTAAAGCCTCTAAATAGGTTTTTAAAAACGTTATTTTTCATTTGGTGTGGAGGTGCTATTTGAAATCAGCGCTGGTTCGAATAGAAACAGCAAACGCTGAACTAGTATCATTGTCACACGAACACTTTATTTTATAATTATTTTAAAAACCTATTTAGAGGTTAAAAATTCCACCCATGCCGGGATTCAAACCCGCGACTTCTGGCTATCCGTGCCAGCGCTCATTCCAACTGAGCTACTCGTAATGGGCGACTCACCGGCATCAGTGATATTTTGAACCTCTTTACAATATTCTCTGTATTTATAATTATTGTTATGTAAGCATATTTGTTTGTGGCAAATTCAATCAATGAAGTCAATAAGTGCGGTGCTAACCAAGACGAGGGTTTTCTCGTTAGCGTGTGATGATACTACAAATTCGCAGATGTACGAGTACGTAATTTCGAAAACGAAGTCGCTGGTGCATGTCAGAATTCGAACCTACGACCTCCCGAATGATAAGCCAATATTCTACCGCTCCCCTACCACCGATTATTAAGGTCACGTGACATGATTTTTCATGCCATTGTTCGCCTAGAAGGTTTGGATACTTGCAGTTGAACGCGCGCAGACTTGAAGCAGCAGTGAAATGAAAACGTATTCATGCAGTTCGTTCGTATTCACGAAGAAAATATAAAATACGAAGTAGTAAGGGCGCATGTGGCAGATGTTGACTTTTCTACTTAGTAGGTATAATACGTTCCAACTAGAGCGTCTAAGGCGCAAATGGTCATTTGCGACCTATCTATTAAGCATTAAAAACGATATCGAATAAGCGCCTATTAAACTTCCGATCATGATATATTACTATGAAGCTCAAAGGCGTATATGTGCAAATGCGGCTATTCTACTAAGTTTATATTAATTTCGGCTTTTCATCTTCCATTTAGTCAAAAAAATTGGATGCATGCGCCCATTTCTACTACAGAAAATCGCTATAAAGCGAGATAGCGAAAAATAAAAAATACTGGCCGATGCGCCTTTTTTTGCTGATTCCAACAATGTATATAACTCAATTTGGGAAAAAAAATATATGCGCCCTTTCAACTATCGGGGGCAGCGTTTCTTAGCCATGGTAAGAATGTACCCTTAAAAACGTAGAACAAATTAGAAGTCACCGTATAGTTTCACCATATCCGTCCGTCTATCCGTAACCACACCATGTTTCTCTAAGGCTTGCTGGAAGATATCTCTTTCAGAGATAAGCTCGCCTTTGCACATGTTATTTCTTATGTAATGTCCAGTTAAATGTTTCGATTATATAATTTTGCGATTTTCATGGATAGGTAAGTAATTTTATATAATGTCGAACAACGCAGTGTAAAGATTGTTTTTGAACGAGATTTGAAGTTCCCGCGTTATTTTTTGACAGTTCTCGAATGATAAGAAAATGTGAAGCTTAGCTTTGTAAAGAAAATTTAAAAATACCTAATTAGATTATTTTATAATTGAATAAATGTAATAATTGTTTCATATGAAATGAAATGAAAAGGTTTTATTCAAAGTAGCGCAGAAACTGTGACATAATGAACGTTACAAGTCAAACTAGGTGTCCATTTTAAAATCTAGATAATTTTGGGGAAAAATGGACAAAAAAACTCCAAACCAGGGATTTTTATAGAAACGTATACACCATGAAGGATGTACCTTTGCCAGCCTAAATCTTGGGATCAAAAGTTTATGTGTCTTTCTAGTATTTACATTGCATCAGCAACTTCCACTTTTAAAGTTGCTAGTATTTTTCCTGACATACATACTATTTTCAGGAGGGTAGTTTCTTTAAAAAAAAATCTTAACGAATCTCTACTGCAGAAGAGAGCGATCAGATTTATCTTTAAACTAGTAAACATGAATCTGATCGCTCTCTTCTGCAAGACGAAAATGGTTTCAATGTCCGCTGCCCGTCCCCACAGTATTACGCCATAAGACATAATACTATGGAAATAACTAAAATAATATACAAGCCTGGCAGTTGCGACGTCAGTTAGTTCCCTAATTCTTTTAACAGCATATGCTGCAGAGCTAAGCCTATTTGCAAAATTTTCTATATGAGGACCCCATTGTAGATTTGCATCAATTGTGATACCTAGAGATACAGTTTCTTCGACAAAGTCTAGTTTGTCTTTTCCTAATAAAACGTTGCTGTCAACTACTTTGACATTTGGTAGAGTGAATTTAATACATTATTCTGAGAAAATTTCAATTGATTAGCAATAACGGATTAAGAAAAAAAGCTTTCACAGGTCAGACATAAATTATAATCTCACTGAGAGGGTTCTATCGGAACCTTTCGTGTACAGAACCTTAAGCATGTTTCTCGTCATTGCAAGTTTTTTTCCCCTGTGATACATAGTAATTATAAGAACGTGTTTAGAATAGAAATGAGAGAGAACAGATGAAAACAACTTTCTGTTGATAGCAAAAACTAAAATCGTATTTGTTATTTGCCCTATTAATCATTTAAGATTAGAATTTTCTTTTGTACACCACCAGAGCACATATTATAAAACATGTAAAAATACAAAGTACAGTTGGCGGCCTTAATGATAGTCATTCCGTTTTCTGTAGATAACGTATTGAATGTTTTAATTTAAAATCCCTAAGCATTCTATTCCAGCCGCTTTTTAACGGATGGAAGTAAATCGTTGTGAAAACGAAAAAAGACATGTCTTTCTAATAATTTACTGCTCCTGGGTTTTTCATCAATCTCAATTATTCAGGAAATACCTGTTGCTGATTTTATCTTTCGGCTTTAATCGTATTTGTACGAATGATATGTTTAAATACAGGGAAAGTTTTGAAACGGATATTTATTAAGTGCATGTTGAATTAAACAAAATCTACTTCTGCCGTATTAACCGTTTATTTTTCCATACGGTAATGATTGTTTCATGTTGACAACAAATACAGAGTAAATAGTATTTATGAAACATTTATTACGTCTATTACAACTGGTGGTGGAGCAAAACCAACATCTTTGGATACCTACTAGGCATTTAAATACATTAATGTTTATATCTCTTCATAACACTTGAAGAAGGTCAACACTGAAGAATGTCATCTTAACCATTACTTTATTTGGCAATCATACACAACATTACCCCGTATCACATACTAAAAACTATATTTACACAACCGCCCTGCAACTAATCAGTCACGGACCCCTACAATTAGGATCCAATATATCTCTTTCCTGTATCAGTCTATAAATAAATTATATTATGTACAAAAACTTTGCTAACATTAATAAGTTGCAGTTAATCTATACTTAGATGATATGGAGAAGTAAATTTCTGTATTCAAACATTCAATTCACCTAACAGCACGTTAGTTTACACATCAGTGGCACAGCCTTCTTGGTAACTCTCATTTGATGAGAATCGCTTGGTCGTCATAGCTTGCTTGAGGATCGCGACCGGCGGCAACACAGGCGGCGCACGCTGCCACACGCGCAGCGTCCGCGCCCCGGTCAGCGGCAGTCCGTAGTCTGCGGGGTAGGGCGCCACGGCCGGCCCCGGAGCCGAAAGGTGCGACCGCGGGAACGTACGGCTCATGTATCCCAGCTCCTCCTGTGAGCCCTCTACGCTTGAATTTTCCATAATCGGTGTGCGATCTGTATAGTATGAAGGTAGTGCAGAACTGATAGCTCGGGCTAGACTGGTCGCTTGGTCTCTTTTCATTTGGTCCCAGAGACCCGACGGGTACAGAGAGTCAGACGCTTCGCGGGCGTATTCTCCACTGCCTGGTCGATTGACGCTGTCCGGCCGGGTATCGTTGATCAGGTCAGGATTGTTGTCGTTGGACACGGTTGGAGAGACTACTAGCGGGCGACCCGCAGTCACGACGCTACCGCGCCCGTCGTAGTGGTTAGTCGTGTAAGGGATGTCGCCGATCCTCGGCGGCTTCTGAACTGGATTACATTTATTGTCACTCGAACCCGAAATATCATCTCCATTTTCCATTACCGCTACGCTTGGTTTGTCAACTGCGGCTGGGTGCACCTCATTTCCAGAAACCGCTCGATCCGCTGTGCGCAATGTTTTACTTTCACACGAAGGTGTAGTTCGAAAGCGAGCGAACATGACAATCACAGCTAGTAAAACGATGATTGCTACCAGAAATAGAACAGCCCCGAGACTCGCCATTTGCGCACCACCTAAAAATGCCATTCCTTGGGGTGACAACGTCACCCGCAACGTGAAATTGGCTTCAGCGCTGCCTGCTTTATTTTCTGATACACAATAGAATTCCGCTGAGTCTGTTTCTTGTGTATTTGTTAGTACTAGTGACGATTTTTTTTTCTTTTCTCCACTCTCGTAAATGTAGATTTTCTGGTGGTTATTAAAGATACTTTGGTTTAAAAGTAAGCGTCCGTTCCAATACCAGTTAATGTTAGCACTCGGCATCGCTTCCACCCTGCAGGTGATGGTGGCATTATCTCCAGCAGCTACTTCGACGTGACGACTGACAGGTAGTATTTCTGGTTTGCACGCGAATTCCTCCACGGATAGCTCCGAGAAAGGTCGATTAGCTAGCCGCGACGGCGCCGAACAAGCCGGTGTCGATACCAACTTGCGCTTAGTCAGCCACAGTTGTAGCTCACGAAGACGGCAATCGCATATCCAAGGATTGTCGGATAGGTCTATAGATTTCAGACTATTCAAATTTTCCAGCGAAGTAATCGGGAGTTCTCTGAGTTTGTTTCCATTAAGTCTTAGCAATTCAATAGAGCGCATATTTGTAAACGCGTCTGGCGCAATATCCCTTATATCACATTTTGAAAGATCTAGTTTGACAATGCTTCCAAGGTTAATCAATGCGTCTAAATGGATTTTAAGAATGGGGTTTTGAGCCAAAAATAGGTCTCTTAAGAAAGGAGTATCCTTGAAGCTTTGAGAAGGTATTTGTGTGAGCAAGTTGTTCGAGAGATCCAGTTCCACTAAATTGGTTAGACCTTTAAAAGCAAGCTCGTTTATTTGTCCGATGTTGCAGCTGCGCAAGTAAATTCGCTGTAGGTTGAGCAGGCCGGTGCGCGCGAAGGCGTCGTGCGGCAGGATCTGCAGGTTGTTTCCGGACAGGTCGAGCACCTGCGTGGCCGTGTCCACCATCTCAGGCACCGTTATGAGTGCCCGCTTCACGCACTCCACAGACTGCTTTCCGTTCTTCCACTTGCACGAGCACACGGCCGGACATGATCCGGGCGGCGCAAATGCGACCGCTATAGTTTCCAACGACAACACCATCACTAACACCAGTAATCGTCGCATTTTTATGTCAATCCAACTCTCAGTGATGCCCACAATTGTATTTCACGTATTGTATGTTCACTTATGTTTGTCTCATTACGTCACAAAGTTGTTCTCTTCACAAACACAAATATTCCACAAAATATTAGAAAGTACATCCAGGTATGTTATATTGATGGTATCGTATCACGTCACTGCTCGCAAAAGTTGAGGAGCGGCTCATGGCGACACGTACGTCACTGACGCCGGCCGCAAACCAACTGAAGAAGAGGGACGCTTCCTCCCGTGAGTGAGAAGAGTGCAGCGTATGCGTGCTCGCCCCGCGCCGCGCGCCGCGCGCCTCTGCCCCGCGCTGCGGCTCCGTCGCGTGGCGGGGCGAAACGCCGCGAGCCGCGCGGGTCCGATGTTGCTGCCGCCGCTCAAGGAGGAATTCAAAAGGTAGATTATAATTTCTACCTGAGCGCGGTTAAGCCGAGCGCCCCGGTCCGTCACGTTCATTCATAAATTCCTAAGTCAGAGCGGCGGCGGCGGCAGAGGGGCGCTCCTTTCAATTCGAGATGGAGGCGTAACAAAACCGCTGCGGCATGCGAGCCGATCCGATTGTTACATTCTAAACAGTTTTCCTTTATGCCCGTCACGTTGGGGACTGTCAGGTAGACGACTAATTGTTGTCGTTCACCGAGACATCGGGCTCGACAATAACACAGGATGTGCACCCAAGCTCTACATCTTTTCCATTCATCTAACGTTGAATGAACGTGCAGCGGTTAGAATGGAATGGACGTGCTCATACCTGTTTTACGGCAGTGAGCGCGTTTTGGTGTAGCGTAGCTTATTGCAAACAGGAAATGGAGAATTATTATTTTAAGTAGACTACCATCCATTTTTTTGCTGATGAATAAACGAGGAGCAAGATGCTAGATTACTTTGCAAGACAATTATTCTTAGATGGAAACATAAAGAACAACTTTCGCTCACTTATCCTACCTAGATGAAGTTCTTTAAACAATTTCATAGTATCACGTCAAATCGCAGGTGTGAGAGAGCCCACCCAACTCAACGGACTGTCGACAGACAATAAGTATGTGCATACTCTTTGCAACGTAAAATGAAAGTTAACCTGCTGCCAGCCGTACCTGCCTATTTAATAACCATATTGGCCTTAGTAAAGACAGTTATATACAATCGGAGCAGCGGTAGTGGAGCGAAAGAAAGCCGGCTTGTACCAATGACTTAGTTTTCTAAATAACGTACATTTGTGACCAAATAGGGGATATATATATATATATATGTATATGTATATATCCCCTATTTGGTCACAAATTCCAAATTATTTGGTCCCCACTGTTGGGGCACGGGTCTCTTCCTGTATGGTAGGAAGGTTAGGCCATACTCCACCACGGGGGCCAAGTCCGGGTTGGTGGAGGATTGTAAGACAGTGGCGGGCCTTACTGTCAGAAGTTATCAAGCAAACCATAAGGCCTCTGACATGGCTTAACGAGTGCCATTACATAACAGCCGGCACCAACGGCTTAAAGTGCCTTGCGAAGCACGGAAATTAATCCTAAATTAATCTAGATAAATTTTCCGGTGACTCTATGATATTTTAAAAACCTATTTAGAGACTAAAAATTCCACCCACGCCGGGATTCGAACCCGCGACCTCTGGCTATATGGATAGCCAAAGGGCGCGGGTTCGACAGAGTTCGACAGGGTATAGTATTATATTCTTTTTAATGCACTTACCCGTGCTAAGGACAATTTTAAAAACCTATTTAGAGGCTAAAAATTCCACCCATGCCGTGATTCGAACCCGCGACCTATGGCTATCCGTGCCAGCGCTCTTCCAACTGAGCTAATGGGCGACTCACCGGCATCAGTGAAATTTCGAAACTCTACAATACTCTCTGTTTTACATGACTCTATGATAGTTAATGAGAATAAAAGTTTCTCGTTGTCTCTGGAGACCTAAACCTGCGAGTAAATCAGGAGTATCATGGACATATTGTATCATGGATACCTTCATTTTAAATTTGAAAATTAGTCCTTGACTATAGTAAAAGAAAGTAATATAAAAACATGTTCTATGTATGTACCATTTTTATTTTTTCAGCAAGTACTATGTTGCTCTTTAACTATTTAATCCCCTTGAAACGTAAAGGGGTAAAAATAACTCTTTTTTCATGATTCTTTAAGCCGTATTTTCACGATCTTAGTTGGCTCGGACTGAGGATAGAAATAGGTCATAATAATAAAAAGAGGATATCAAATGTTTCTTTTAAGAATATTGTTTTTAAAACATACTGTATTTTTTTGAAACAGAGCTTGAAAGTCTAAAAAAAGAAAATATTTCTATATATACATATTTATATATAACACTTTGTCGCGCGACCACTATATTGATTTTTTTACATATACGTAAAATTTTTTTTTAATCAATTGAAAAATAATCCGACTCTTAAATAAATATAAAATTTATACTGTAATTAATACATTTAAGATTTCTGTTGACTTTTAACTTTAAAATTGAACAATAGTTCCTTTTTTCATTCCCGATAAAATTACATCTGAGCTAAGCCGCTGACAGACTGACGTACGGCTCCGTGTTGACTACGGAATCCTAAAACAGCCTTAAAACAATCAAATAAACACCTTACACCCTGATTATTAAAGACCTTCTTCCATAGTTTCAACTGGCTGGTGTCCGCGACTCCGTCTGCGCAGGATTAGATTTACGAGTAGCTTATAATTATTAGCGTGGCGTAGAAAAGAACTAACATTGTATATGATATTAAAATTATGACATAATTCTTTTTTGGGTCGCATTTGAAAAATATCACACAATATTTTTTTTTAACCCGTGCTAAGGACAATTTTAAAAAACCTAAAGAGGTTATCTTGTAAAGAGGTTCGAAATTTCACTGATGCCGGTGAGTCACCCATTAGCTCAGTTGGAAAGAGTGCTGGCACGGATAGCCAGACGTCGCGGGTTCGAATCCCGGCATGGGTGGATTTTTTAGCCTCTAAATAGGTTTTTTTTAAATATCACACAATATTTTTATAAATTGTAGCCTAATTGTTATACTGATGCATAAGCTGTATTATTGTAAAGTTTCATTAAACCCCATTCAGTAGTTTTTACGTGAAAGAGTAACAAACCTAACAATCCATTCTTACTGAACATCACAGTTTTTGTAATGGGACGACTTGCTCCATTTCCTGAATGCCTCGTGTACGAAAATGGTGCAAGTCGGCCTTGCCTCACAAATTTATTTTTTACCTTTTTTTTTCTTTTTTTGTATCTATTACACTTTACTTTCCTTTTTATTTCATAAATGCCTCGCATCACAACCGCGTAAAGCTATGCCTGTAAAACAATGTTTCTCTCCCACGAGACAGGCTTTGCCTAGTGTGGGAGTCAGCAACTGTACAAATAGTGTAATCCAAGCAATGGCAATAAAATATTTTTACTTTTACTTTTTACTTTACTTACGAAGTTTCGCGTATAGAATATAAGTCTACCGGAATCTCATGGTATGCCAAACAAAGATAAAAAAATTAAATTTTCATATGGCAATGTCAAGTGTCACCCGTCAAATAAAAGTACGAGATCTGTCACCCGCTGCTGAGATTTTGTGACTATCTTCTTGAACATTGTTAATTATTTAAAAACCTATTTAGAGGCTAAAAATTTCACCCATGTCGGGATTCAAACCCGCAACCTCTGGCTATCCGTGCCAGCGCTCTATCAATTGAGCCAATGGGCGACTCACCGGCATCACCGAAAATTCGAACCTCTTTACACTATTCTCTATATTACGTACAGGCAGCGACATCTGGCTTAAGCAAATTGCATCACTTACTTACTTACATTGGCATGGGTGAAATTTTTAGCCTCTAAATAGGTTTTTAAATTTGTCCTCAGCACGGGTTAGTGCATTAAAAATAAAAATAGTATTGTTATTTATGTTAAAATATCGGAATAACCTTTTCGATCTCAAGCGAGAAATATTGGTTTCAATGTTTATCGTAAATTAAAGCAAGGAGAAGGTGTAAATCAAACTCAATCTTTGATTTTAAAGCGCTTGGTAGAGTTGACCGGTAAGTTGGACTGAGTGGTTTTGATACTTTTAGTTTATTTTAAATTTTTCTTCGATACTTAATTGCGACTTCTTTATATGTTTTCAGTACTACTGTACGGCGGATAAGATAGAATAATGGAAATCTGGAAGAGCTATTTATAATTAAACACTTTATCTACATCATCTGATGAAGAACAAGAAATGCAATGTGGTGCTTGGAATCATTTTCTGGTTCTGAATAGGGTTTTAAGTTATTTGTATAATAAAAATGATATATAGGTAATAAATTAGTACAAAAAGTAATTTACGAATGATTTATTTTTCATGACATATTTTCCTATCTTAAAAACCTGATGTGTAACAACATACTTCACACACACAGGGTGTTTTCTCGTGGTCCCATTATTTTGTCCCGATAACGGGTCCACGAGGGATAACTATCCCTCGTGGTCCCATTGTACGTCATCAACGGTTCCACGAGGGATAAACTATTTCTCGTGGTCCTATTAGTAAATATGATACCTCCTGTATAAGAATTTTCACTCGCTTGTCACGTTCAGCACCACGTTTCTCTTCTTCTCCCTTTGCTGTATCCTTCTTCCGATGCTCATACAACTTTCCTGAATTAAGTTTTACTGTGTTAGATTTTGGAAAAGAAAGTACTGGGATTGCATGAGGTCATGGGTAGCTCTTTTTTATGTTCTGTGGGGAGCTTATTGTATTCAAAATTCAAATTCAAATAATTTTATTTCAACGTAAATAATTTACATTCTGTTTGCTGAATGTCAATGTACAATGTAAAATGTAAGCCGCCGCCTTCGGGCCGTATTGTAGTGGAGAAAAAGGCAGCGGAAAAAAAAACTCCACTCTGACCATCTTTTCTCAAATCATCTTAAAACCAAATACATCAGTTGCCATATGTAAACCTAATAAGATTTCATGATTGCCATTAACAACCCTAAATGCCAAAGCATTAGTCAAATGTCTCACAATAATAGGGGAAAACATAAGTGCTGCGGCCAGACACACGAACAGCACTCGTTCACGAGCATAACGCAGTGCTCAGCCATCATCAGTCTCAACCATTTTGGAGGGAGATAGATGACCCGAACACCACGATACCATTTGAATGACCTTTAGCAAACTTGCAGTTAAGTTTTTGTCAGTTATATAAGGTATCATATAGTTATTAATATGCAATCACGTCGTCTGTACACACTTGTATTATAAAATATGTTATACTTAGTTATACTTAACAATAAAATCGCGGTGGAATTGGTTTACTACCACGGATTAGGATCGTTTATATAGTCGTCTATTCTATAATATGCCTTCTTACATAGCGAATTTTTAATGAAAGTTTTAAATTTATTTTCAGACAAGCATAGAACACGTTCTGGAATTTTGTTGTAAAAACGAACGCAGTAACCTACAAATGATGTGCCTACCTTGGCTAATCGGGATTTAGTACAAGCAACCTTGTTTCTATTCCTTGTGTTTACGTTATGAACGTCCCTATTTAATTTAAACATTGTTATATTTTTTCGGACATACATTATATTATCGAATATATATTGGCAAGCCAGTGTAAGAATGCCTATTTCTTTAAAGCGCTCCCTTAGCGATTCTCTACTGTTTAAGTTGTAAATAGCTCTTATTGCTCTTTTTTGCAAGACAAATATGGTTTCTATATCTGCTGCCCGTCCCCATAATAACAAACCATACGACATGACACTGTGAAAATAACTAAAATAGACCAGCCTCGCCGTCGACACGTCTGTAAGTTGTCTAATTTTTCTGACTGCAAATGCTGCTGAACTCAACCGACCCGACAGTTTTCCAATACGCTGACCTATAGGTCTGAAATTATTTGGATCTTCACTATCACCAGATTTAAACAAGGGTACGATTTTACTTAACTTTAATAGATTGGGAAAGGTTCCCTGGTCAACACATTTATTAAAAATCAAAGCAAGGTAAGGTGCTAGAATATTGATTACAGTGGATATTAATTTAACCGATAACCCCCACAAATCTTCAGTCTTTTTTAAGTTTAACTCTTTAAATGTTTTGACAATAGTTAAGGTAGTTATATGGGAGAATTGGAAGTCAACTTTACATGGATTTGTACTTTCCAAAAGTAAGGTATCGGCTATTTGGGAGGAAAAAATTAAGCTAGCCGTTATATGCAGTGGCATGTTTTTAAAAAAAGTTTGAAATATTTCTGCTATGTCCTTCTTCGAATTAACTAACTTACCTTCGATCTTCAACGCAAATCCCTGGTCCTTAGGTCTCGTTTTACCTGTTTCTTTGTTAATTACTTGCCAGACTGTTTTTATTTTATTAGTAGACGCCATAATTTTTTTACTTATATTAATCGATTTGGATGTTAAACAAGTTTGTCTAAAAGTTTTTGAATATTTTTTTACGTACTCTTTGAACGTCGGATCGATTGAATTGTTTTTCTTCATACAATTCATAAAGCCTTTTCCTACTTCTATATATACCTGGCGTTGCCCATTCTGAAAACCCGCTTTTTAACTCTGTAATTTTTTTTACGTTAAAAACATGTTCAAATTCTTTTGATATGGTTGAAAACAATACTTGATATAACGTATTCGGATCATTGCTATTGAAATTCAACGAATTTAACTTTATATTTATATTTCTTTTAAATAATTCAATTTTTTTCTCTGTTATTGGCCTACAATTTAATTCATTGCATTTTTTTGCTTCCAGTACTGACGGTAGGACTACCCATAGCCCGCTATGGTCCGACTGTAATTTATGTATGACTTCTTTTTCTAAATATTCACAATTGCAAAAGACATTATCTATGCAGGTAGCCCTAGTAGCAGTTGTCCTAGTGGGTTCTGTAAATAAATTATCTAAATTATATGACCTGAAAAGGCTTGCGAGTTTAGTTTTAAGTGGACCTTGAACTAAGAAATCTATATAGAAGTCCCCACACACCACTATGCTCTTCGTAGTACTGAATAGGCGTTTTAAGGCATCCTCCATAAGTAATTCAAATTCATTATAATTTGATTGTGGCGGCCTATAAACACACATAACTATATACCTATCCAATTCCACACACGATATCTCAATTAAACGTTCAACAGATAGACTGACAATATCTTTTCTTTCTTTCATTTTCAAACTACTTTTGACAAAGATCATTGAACCTCCTCTTATTGAGTGTTGTCGGTTAAAAGTGCTTGCTGCTAAATAGTCTTTTAAAGTAAATGACATTTCAGAATGTTTTAGCCAATGTTCTGTTAAACACAAAATATCTACATTGAAATCTGCTAAAAATAGTTCAATTAAATTGTCTTTGCCGGAATAACCCTGTATATTTTGTGCAACTAAATTGATACCTAACTCAGGGTTTTCCTTTGTCTGCGATGGCAGTTTAAAGCCATTGACTGTGTGTTTGAGCCCGCTGTTAAATTATTACTAATACTAGTAACACGGTTGTCATTCCTATCAGGTTGTGTTATAATTCCTATAACCACAGAGTCAAAAATATTGTAAGCTAACAAAGTAGCTAACTTACGTCGACTATTTTTCGTGAGGTACACAGTATCTCGCGTCAAAAAGTAATTCTTAACAAATTTGTTAAGATCAAAAAATTTTATGTCACTATGACGACATGTCAAATGGTGAATGTGTATGTTCAAGCTATGGATGTCATTATTTTCTTTTGCTGACAGGGACTGAGAATATGGGAAAGCGCAAAACACTAATTTTCCCATCCACGGTTAGACATCTTTAGCTTGACCATATAATTCAAATATATTGTTTATATCAGTCTTTTTAACACCTTGGCTATTTCCTACTAATAAAATGTAGGTTGTGTCGTTCTGTATTGGGCTTTTAAACAGCTCTTTAACAATATCAGTAAAACTTGAATGGGGATAGCATTTATTCAGCACATTCTGTGTCAGCCTGTCATTCAACAAAGGACCTAACCCTGCACCTATCTTATCAGAGAATATTACAGTCCTCCTTTCTTGTTTTACTGCCGGGCCAGTCATGCTAATGGTGGTTGATTCAGGCTGGCTGTGAGTTATATCAGTAGTGCTTGGAGGTAGACGCAACGCAGCTGGACTTGTATCCTCAGTGGGGCCATGCAGTCGTGTGGTGAGGCATGATGTTAATGCTGATGGCTGATCTTGTAGAATTTTACAAGATGCACATGAAGAACCCACTGATATTTTGTTGCTTAGCGACTGAAATTGATCCATATTATATGTACCTAAGGCTGTTAGTTCTGCTGCATATGCCTCCATTTCCTCTTGTGCCTCAGTGTACTGCTTGCCTAAGTCACTGAGTGATTTTTCTAAACTATGAATGTGGGAGTGAAGATCCTGATTTTTTTCCTCATATTCACTTGTTATTACTTGATGTTCCATTGTGTACTTTATTCTTTATTATTTAACAGAATGTCCGGGTCAAGTTTCGATTTCGGAAAACGTACTAGGCTCTCACGGAAATGTAGGAGTAATTTCATAAGTAGATGGAAAAATCTGTGATTTGATCACCCCTCTAAGGGTCTCGGATGCTTCTGGAAAAAACTACTAGGCTCACATGGAGATGGAGGAATTGATTGCGTTTTTATACCGGGTTTTTTGAAATACGCAATTCCTGAAACTTAAAGTCAATAAAGTCCATTCCAGTGTACCTACAATAAAGAATATTCTTATCTTACCACACTTGCCCACGTCGGATTGGCAATTTCAAGCGCTATGGTAGGTATCCTAATATCGCATTTCATGGATAAATAAATAATGGCTTAAATGAGCCCAGATAGTTGCTATAATTTTTATAGGCAAGAAGAATAAAACATTACACGTTAAAACTTCTACTTCAGTACAAAAAAAGTGTGTTTTCTCCATGTCTTGCGATTTCATTGGACCCTAGTACCTACTCTTTCTCAAACATTTAGTGCTTTCCACTTCTTTGTTTAAAAAAATATTAATTAGTCTACAGAACAAAAAAACTATGTTTTCCCCATGTCTTGCGATTTCATTAGACCCTAATACTTTTTCTCAAACATTTATTCAAAAGAGTCCCAAACAAAGGTCCTCCGTAGTGGTTATATACTCTTTGGTCCTCTTTGTGCGAGCCTAAAAGCAGAGCTCTTCTTCCTTTAGTATGAGCGCCTAATACTTTCTGCTTTTAAATTCTATCGTACTTTGTGTCGCGTTATGTTTATTTGCTGTATCTATTTTTCCATTACACAGGAGGCTCATCTTCTTTAATGGACTACGAGAAATAGTTTATCCCTCGTGGACCCGTTGATGACGTATAACGGGACCACGAGGGATAGTTATCCCTCGTGGACCCGTTAACGGGACAAAATAATGGGAACACGAGAAAACACCCCTCACACACCTCATATACTGAATTTTCATTAACAGGTATAAAAGATATAAATAAAAAATATACAGTATTAAGATCATTTAAAAACCTATTTAGAGGCTAAAAAAAGATCACTTAACCCAATTTCCCCAGTATTGCCCTCAACAAATTTTTATTTCCCTATTTGCCATGAGATTCTGGTAGGCCTATACCTATTTAGTATTATAATAATAATAACAACATTTACATACAAGCACATACATTGCTTCTGGCCCCACACTCGGATACCCTGTGTCGTGGGAACCAGAAACAACGACATCACAAACATGTAAACATCCAAGACCTGGGCTTTTTTTTTGTTCCCAGCCGGGATTCGAACCCGGGACCTCTTGCATGGTAGGCAGACGCGCTACCACTACGCCATAGATTATCAATGTATGTTTTGTTTAAACTTGAGTAGCGGCCCCTTAACCGAGGTAGGTAAAGCTGGCGATAATCCATAAGGTTTCATTAGAGGGGCTGGCTGCAGGAACGCGCCTGGCACACGCCGGCAGGGCCATGTGTGAGTTTTTTGCAAGTATCAGCTGCGGCGCCACCTGGCCATCGGTGGCGTCTCGCCTGCCTTATGACTGTCACTGGTGTTGCCAGTATCGCCTCCACATTATGGCAGCTGGCTTACATATTACAATCATGCACGTCTTTTTGTTTCTACACTATTAGAAAGACATCAAAAAAAGAATCAAAAGTGATTCTTTCAAAGTAGCACAGTAACTGCGGCCTAATAAACGTTACAAGTTAAACTAGGTGTTTATTTTAAAATCTAGATTATTTTGGAGAAAAATGGATAATAAATCTAGCTAAACGTGTACAGAACCTAAAGCAACAGTTTTTGTAAGTAGATGTGAAACGATATTTATATAGACGCTAATTTTATCGCTATTTTTAAACGAAAATACTCATTTAAGAAGAAAGTATCAACTAAACGGACTAAGAGGACGCCTAAAAGTGACGTATTTATCTACGTAGAATTGTAGCGCCATAATGCCCTGTCTTCAGCTTGCCAAACATATTTTAAAATATTTGGTTGGCTGGAAGAGATCTCTGTTAGAGATAAGTTCGCCTTTGAAACAAATTTTATGTTATGATCTTTCACATTTACTGTTTGCAATAAAGAATATATTATTAAAATTATACTCGTAAAATATTTTAAGTTCTTTTAATAAAAATAAACAATTTATTGTTATTATATAATTAAATAATTTTTAAAACTGATCTGGTAACACTTGTTGTCACCCCACGCACTATTATGGCATCATACCTGAATAAAAACGTAATTAGGTTTTTTGGTGAGAAGACGAGAGAAAATTCAAACTCATGCGCTCGACTTGAAGACAATTCAATTCAATTATTCTGCCAATGTCAAGTTCCAGAAATAACATCTTTAAATAACTCTTTTTTTTTAATCCGGTGTTGTCGGTGATTGAGATACCTAGAACAAAACAACACAAAATACAATAAGCACGTCACATAATATCTGTTAATATATAATGTAAAAAAACGATCAATTATTTTATATTGTTATTTTTTATAAAGTTACATAAAATATTATTATTATTATTTCTTATTGATATGGCAACCAGCCGATGTCTACATAAAATATTAATAAATGGAGAGATTTGAAGACTTTTATCGGAAGTAGCTTTGACAGCTGTCACAGCACAGACCATAGACAATGTACTTATGTTTTAAAGCAAAAAGAAAAAATAACAAAACTTAATGTTACATTGATTTAAACAATGCCCTCGTTTGCTATTCAAGCTGTGTGTTGTTTCAACACGCAATACGCCTGCGATTCTATAAATAATACCCGGCGCTCATCTCTATCACGGTAAATTACGCTCATAGAACCATTACACTTGCCTTATAGGATTCTAGCGAGTTGCTGACAATTACAAACTAGTTTAAAAGAAAAATTTGAGTGTCTTTGTATATTATTATTACTGTAGTTACCCTCTCAAACTCACCAAAAACCTAAAAACTAAAACCTTAAAAATATATTTATATCTTTTTTTTTTTGGGACCGTAGGACTCGAAAAAGTTTAAGCCATGTCATTCTTCTAGTTAAAAGCCATTACGTACAATAAAATTATAGATTAATTTTGTCGTTTCGTATCTTCGGATTTACTCATCTAGCTACTGAATGCCTCAGATCGGCAGTTCGGCAAGCGGGTGGGCGTTCTAAGCCTGCGCAGATAAAGATACCGAATAATATTATTTTACGAATATCATCTTAGTAAATGCTTCAAAAGTTCAAACATTAGAAGATGCTCGCTGAATCGCTCGTAGCCCCGGCTGCCTTAAACGATCACGAAGGTAAAGCAACATAGGGATAGGGCACGTTCAGTGCATGTATGGGTGACCGTCTGTGACTAGCGCTAGTGGCACATTTCCGAGCGGTTCCGTGCTTTGCAAGGCACTCTAAGTAGTTGGTACTTCAAAAGGAATAGCGGAACCCTTTTAGGGTCACTTTGTGTCCGTCCGTCAATCTATAAAGACCCTTTGAACTAGTTTCTGAATTGAGAATTACGCTAAGAAAATAGTTAACTGTAGTGCTGTCTCTTCGAATGTCATTGAAAAGAGCGTGAGAGAAAAGTATTTACTGTGAAATAATCAATTCAGAAACCAAGCTTATAACTTGGAAACGCGTAGAAGTACCTATCGAGTTAAAATTAATACCGTTTACTCGAGTCTAGTCTTTTGAAGTTGTGAAAAAATCAAACTTCTAAATTACGCAAAAACCATGTATTTCGACCATTCGATACTCAAGGGAATCAAAATTCATACAGTCTCGTTGACATAGAACTATAAAATTTGGCTAGTAACACGTCTAAGTATTACACTACGGAAACTGGAAAAACTCTGAAAAGTATATATTGGTATACATTATAATATAAACTATTATATAGACTCGCCTTTTTTGCTGCAACATATTACATTGTGCCCCCGGACTGGTTCTCACTCTTGTAACAATTTCTTATTCCATAATATACCGTTCTCAAAACATAATTATGTCTCAAACACATTTCTATTCCGCTCATTAAATGTTTATAATAAGGACTTAAGCAATTTAGACACTTTTGCTACACCTCTTTGGCCTTTTAAAACTAGATTGAGAGAAAACAACAATAACAATAAAAATTGAAATGAATTAATAATAAAAATGTAAATGTAGTACAACTTGCATTGTTGTTGTGTTATGCTTGAACTCCGTATTTCTAGTGCTTTAGCTCTCCATGTTGATTTTGAGTTAATTTTATATATTTAATATTATTTATTCCGTTTGATGTTATTTGGTAATTAATTTTATTAATTAATTATAGTGTGTCCTTGTCCATAATAGTGGAAATTACACTGGTTTATGTATATGTCTGTGTAAAAACTGTTATTGAACCGTTTGTTTCCTAAAAAAGTAAAAAAAAAATATTAGAAAAATATACATTTTGCTGTGTGGTGTCGGCTTAGAGAATAGCACCAACCCAATTCTTCCCGCGGGTGTCATAAAAGGCGACTAAGGGACACAAATCGGGGGGTGGGCAGCAGCGCCCCCTGCAGTACAATTCCACCGAAGTGCGATCCCCAACCCACATGCCCAGCGTGGGGATTATGGGCATTACCCCCTATAATAGCACAACGTGGCGCTCTTTAGGGGAGGGCTATGTCCAGCAGTGGACTAGTGGTGGACAGTGGACGATACATTTTGAAAAATTGTCTTCCAAGATCGGGAAAAAGGCAGACTCGATTCCTAAACTTTACATTATATTTTATTAATTACATAAAAGGAACCCACGGTTTGCGAGTCTGACTCCCACTTGGCCAGTTTTTTTATTTTTACACTAACTTGTTCTCAAATATTATTACTTCAACTTCCTGCGGTGCTTTGTTTGATGCTATTTATTTATGTTAGGCAGCGGCTGCCAGCTGATGCGTGGCATATTGTTATCTTTTTTTATTATTTAAACAGCTTTATCCCATGCTATTAACGAGAGTAGTATTCAAGACGTTTCGTACTTAGCAATCAATTTAAATTTATTGTTTTTACATTTCTGTTTGTTTCATAGTTGTAGAATGTTTATGTCATGTTTGAGTATTGTGCCGCTAAATAAATATTTCTACCTATCTTCTATTTATCTATCAATCAATCAAATTGTGAGCGGGGGTAGCGGTGCGGTAAAACGCCGGGCTCTCATTCGTGAGGTCTTGGGTTCGAATCCTGGCATATACCAACGCCTTAGTTTTCTAACTTACGTACATTTGGGAGGTATACCAATACCACTTGCTAACGTTGAAGGAAGTTCATAATACCTCAGCGCTTGAAATGAGGGATTTTTCTGACAGCTAAGAAAAGTAGTTCCTAATTTGTCAGTAGATGGCGTTTTCAAGTAAGGGTTTTTGTTTTTTTAATAGGATAAGCCACTTTCCAGTTTATTTTGTTGTCCACAGTCCACAGATCACGTGGAATTTCCTCCCTCTTTTTTTTTGCTTTTGCACTATTGTTATTTGATTTTCGTGCTAAAATCATGGTTGATCAGTTGACGTTGATCAGTTGATCACAGATTAGATTCCTTCCAGTCGATGAAATCGCAAAACAGCATTAAAGTTTTTACCTGTGGCAAGCAATAACAAACAAAAAAAGGTAAACCCTTGCGATTCAGCGCCATCTCATCGTAGCTTTTAGAACAATTTTTTTTTTAATAGCTGTCAGAATAATCCCTCATTGCCAATCCGCGGTGGGCACGCGTAATAATTAAGGCCATACTTTAACTCTGAGAGAAGGCGTGTGCTCTGCAGTGATACCTTTATAAACGGCTAAATAAAAAAATATATATGAGTAGGTAATATGAGAAATATTAGTAGGGAAATATGAGTAATCGTTCTCGAAACCTTACATCTAATGGTTTCGATCGAGTCTACCGTACCCCTTGACGAAATTATTAATATAGATATATACTGAATAGGCGCGGGACGGATGGGTGACCGTCCCGTGACTACCGCTAGTGGCATTTTTCCGAGCGCTTCCGTGCTTCGCAAGGCACGTAAAGCTGTTGGTGCCGGCTGTCGAGTAATGGCAGTCGTTAAGCCATGTCAGAGGCCTTATAAACGGCTTGATAATTTCTGACAGTAAGGCCCGCCACTGACTTACAGTCCTCCCTCCACCATCCCGGACTTGGCCCCCGTGGTGGAGTATGGCCTAACCTTCCTGTGATGCAGGAAGAGACCCGTGCCCCAGCAGTGGGGACATACAAGGGTTGATATCGAATGGTTCTCTATACGGTGTGTCCCCATACAAAATATTAAATCTCAATACACAAACCAACATGGGCGATGCTTATCGTCAACACGAACTACTGTTACTATGCGGTATTTGTATTCGCAAAGAAAATATTAATAAGAGCTGCTCTATGTGGTAAACTAACAGCTGATGGTTTTTCGCAATTTTACCCGCGCTGCTGGAAAATACCTACGGAACTAAATAAACACAGTCTCCGTCCTAACAAAATAGCTGATTATTTTGTGAGCGAAATACCTGAAGATATCTATTCTCTTTGTCTCTGTGAAGGTCGTTTTAGTAATTAGAATAGCAAATAAAACAAAACATACCATAAACTCAAGCTTTTATCCCTTGAGGGGTACGCAGATAACAGGGTCTACCATTTCTCACGATAGTTATTATACTAACGGGTCTAATCGAGATTATTTATTAGATAGAACGTAATTACAGTGCTACACAAGAAATAAGTCTCACGGATGTACCTGCGCAGATGACCAAATTTTGGCTGTGCGGCAAGTTGATCGACTAATCAGATAGTTTCACTTTATGGCAGGCCGCGCGCCTTTGTTGCTATTGGTTGATACAACGTCATCGATACAGGTGACTATTAGTTTGGCAATATTTGCGTAAGCGAAATAGGTAGCGCTACTGCGGCAAGCAATTCTGCACCTTAACCGTGTCGGTTAAAGATCATGTTGAATGTACCTATATCCTAGTCTGCGCGAACGTAGATTCCCGAAGGGACTTTTATAATGTGTAGTACTGTACCTTATTTCCTGACGTTTCGGCAGCGTTACAGTTGCTTTGGTCTCAGGTAGACCCGTTTAATATACATATAACTATGTATGAGTATCGCAAATCATTAAGAAATACTATTTCTCACGATGCTGACAAAACTCTTTCGCTCCATCAATCATTATTATTACTCGTTGCATGCATGCACACCGGTTCCGGGTATTTTTTATTTTGCCTCTTGTCAATAAGGACGTCCTTTACCGGCCCCTTCACCCACATTCGCTGGATATAATTATTTCGTCCATCTTTGTTTTTTCATTCTCTCTATATGTCCAAACCAAAATAAAATTTCTTACTCAATTCTAGACCCAATATTCTTTGTATCATTATGATTATAAAAACATTACTACGTTACGAAATAAGTCTATTTTATTTTAGTAACAGTGGGAAAACATACATCACGACCTTCTTAAAAACATGATTATTTATAACACTTCAAAACACACTTCACACTTGATTCCGGATTCACTTACTTAAGCGAGTAAGTGAATCCGGGATTAAGTTAATGAACTTAATGTTTAGTACCATATTATATAATATGAACTGTTGTGTATTGTATAGAGTGCACTCCGAAAATCACGCATAAACCTCCCAGGTTTTTGTGATTTTGATTTGTTTAATTTAACTATTTACACTTATGTGCCTTAAATAAATAAATTAAAAAAAAAAGCGCTCACTAAAATTGTCTGTGGTTGAGATTTTACATGGAAAAGACTTAACCACTTATTGAATAAAACGCTCTTTAAGTGGTATCTTGTTTTTGTGTGATAGTTGTGTGTATCGTGTATCAGACGAGGAGAAGACCACAGATCATTTATTCATTAGCTAGCTGAATCTATTTAGATTTAGAATCTATTTAGAAAAAAAATAAGAATATTCTTTAATAGAGCACTAGCACTAGTACTCATTTGCAGTTTTAGATATGACGATGTCACTCCTAAATCTGACACCTATAGGAAGAACTATGAAGAACGGGCGCTGCATGAGACACCATCGATATCAACCCTTGTATGTCCCCACTGCTGGGGCACGGGTCCCTTACTGCATCGCAGGAAGGTTAGGCAAACTCCGCCACGGGGGCCAAGTCCGGATTGGTGGAGGATACGTAAGACAGTGGCGGGCCTTACTGTCAGAAGATATCAAGCCGCCCCTCTGACATGGCTTAACGACTGCCATTACATGACAGCCGACACCAACGGCTTAACGTGCCTTGCGAAGCACGGAAGCCCTCGGAAAAATGCTCAATACTTAAAATTTAAAAACCTATTTAGAGGCTAAAAATTTCACCCATGCCGGGATTCGATCCCGCAACCTCTGGCTATCCGTGCCAGCGCTCTACCAATTGAGCCAATGGGCGACTCACCGGCATCAGTGAAATTTCGAACCTCTTTACACTATTCTCTGTATTACGTACAAATAAATAGGTTTTTAAATTTGTCCTCAGCACGGGTTAGTGCATTAAAAATAAAAATAGTTATAATTAAAAATAGTTATAAAAAACCCATGTATTTCATTCATTATATTGTTTTCGTGTTAACAGTTTATTTATTTTTTACCTGTGTTTTTTTGTGTTGGTTTTGTTTTGTGTTGAGTATTGTGTCGTCAAATAAATACATTTTCTTTCTTTACATGCTAGTCTTTGAGAACAGCCTGGTTAGTACGACGACTCAAGTCGCGCGCTTTGAATGTCAAAAGTTACCTTCCAGTACAATGTCAAATGTCTGTATTTTACTAAATATTTGAAATTAAATCGTCCATGTACGTTAATATAGTTAATAAAATACCTTATACCCCTTGTCAAATTCAAACGCTAGCGCCACAAAACGTGACCCGTGCCTTCGTCCTGCCTAGGCATGGCAGGACAAGTCATTGTATTGTATGAGAGATTGTGTCTATTTTAGCTAGTGTAGGCTATTATTCCACGCGCGGGCCCGACTATTACTTACTATATTTACGTGTGTTGTGGTAAAAACAGTACAAACTTTATAACATTTGTTATTCTTGAAGAAAATGCATGATATTATCAGCAAATCGCGCTTTCGGAAATTTCTTGACAATACACTCAATGTTTTATTTATTCTTCTTGATGGTTTAACAAAAATAGTTTTCCTTTTTTACTTTAAACACATAGTCGCTATTAGCTCACAGAAGATAATCAAAATGATTGTTGGAACCATTTTAATAAAACTAACTAGTTCAATTGTCAGAGTGGGACATAATCATTAGAAGTTTAAATAGGCGTCCTTATGGAGCACTTCCGGCCGCTTCTATTACGAAACACCCGTGTTGCCGGTTTATTCGTAATGTTAGATGAACATGTGCACTATATATAACATTGAAGAAAATACTATCTAGTATTAAGCTCGCCTTTGTACAAATTAGTTTTTAGAGCAAAAAAGAATTTTCATTCCTCCATTTATTCATTCATTCTTTCGTTCATGCATTCATTCATCCATCCATCCGTCCGTCCGTCCGTCCGTCCGTCCGTCCGTCCGTCCGTCCGTCCGTCCGTCCGTCCGTCCGTCCGTCCATCCGTCCATCCGTCCATCCGTCCATCCGTCCATCCGTCCATCCGTCCATCCGTCCATCCGTCCATCCGTCCATCCGTCCATCCGTCCATCCGTCCATCCGTCCATCCGTCCATCCGTCCATCCGTCCATCCGTCCATCCGTCCATCCGTCCATCCGTCCATCCGTCCATCCGTCCATCCGTCCATCCGTCCATCCGTCCATCCGTCCATCCGTCCATCCGTCCATCCGTCCATCCGTCCATCCGTCCATCCGTCCATCCGTCCATCCGTCCATCCGTCCATCCGTCCATCCGTCCATCCGTCCATCCGTCCATCCGTCCATCCGTCCATCCGTCCATCCGTCCATCCGTCCATCCGTCCATCCGTCCATCCGTCCATCCGTCCATCCGTCCATCCGTCCATCCGTCCATCCGTCCATCCGTCCATCCGTCCATCCGTCCATCCGTCCATCCGTCCATCCGTCCATCCGTCCATCCGTCCATCCGTCCATCCGTCCATCCGTCCATCCGTCCATCCGTCCATCCGTCCATCCGTCCATCCGTCCATCCGTCCATCCGTCCATCCGTCCATCCGTCCATCCGTCCATCCGTCCATCCGTCCATCCGTCCATCCGTCCATCCGTCCATCCGTCCATCCGTCCATCCGTCCATCCGTCCATCCGTCCATCCGTCCATCCGTCCATCCGTCCATCCGTCCATCCGTCCATCCGTCCATCCGTCCATCCGTCCATCCGTCCATCCGTCCATCCGTCCATCCGTCCATCCGTCCATCCGTCCATCCGTCCATCCGTCCATCCGTCCATCCGTCCATCCGTCCATCCGTCCGTCCGTCCGTCCGTCCGTCCGTCCGTCCGTCCGTCCGTCCGTCCGTCCGTCCGTCCGTCCGTCCGTCCGTCCGTCCGTCCGTCCGTCCGTCCGTCCGTCCGTCCGTCCGTCCGTCCGTCCGTCCGTCCGTCCGTCCGTCCGTCCGTCCGTCCGTCCGTCCGTCCGTCCGTCCGTCCGTCCGTCCGTCCGTCCGTCCGTCCATCCATCCATCCATCCATCCATCCATCCATCCATCCACCCACCCACCCACCCACCCACCCAAGACCCTGACATGTCAGACAACGTTGTCGAACCACGTGGCCGCAGCGGACAAGTTGGTAAATACAGCT
The DNA here is from genome assembly GCA_934045075.1 of Yponomeuta sedellus. Taxonomy (NCBI): domain Eukaryota; kingdom Metazoa; phylum Arthropoda; class Insecta; order Lepidoptera; family Yponomeutidae; genus Yponomeuta; species Yponomeuta sedellus. Next base: position 3,108,468 of record OW203724.1, on the reverse strand, counting down.
ATGTTACCTACATTCTGCTAAGAAGGTGTAACGTGTAATCCTTTTGAAACCCTTAGCGCAGTTAAAGATATCTATCTCCAAAAGAGTTCATCTAAACTAACGCATATAATAACGCATGAAGCGCTCGTGGCCTAGGCGAATCGAGTGATTGGAATCAATCACTTGGTTAAGCAACAACAGGCGCGGTCAGGTACAAGATGGGTGAGCATCCCGTGACTACCGCTAGTGGCATTTTTCCGAGCGCTTCCGTGCTTCGCAAGGCACGCTAAGCCGTTGGTGCCGGCTGTCATATAATGGCAGTCGTTAAGCCATGTCAGAGGCCTCATGGGCGGCTTGATAACTTCTGACAGTATGGCCCGCCACTGTCTTACAATCCTCCACCAACCCGGACTTGGCCCCCGTGGTGGAGTATGGCCTAACCTTCCTGCGATGCAGGAAGAGACCCGTGCCCCAGCAGTGGGGACATACAAGGGTTGATAACGAACGCATATATCCTTTAGTTTAGATGGACTCTTATGCAAATAGATATTTTTAACTGCGCTGAGAGTTTCAAAAGGATTAATTGCTCGAAAAAGATAATACCTATAACTAAACTGTTAATTGCTCCGGAACGTATTTGACACACAACAACCCAATAACAATGTCTCCATCTTGCATATCGACGGTTAAAAGGATATAGGGCATAAGCGACAAAAACCAAATTGTTCAGGAGCGCAATTTAAAGTTTAAAATTTCAGAAAAAAAATCATATCTTTTTTATTTATTGTCATAACGTAAAGATGGAAACAGCTCTAAGCTCGAAGAAAATACGAGCATTAATTGTCATTTTATTTTATTTGATTCGACGATGCCCTATGTAGTTCAATGTCGCTTAACTCAATCGAACATATTTTTTATTTAAGGTAATTCGGCATATGTCATATCTTCATATAAAAAAACGAATAGTATAGAAGACTAAGCTACATTTGATTTCCATATACCAAGAGGTAATAGGGCATGAGTCACATGACTATTGAATAACTAAAATAGGTAAAGAGGGATATATGACGTTTCACACCATTGTGACAAAAGGTAATGGAGCACAAGAAACAGTGCTTAGTCAAAACATGGTGAGGATGTCAGACTTTAGTGACACCGTAAGTGGTTTGAAAAAAAGGTAACATGGTACTTCCACACGTCAAGATTTGTAGGCCAAGAGGAAAACAAGAACATCCAACATGTGAAATTATCTGGGCAATCGGTAACGCGGATTAAACGTCACGTCCTAAAAATAATAGATTCACAACCAACATGTTTTTCCTTTGAAATGAGACATAAAGTAACTGCATACGTTAGATGATGTTAGTGTTATCCTCATCGTTCTTATGTACCAGATTAGTAACCTACATTAGATACTATTTGGAGATAGTGATGGATGATACTCGCGTCCGCAGGAATTGCCCTCTGAAACCCTGCACGTGCCTCCCGGGTAGTGCTAAACGAGTATTAACGCCGAGTATCGGGCGGCAGTTATGATAACCCGACAACTGGCTTGCCAGAAGGCCCCACAGGCCTAGAGGACTAAATAACCTCTGTAAACGATCGAGCGAAAAGGATGGGGATACTACCGCTACTAATACTCCCAAGAAAACTATGAGCAGGATGAACAATAGTAAGGATTTGTTGGACCATCCGGTTGACGCCCGGCGCCAGGATGGTTCCGGGTCACCTGGTGTGAAATATGCTACCGGCCGCAAGAAGGTGACACAGCGAGCCCCTTGCGGAAATTGGGTTACTGCTGATCAAACTCTACTCCGTAACAAAAAGAGACAAATCCCGGACATTCACCACGCTCTCACCATAGCCACTTGGAACGTTCGTGGTCTCTCCAAACCAGGAGCAGCCGAAGTCGTGGAGAAGGAAATGGACAGGTATAATGTGGATATTCTTGCTGTAAGTGAAACCCATATAAAAGACTCGGGACACTACACTACTCCATCTGGAAAATTGTTCATAGTGTCCGGATACGTCGACGTACGACCTCGTCGCCAAAACGCACAAAAACAAGGTAATGGGATACGATTCCATCAATGACAGGATATTGAAAATCAGATTAGAAGCACATCCATACCCACTCAACTCGCCATCTATGCACCAACATCTGCATCCAGTGAAGAAGAAATCGCTGAGTTCTACGACCAACTAAACAAAGCAGTCCAAGATGTTCCTAAGAAAGAGCCATTATTAATACTTAGCGATTTTAATTCTAAAATAGGAAAAACTGAGGATGATTACCATCTCAGAAAGATTGTCGGCAGGTTTGGACTGGGAGTCAGAAACAACCGTGCCAACATGCTTTTGGACTTTTGCATGGAGAACTACCTTTCGGTCATGAACACCTGGTTTCAACAACACCCAAGACGACTCTACACGTGGATGTCACCATGGTCTTCACATGGTCTTCACAGGAACCAAATTGACTTCGTTCTAGTAAACCAAAGATGTAGCTCATCTATATCAGCAGCAAAGACGAGGCCAGGTGCAGACTGCGGCAGTGAACTTAGCTTCTGACTGCTAAGTTTAAAATCTGTTTGAAGAAGTCAAAAATAGGTACCCTCAACAAACAACAAATGGTTAAGCAGAGGAAATCCTTAAAGGAACAGGACTTAAAATAAGCCGAAGAACGAAACCACTATGCGGAGCTACAAAGCGTTGTCCAAAAACTTTGCAGGAAAGATCGAGAGGCCTATATCGACAGTATATGCTCCGAAATAGAAAAATGTTCGGAAAGGGCGCACTCCCGAGATATGTTTCAAAAGGTAAACCTGCTCGCAAAGGAATTTAAACCAAAGCACTGGATCATTGAAAATGAAAAGAGGACGCCCTTATTGGATAAAGATGAGGTACTCGAAAGATGGAAGAGCTACTGTCGGCAGCTATACGGCGAAAACAGCGATGAAAGAACTATGGAAATGGATTATTCGGAAAAGGAACCAGACATCCTCCTCGAGGTAGTAGAGGCAGCACTTCTCAAACTGAAATACAAGGCATGTGGCAGCGATGGCCTAACCCCGCAAATCTAGGAAGATCTAATCTAAGAAATATAGGAAGTGAAGGCATAGCAATCGTACATACCGTGTGTCAAAAAATCTGGAGAACGGGTCAATGGTCAGCAAATTGGACCGAATCAATCGTAGTGCCTATACACAAGAAAGGCTCTACCCGTAAATGTGAGAATTACAGAACCATCTCTATCATCTCTCACGCGTGAAAAATCCTCTTACACGTCCTAAACCACCGGCTTGCACCCTACATCAATAGCCAAATACCGAAGGAACAAGCTGGATTTGTAAAAGGAAGAGGAACGAGGGAACAAATCTTGAACATTCGACAGCTGATCGAAAAATGCAGGGAACATAACATCATTATAGCCTTGTGTTTCATCGATTATGTAAAAGCCTTTGACTGTATCAGCTGGAAGGCCATGTTCAGGGTTATGAAGGAGATGGGTATACCGGACCACCTTACCTTTCTTGTGCAGCAACTGTACTCCAACGGTCAATCGAAAGTACGAATTGAGAACAGTCTTTCACACTGCTTCAAAGCAGAACGAGGAGTGCGCCAGGGATGCATACTATCTCCCCAACTGTTCAACCTGATCGGGGAACATATAATGAGAAGGGTTTTGGATAATTTAGAGGGGGGCATTCGGATAGGTGGGCATCTTCTGAACAACCTTCACTTTGCCGATGACACCACCGTCATAGGCGCCTCGGAAACAGAGCTGGCTGAGCTTCTAGCGAGAGTGGATAGTATAAGTAAAGAATACGGACTTTATATCAACAGAAGTAAGACCAAGTTGATGTTTATTGATAGATCGGGCACCTTGCAAAGAACCAACGAGCTGCGAGACCTTGATGTTGTTCACAAATTTGTATACTTAGGCTCGCAAATAAGCAATGACGGAGACTGCGAACAAGAATTCATCAGAAGATCCCAAATGGCTAAGTCAGCAGTGAAAAGGCTTGAGAAGATATGGAAAAACAGAAGCATCAACCGCAAGACAAAGATAAAACTAATGTGGACCCTTATCTTCTCAATATTTCTGTATGCCTCGGAAACCTGGACATTAAAAGCCCGTATTCTGAAAAGAAGAAATGCTGGCGGAGAATACTCCGTATATCTTGGACCGAACGCCGCATAAACGTATCTATTCTAGAAGAAATTCACATAAAGACGAGGCTCTCCACAATCTGCACCCAATGCATCCTGAAGTTCTTCGGATATACCATCCGACGCGGGCCAGATAACCTGGAGTATGTTATCAACACCGGTCGAGCGAACGGGAAACGAAGCAGAGGACGACCACCAACGCGTTGGTCAGATATAATAACTAAAGCTTCGGTAAGGACCCTACAAGCAGCCTGGCGCGTAATATAATCCAATGGAGAGAGCTGGTGGCGGAATCTGCCCTTAGTCACGTCCCACAGCCATGAGGAAACGACGAAGACGAAGAAGGAGATAGTGAGATAAAGAGGATGAAGAATGAGAGTGGAACATTCGGTAGGGGACGCCCTAGGCGCACATAAGTAGACCAAATTGGGGACGTGTTGGCAAAGGGCCGGATAAAAAGTACCCACAACCGGAGAGCGTGCATGCAACGACTTATGAATGTAGATGAAGCGAAAGAGGTGTGCAAAGATCGTGGCAAGTGGCAAGCCTTAGTCTCTGTCTACCTCTCTGGGATACAGGCGTGAAATTACCGACTGATTTTGGGATAAACGACTCGCTAAATAGGTACATGAGAACAACAGAGACCTGATTATGTGATACAAATTGGCATACGCACCAATTCATAAAATATCCTTGTAAAGTAATACGGCGTAAGTAACAGAGTTGTATTATGTTGTAAATGGTAGTAGGGTATAACCGACAGTTAAATAGTAAATAGGTTTTAGTAATTGCCTATAAGCGACAACTGTATGGCAAACTTGAGAATGGTAATAGGGTATAACCGACAATTCAAAATTAATTAGGTTTAAGTAGTTGCCTATAAGCGACAGCTGTATTGTAAACTTGCAAATGGCAGTAAGGTATAACCAACGCTTAATGTTTTTGACGACAAAGGTAAAGAGACATTAGTTCCAACTTTAAAAATAGTTGCTTCTGGTAAAGAACCGTAAGCGCCCAGAAGCTCCACACCAGTAGGAAGTAAAAAGACATTACCGACTAGAGGCCAAAGTTGATGCCATTTTTACAGGGATACAAGTGCCGTTAAGGAAAAAACGACCTAAAAGTAGGTCGGTAACACCAAAACGACATCTAAAAACCCCGTTTTTTGCTTGGAGACAAGCGACATAAAAGTCATTGTAGGGCCGTGGGAGTAAGCGCATTCGACGCAGATTTTTTTTTCAAGTGAGATGGCATTCAAAGCTCAGTTTAGACAAAAATGTCGCTTATGCCCTATATCCTTTTAACCGTCGATATACTTTTGTGTACTTATGAGGTCTATCATAATTAGATATTAATTGCCGTTGCCGTAAAGTAGGTCGCGCCGGCCGTGATATCGAAAAATAATAATACATTCCCCTTTTGTGTGTAACTATAAAATTGCTACCGAAAAATTGCTATAAGCAATTAATGGCAAAATAATTTGTCAAACAGTGCTCAAATTACTAGCCTATTTTATAATCAACAGTGTACAGAAAATGCTCAAGTTTGCTTCATCGCGGTTACGACTGGCTACAGGTCGGTAGGTCGCAAGAAACTCCTCAAATCACTTCACAAATGGGTCGGGGAAGGAACCAGGACTATTCGAAGCTTAAGGTATCCGGAGACGGCGCTACCACCACAAAATAATTTCTACCTGAGTTAACTACCTACCAAATGAAAAAAAACTGACCGTTTCCGCAGCAGGTATTGCCTTTGATTGAAGAAACCAAAGGTCTTAATTCGATGCCATCACGTTGTATTGGAGCACGACAACAACAAAATAAGTTATCGATTTGAACACAATAAGTACCTGGAATTGGTGTCTAGTTATATATTCATTACGAATGGCAATCATCGGATCTTATCATACGTATATCTGATACGTATATATAGATTTAAGAGGACTTGAGATAAGATGGTCAGAGTGGAGTTTTTTCCACGCTGCCGTTTCCTCCACTACACTGCGGCCCGAAGGCAGCGGCTTTCACTTTTATGTTACATTGTACTTTGACATTCAGCAAATAGAATGTAAATTCTTTACGTTGAAATAAATTTAATTGAATTGAAGCGCTCGTTTGTTTGACTCTGTGGAGCGGGACCCAGGCTGCCAACCGATTGAAGGACCGATTGGGGGAGAGCCGTCGTGTAGCCGGCGGACCTCGTACCAGTCGGACCAGAGTGGCCGTGGGCGGACGGTCGCGGGACCCTCCGCCTCCATCACGGCGGGCCGGAAGGCGCCCTTGCGCGTTCCGAGGGCGCCTTCTAGCACAGAGGGGGGCCGCGCGGTCGCTCTCCGCCTTCTCTGCTTCCTTTGCGGTGCGGAGGAACCCCAGGAGTTTTAGTCGGTATACCGCCCTTTTCAGGGCGGGGAGTCCGACATAATCACCGCGCTCCCCCGAGCCGGTGGTACCCGTAATAGGGTTTCTCCTGGGTAAAAAAAAAGGATTGTAAGACAGTGGCGGGCCTTACTGTCAGAAGTTACCAGAAGTTGTAAAAGTTATAAGGCCTCTAACATTGCTTAACGAATGCCATTATATGACAGCCGGCCCCAACGGTTTAACTTGCCTTGCAAAGCACGGAAGCGCTCGGAAAAATGCCACTTGCGGTAGTCACGAGACGGTAACCCTTCCTGCACCCGACCGCGCCTGTTGTTGCTTAACTTAAGTGATTGATTCCAATCACTCGGTACGACTAAGCCACGAGCGCTTCATGCGCTCATGGGTCACATAATGCGAAGTAAGCAATACGGTCTCCTCCAACTGATCCTGCAGGGTAAAATACAGGGCCGCAGAAAACCTGCAGAAGAACCCACTGGCTGCAAAACGTGTTGATGGCTTCCACGCCATCATACGCAAAAGTATAGCGTCCTTTCTGTGTAGGATCCGCGGCAGAAGCAATAGTTTCCTGAAGGTTATTGCAGCCAAGGTGGACAATTCATTCTTAAAGCACCGGGTGGCAGCGCACATAAGTCCATGACTTTTAGAATAAAAAAACATATTTTTAGCAGAAAATCAGTTTTATTTTTCGACGTAATCTCCTTTGAGTGCTATGCACTTTGACCAACGTTTCTCGAAGTTTCCCGAAATCCCTTCCAAAAATAGGATTTGTCAAAGTCTTCAAAATAGGCATTTTTTCAGCGATGATTTCTTCATTCGAATTAAATTGCTTTCCACCGAGCCATTTTTTAGGTTTGGGAACAGAAAGTAGTCGCTGGAAGCCAAGTCCGGGGAAAATGGTGGATGTGGCAGCATTTCGTATCTTAATTCATTCAATTTTGCCATTGCGACTACGCACGTATGAATTCTTGCATTGTCCTGATGAAATAGCACTTCTTTCTTTGCCAAATGTGGTCATTTTTCTTTTAAGTCTTGGTTGAATCGGTCCAATAACTTAGCATAATATTTGCAATTTATTGTTTTACCCTTTTGGAGGTAATCGATGTGGATTATCCCACTTGCATCCCAAAAAACTGTAGCCAGAACTTTGTTGGTCGACAGAGACACTTTGGCCTTCTTCGGTGCCGATTAGCCCTTAGAAACCCACTGTTTTGACTGCTCTTTGTTCTTCGGTGTATTGTGGTGGATCCAGGTTTTATCCACCGTTACGAAACGGCGCAAATACTCCCAAATACTCTTTTGAAATTGTCACACGCGTATTTTGTGATCGATTGCTCAAGCAAGCGCGGCACCCACCTCCCGGGTAGCTTTGTCATCCCCAAATGTTTGTTTAAAATCGAAACTACTGAGCCATAAGATATGCCTGTAGTCTCTACAATCTCACGCACTTTCAATCTCCGGTCAGCCAATGCCATATCGTCGATTTTTTCAATATTTTTTGGTGTACAGACCTCGATTGGGCGCCCAGGACGTCCCGAATCAAATGTGCTCGTGTGACCACATCGAAATTCAGTAAACCACTTTTTTATCATTGAAATCGATGGTACGGTATCCCCATAGTATTTTTCTAACTTTTCTTTGGTTTGAGTAATGTTTTTTTTTGTAAAAAATAATGCTTAGTGAGCACACGAAACTCCATCTTTTCCATTTTGTTGGAAAATGGCGCGCTTTTCTTTTTCTACGGGCTGCCATAGACAAACCAAATTAAAGAACAGGTTCTAAATTTGACAGTAATCCATCGAAGAGTGGTTGTTGGCCATACAGTATGTACTTTTCAGTACATTTTTAAAAACCTATTTAGAGGCTAAAAATTTCACCCATGCCGGGACTCGAACCCGCAACCTCTGGCTATCCGTACCAGCGCTCTACCAATTGAGCCAATGGGCGACTCACGGCATCAGTGAAATTTCGAACCTCTTTACAATATTCTCTGTATTACGTACAGGCAGCGACATCTGACTTAAGCAAATTGCATTACTTACAGCCCCGACTACCTACTTTGCAGTTAGGTTTAACATCGGAACGATATCACTGTACCCACATGATTACACTATTTTTATTTTTAATGCACTAACCCGTGCTAAGGAACAAATTTAAAAACCTATTTAGAGGCTAAAAATTTCACCCATGCCGGGACTCGAACCAATTTGTTCCTTAGCACGGGTTAGTGCATTAAAAATAAAAATAGTGTTTTCAGTACATTTTCCATCCAGTACATTTCCCGTTTTCAAGTCACGGACTTATTGACCTGCCCAGGTAACAAACACTTTCTTCGTTGATTTGTATTGTCTAATATTAACATAGTTATAAGACTATTATTAACACAAATATTTTAATTTAAAATGTAAATATGGACTAATAATTGTCTTCAGACAATTTTGTATTTCAATACAAAAATTGAATTGAATTAAAAAATTTGGTTGAATGGTTTCCGACAGACACCATGAATGCGAGCCGCCACAGCACGGGTTACAGTGGCCACATTGATAGCCCACTTCCGATAGGAGATAGCACCATAAGAAGAAGAAGATTGGTTAAGGAGTTGTGAGAGAACGCCGTGTGATGTCGGCCTAGAGAACTACAGCGAAGACCGAGACGATCGCCGAGACGCAATCCAACTGGAACCAGCTGCTGTCAGCTTCACTCTCCGGGTCAGACTTTGACCTGGCGGCCCACGGGGACCACCAAAACATTAAGGACGTGGTAAAACACGTCGTGGGGGCGCCACCAGCAACCGACCTGCCAGATGTTTAGCGGGGAAGCGATAAAATACTACAGACAGTTAGCAGTAAGACGACAAAGGTGCGGAGTCCGTAAAAACGTAAGAAAAAGCCGAAGCTAAGGAGCAGCTGGAACTGGCGGATTTTTAGCGTGAAAGCGTAAAAAAAACCTGCAGAAACCTTGTTACCAGTGAGCTTATTAAGGTGATGAATTCATAACAACGTAAAAACATAAGCCATAGCCCTGCGCCTTGATTACGTAACTTTTATCGTATTCATCTGGGTGCGAAAGCGCCAACACAATTCTTCCCGCGGGTGTCGTAAAAGGCAACTAAGGGACACAAACCGGGGGGTGGGCAGCAGCGCCCCCTGCACTACAATTCCACCAAACTGCGTTCCCCAACCCGCTTGCCCAGCGTTGGGATTATGGAAATTACCCCCCAATGATGGCACAACCTTGCGCTATGGCGCTTATAAGGGGAGGGCTATGTCCAGCAATGGACTAATATATCCTGAAGAAGAAGAGAGAACATAGAATCGGGCATACTTACATACATGAAACATTTTACCCTCCTTTTGAGCTTCACCGCAGTCGGGTAAATCAAGTCTAGTGTGAGAAATCTCAAGAGTCGGAACAATACATAGACACGCCTCCTGTTGCAGTACATAATAACATTACATCGTATAATTCAAATATGTATACGGCTTTTAGCGTGTGCTTAATTTATATACAGCGAGTTATCTCGCGAACACTTACAATTTGATCAGTGTAATCTGTAGCAAGCTTACCGCAACTTGAAACAAGGGAACAACATCACGTTGTGATATATTTTCTTACCTAAGCATAGAACCTACCTACATAGTAGGTACCTACTGCCAAAAGGGTTATAAGAATGAGGGGCACGTCCGTAATCTCATCTCGGGAAAAAGTAAACTTTAGACCACAATATGGCGTAGAAAGATAAGAATGGTCCCAAGGCTTAGAAATTCATTGGAAAGTCTCTATGTGAACCGTCACGTTTACCTTATTCAGCTGACCCGGGTACCTCCCGAATGCTGCTTACTCGGCTGTGTACCCTATTAAACGGTATTAAGTGTGCGTCGACGTTCCGACAAAGGTGTCGACCGACCGGGCAAAATTGGAAACTTCACACTTTTTTTGTTTCACGCTAATCGCTTTACTTCTCAATCAACTAAATCGTACCTACGTTGAGATTTATATCGACTCGACAGCGACATTTTTGGCGATGTAAACTAATGAATAAAGTGACTCCGTGAGATCCGCCACCATTCCTTTTGTGGTGGGCACGCGTAGGGATTAAGCCCAAACTCGCTGTCTAAAGAAAGCCTGTACCCTACGGTGGACATGTATAGGTCGCATTGTGAGATTCACTAGCAGCACGCTTGTTATTAATAGGGGACAGCACAGGAATACAGCAACAAGATTTGACAAATTATTTTGATTCTATAGTTGCTCTTCAAGCAAGAAAAATTGTAATTTGCGCTTTCCCTTACTCAAAAACTCTGTCAGAGACACAAAATGCCCGGTTAGATAAGTTAAATCGGCTATTGTTCAATATGACCTTTGGCCATCGAGACAAAGTATTATATTTTGATACGAATAATTTTATTCGAAACTTTATATTGACTAGGGACACAATGCATGTGCCTCTTTCTTCGAAACGACAGATTGCCAAATTATTGGCATTCAATATTTATGACCCCATTATTGTTGAGACAATAAAACAGGGACCAACTAAAGTTGCTAACTGTAGAAGTTCTACACTCAAACCTCTGTATTCTGAGGTTTTGAAAAAACCTAGTATAAGTAGGTTAAGCTTGACTGCTGATTTAAACTATCAGCGCAGACAACAGAAAAGCCCCCCTTAAAAAAACTTATCTTAGCTAATCAAAATTTACAGGGCGGTTTTTCTGGTAAATTACTAGAATTAGAGTTATTTCTAGAACAACATAGAGTAGATGTACTCTGTGTCACTGAGCACTGGCTACTAGAGTCCCAAATGAATTTTTCTGTAAATAATTATGAAATAGCCAGTTGCTTTAATAGAAAGTCTGCATTGCATGGTGGATCTTTAATAATAGTAAATAGTAGTTTGAAGTATAAAGAACGAAAAGATATTAGCAGACTTTCTGTTGAAAAAGTTGTAGAACTATCATGTGTTGAACTGGCTAAGCATATTGTAGTAAGCGTATACAGGCCCCCCGCCAGTGACTACAGTTTATTTGAATCCGTACTAGAGGATGTTTTAAAGGTAGCTTCAAGTAGTAGCAAGAAAGTTATAGTATGTGGAGATTTTAATATAGACTTGCTGGTAGACTCCGTTTTAAATAACAAATTAAAACTTATTTTCAAGTCTTTTAATTTAGTTAATATTTTCTTAGAGCCTTCTAGGATTACCGAAAACACAGCCACCTGTCTTGACAATGTATTCTGCGACTGTGAATTTTCGCATTGTTCTACAGTAACTTGCTTAAAGTCAGACCACAATGGTCAAATTGTCCACTTTGAAGCAGATTTTAAAAAAAAGGAGCAAGCTATAATTTATCGGCCCATTACAGCAAAAAAGATGGAATTATTTAGAAATTACATACAAAGTAGCTTACCTACACAAAATAATAAGACCCTTAATGCAAATGCTCATTATGGAGATTTATTCAAAGTTGTTTCAGGTAGTTTTGAAAAAGTTTTTAAATTAAAAAAGTTATCATCAAAAAGAAATAAAGTAGCATTTAGTGAATGGGCTACTGCCGGCATCCGAAAAAGCAGGGACACACTATATGCGCTATATGAGAAAAAAACATACACATATGACCCCAGTTTTATACAGTATGTTAAACTATATTCAAAATTATTTAAGGCCGTCTGCCACAAAGCAAAATGTGAGCATATAAAATCTAAAATCCTTCAATCGTCTAATAAATCCAGAACAATTTGGGCTATTATAAATAAGGAAACCGGTAAATCCAAATCAGGAGATCGCGAACTTTCACTTAAAATAGATGATAAATTAATAACCTCAAATGAAGACATTGCTACGGCTTTTGAACAGTTCTTTACAAATGTTCCAATTGTAACGACAGCTCCTTTAGACTCTTCTCCAGCTCTTGCTGAAAGTATTTTGAAAGACAATGTCCCCCCATGCCATCACGATTTTTCGTTCGACTATATTGAAGCCCATACCGTGATTAAATCGTTTAAAAAGCTAAAGCTTAAAAAAACTGAGGACTTATGGGGTATGTCAGTAATAGTAGTTAGCTCAGTAATCGATACCCTAGCACCCCATTTAGCCAAAATCTTTAACAAATGTTTAGATGAGGGTATATTCCCTGATCTAATGAAATATAGTAGGCTCGTTCCTTTATTTAAAAGCGGTGATAAGCAAGATCCCACAAATTTCAGACCAGTCTCAGTTCTACCCGTTTTGAGTAAAATATTCGAGAAGATAGTTCTAGGTCAGCTGCTTACACATTTCAATGACTATCAACTTCTCCATGGTCAGCAATTCGGCTTTACGCAAGGGCGCTCTACAACGGACGCCGGCGTCATGTTAGTTAAACATATATTTAGTGCATGGGAAGAGCGCAAGGATGCTATAGGCGTATTCTGTGACTTGTCGAAAGCATTTGATTGCGTTGACCATAAAACACTTCTTTTAAAATTAAAGCACTATGGTATAAACGGGAATAGCCTAAAACTTATAACATCATATTTAGAAGGGAGAGTTCAAAGAGCTGATATAAATAGAACTAAATCTTCAGGGTCAGAGGTCAGGATAGGAGTGCCACAGGGATCGATTTTGGGGCCGTTCCTCTTCCTCGTATATGTAAATGATTTGCCGTTCATGGTTCAAAATATGTCAGAGATAGTATTATTTGCAGATGACACGTCTCTTATTTTTAAAATTAAGAGACAAGAAAATGACCTTGACAATACAAATAATGCTCTCTCTCGGGTACTAAATTGGTTTACTTCTAATAACTTATTGTTAAATTCAAAAAAGACGAAATGTATAAAGTTCACTCTTCCAAATGTCAAAACGGTAGACAGCAATGTTTTACTGGGGAATGACAAATTAGACCTTGTGAATGAAACTGTATTCCTAGGTATCACAATTGATGCAAAGCTTCAATGGGGTCCTCATGTAGAAAAATTAGCAAATAGGCTTAGTTCAGCAGCATATGCAGTCAAAAGAATTAGGGAACTAACTGACGTCGCAACTGCTAGGCTTGTTTATTTTAGTTACTTCCATAGTCTTATGTCCTATGGCATACTACTGTGGGGACGGGCAGCAGACATTGAGACCATCTTCGTCTTGCAGAAGAGAGCGATCAGATTCATTTATAGGCTGGGTAGTAGAGATTCGTTAAGAGATTTCTTTAAAGAAACTAACATCCTGACAGTTGCCAGTCAGTATATATATGAAAACATTATGTACGTTAGGAAAAATATCAGTAACTTTAAAACTTTAGGTAGCCAACACAATGTAAATACTAGAAATAAACATAAACTTTTGTTCCCACTATTTAGGCTGGCAAAGGTTAATACATCCTTCATGGGGCATTGTATACGCTTCTATAATAAAATCCCTGAAGATATATTAAGCTTGCCTGAATCGCGGTTCAAAAAATATGTTAAGCACACTTTGTGCAAAAAGGGCTACTATAACATAAAGGATTATTTAGATGACAATGAGGTCTGGAATGAAAGCCAGTACAATGTATGAGTTCTATGTTCAAAATAATTATGTAAACTATGTTAATTAAGGACTTTTGAAAAGACTAAGTTAGGAGTTTTTTTGTCCATTTTTTCTCCTAAATGATCTAGATTTTGAAATGGACACCTAGTTTGAATTGTAACGTTCATTAAGCCGCAGTTTCTGTGCTACTTTGAATAAAACCTTTTCATTTCATTTCATTTCAATAAAACAATTTCTTCATCGTTTTTATAAAAAGTGTCTTCTATTATCTTAAGGGGCTCCAAGCAATAACGCTCACAATAACGACACAAATGGAAAAAATATATAACTTACTGCCGGTAGATTTTACAAAAAGTCTGTACAATTTCTTGATAATATTTATAATAATTTTTTCGACCCATGGCCGTGAATATAGAGCAAAAAATGTATGATTTGATACCATTTATGGTATAAACGGCCGTTTTTGTCAGACATGCAATCTAGTCGGAAGTCCATGATACCATGAAGTCATGGTGTTGGCGCAGCAGCGAAACGGTCGGAACAGTGATTCGAGTCATCGAGGCAGCACGCAACGTATATGCCTGTATGTACATGTTATGTTACGTTACGTTATGTTACGTTACGTTACGTTACGTTACGTTAGGTACGTTCAAATATATAATTTTATTTCAGTGGTGGCGCTAGTTGGTTAACTAACGCAAGTGAAATAAATAGGAGTCCCTTAAATCACGTGTATTCGAACACCTCAGACATTCAGGTTTCATCGCGATGTTTTCCTTCAGAGTCAGCGAGTTACTATAAATTCACAAGTGTACATAACTTAGAAAAAAGTCATTGGTACATGCCTGCACTCGGGATCGAACCTAGGGCTCTCGCTTGCCAGTCCATAGTTCTACCCACTGAGCTACCACAGCTCTAATTAATTGTTGATTAGTACAATAATATATCACAACAAAATTTGTTTGCCAATACTGTGTTTATCAGCATTACTCGTATCGCAGAGGTCGTAGGTCAATTTCTCGGATCCGCGCGTTAGGTATTTTCCTTGTTTACGACGTCATTGTCTGGTTATTAAACCTTGTTTGGCATCAAGACAAAATATTGTGTGGTATATTACATATTATTATGTTGCGTTGGTTTGGACATGGGAGAGGATGAAGGAAGAAAGATTGACGAAACAAATATATATTGAGAATGTGAGTGAAAGGGCTGGGATGTAATTAGCAAAGGGGAAGATAAAAGTACCCGGAACCGGTGTGCGTGCATGCATAGCGTGACCAATTATTTTTTTTGTCAGAGCGGGACATCTGCGGAATTAAGTAATAAATAAAAGTTAGGTATTAGTGTTGTACAAGTTTTTTTAATATAGAACATAGAATAATAACTCAACATAATCAAAGCAAAGTAGTGGCGTGGATTCTAGTTTGTATTTTTATATTTATCGGCTGAACAAATTTGTTTTAAAATATCGGGTCTTGTTTTTAGATAAGTGTGGAACTCAGTACAAGATTTATTTATATTTATCTTCGTAATCAAAATAGCTTTTATTACTGCGACACTCAACTGTGTTTTATCACTTGTCCATACTTTGTTCATTTGAGAAAAAACTCTTTCCACAGGTGCGTTACTTCCAGGCAGACACAATTTACTCAATAATCGTGGAAAAGTTTGTTAAATTCCTGAAAGCGGGGCTGTTCAGCCTCGCGGGGGACACCGGGACAGACTTCCTGAAAGCGGGACGTATGGTCACGTTATGCATGCAACGACTTATGAACGTTGATGAAGCGAAGGTGATCTGTCAGGATCGTGGCAAGTGGCAGTCCCTGGTCTCTGCCTACTCCTGTGGGATACAGGCGTGAGGTTATGTATGTATTACATATTATTAATAGTGGAAGCGCTCGTGGTGCAGTCAAACCGAGTGATTGGAATCCATCACTTGAGTTAAGCAACAAGAGGCGCGGTCAGGTACTGGACGAGTGACAGTCCCGTGACCACCGCTAGTGGCCACGGGACTACCGAGCGCTTCCGTGCTTCGCAAGGCACGCTAAGCCGTTGGTGCCGGCTGTCATGTAATGGCAGTCGTTAAGCCATGTCAGAGGCCTTATGAGCGGCATGATAACTTCTGACATTAAGACACGCCATCACCACTGTCTTGCAATCCTCCACCGATCCGGACTTGGCCCCCGTGGTGGAGTATGGTCTAACCTTCCTGCGATGCAGGAAAAGACCCATGCCTCGGCAGTGGGAACATACAAGGGATGATAACGATGAAATTTTCATTGAAGCAGTTTCCAGAGCGGTTTGCACTGAAACCGATTCAATGCAAATTCTATCGATATCAACCCTTGTATATCCCCACTGCTGGAGCACGTGACGAATCACTCGGTACGAAGACCCATAAATGTAAAACACAATACATAACTTAAACTCAGTTTCATGGAAAGGTTGGCAGAGATCAGGGTTTGACGTTTACCACGATCCTGACCAACTGCTTTCGCTTCCTCAAACTACATTCTAGAACCTAGGATCAAAAGACTAGAACTTTAATCGATTTCCGCAAAGAACGGCCGTTTTTGGCGGAAAGTGATTAAAGTCCTTAGTTGTCGATTCCAGGTTCTAAAAATAGTTGTGATAGTTATTAAAATTTCTCATATAGACTTTGGGATAAAATCGTATTATAAAGCAAGTTATGATTTTTTCCATTGGTGGCCCTAGTTAGCATCCCGAAGCGCCTTAAAAGTAGAATCTATGAGCACTATTTGGCACTTCGGAGTAGGTATTAATCCTATTATATAAGTAAAATTTATGTAAAAACCTATTTAGAGGCTAAAAATTTCACCCATGCCGGGATTCGAACCGGCAACCTCTGGCTATCCGTGCCAGCGCTCTACCAATTGAGCCAATGGGCGACTCACGGCATCAGTGAAATTTCGAACCTCTTTACAATATTCTATTAGTGAAAGAGGTTCGAAATTTCACAAATCAGTGAAATTTCGAACCTCTTTACAATATTCTATTAGTGAAAGAGGTTCGAAATTTCACTGATACCGTGAGTCGCCCATTGGCTCAAATGGTAGAGCGCTGGCACGGATAGCCAGAGGTTGCCGGTTCGAATCCCGGCATGGGTGAAATTTTTAGCCTCTAAATAGGTTTTTAAATTTGTTCCTTAGCACGGGTTAGTGCATTAAAATAAAAATAGCATAAAATTTATGTAGTTGTAGTTGCTTTGACATTTAAAGTTATTAATGGCAATCATGAAATCTTATCAGGTACCTATAAGTATAGGTGGCAACTGATGTATTTGGTTTAAGATGACTTGAGAAAAAATAGTCAGAGTGGAGTTTTTTTTTCCGCTGCCGTTTTCTCCACTGCAATACGGCCCGAAGGCAGCGGCTTACATTTTACATTGTACATTGACATTCAGCAGAATGTAAATTCTTTACGTTGAAATAAATTGATTTGATTGGTTGATAGTATATTTATTGTTTATAATTATGTATTTTATGTTTATGTACTTGGTATACAACTTGGTAGGCTGTGTAATTTTAATGTGATATAGCTGAAATATGTTTTTTGTCTCTAACGTTATTCACATAGACCAATGTTAGCTGAAAGAAAGGTTAAGATAAATTTTAAACAAACCCCTTTTTGTGCAGTACAGATTTTTCACTTCTCATGCTCTAAAATTGCTTCATATTAGACCTGCAGAGCGGGTCAAAAATCGTATTTTAGTCCCCAGGGACAATATGTATACGTACTTATGATTTACAAAACACTTTGCGATACTCATCGACAGTTACCGGTACGTATACAGTGTGAAAGAGATTTCGTAATTGGTATTAGAATTAATTTGGCCTTTTTGCATCTACTTAATGAGATGATCTATACAGCGTCCAGCGGCATTCTCACTCACACTAGATGGTTGAAGGGACCACTCCGACGCTGTAGTGCCTGGGACATGGTTTTATAGATGGTTTAGGCTTGCCCAGCACCTATACCATCCTGACAGCTTAGTCGGCCTAGCCCACAGGAAAGACTAGTCAATACGTATGGAGCCAACCAAGCCGCGGGTTTCCTCACGATGGTAGCTCAGTGGGTAGAACCATTGACTGGCAAGCGAGAGCCCCAGGTTCGATCCCGAGTGCGGGCATGTACCAATGACTTTGTTTAATTTTAAAGTTACGTACATTTGCGAATTTGTAGTCGCAATACCACACGCTAACGGTGAAGGAAAACATCGTGAGGTATTAGAATACAGATATGTATATTAAAATCCACCAATCAGAAAACGTAATTCATTTCTCACGATAAGATTTGTTTTATCGTTCCTACTTTACAATCGTTGAAGAAAATGTCAATCTACTTTTAATTTTATTCAATGTGAATGGTAGAGTGTATGACTCGGTAATAAAACCCATTTTACCCTCGACGTGCCTTTCGACCATCGCCGTTCCAGCTCGGGTCGCTATATGCAGGTCTCGCCTGAAATGGATCGTTTTATTCCCTAGTCTCCAAAATGATAATGATGGACTATATGCGAAGACTATAATAATATGTATAAAGATGGAAACACGAGTTTGAAGATACTAGTTTAAGAAAAATCAAGCACAATTTTAATATCAGTACAGACAGATTTTAGCAACAATGACAACCAACGTAACAATATTTTGTACAAATTATGTTTTTAATGCAATAAAAATTTTTCATTCATTCATATAAAAACAAAGAGCATCTTAAGACAGCAAGTCACCAGTTAATAAATATAGTAATTATAATCTACTATTTTAATTCAATTCAAGTCAATTGCTGCTCCAACAATATTCTCCAAACTCCACGCAACAAGGTTATTACCTTGTTGCGCGGAGTTTGCAGAATATTGTAGCTATAATTAAGTCTGAAACCTCCAATTTGAGATCAGGGGGCAGCCGTGCCCGATAAGGTTCGTAATAGACGCACTCGGCAAATTAAAAAACATTAACTGGCTGGCAGGCCTGCGTGCCCATGGAGATGCTCGGGCGCCATATTTGCATTCTCATCGCTTATACGTGTGACTCGCCGGGACGCCCGATTTTCTATTAGATTTCTCATGTTAACTTTTTGAAAAAAATGCATTATACAACAAGTTATGATTTTTATTCCATTGGTGGCCCCTAGTTAGCGCCCCTGAGCGCCTTTACATCCATTTTCTTGACGATCGGTAATCTGCACCCGGTCGGTCTTTATTACAATAAAAGTGACATACATAACCTCACGCTTGTATCCCAGAGGGGTAGGCAGAGACCATGGACTGCCACCTGCCACGATTCTGATAGATAAAAGTGGATAAAAATAAAAGTGATTTGTTAAGAAAAACAAAAACACGCGACTGCGTAAAAAAAGTGAAGATAAATAATTTGTTCCTTAGCACGGGTTAGTGCATTAAAAATAAAAAGTGTAATTGTGAAAACGGATCAAACAACACAGTTCCGGCGCAGTCGGGTAAAACACAATCCCTCTAAAGCGCGCCTTAGTGGTGCTTTATTTAATCTGTGCTTAAGTTTTTTCTTGTAAAATCTTCTGTTACTTCTAAATCCCAAAATCTAAACTTGTTAAGATTTCTCATGTTCACTGTTAGATAAAAACGTATTATAAAAACCTATTTAGAGGCTAAAAATTCCACCCATGCCGAACTCGAACCCGCGACCTCTGGCTAACCGTGCCAGCGCTCTCCCAACTGAGCTAATGTGCAAGTACCGGCATCAGTGAAATTTCGAAGATTTTGATAATACTCTTTGTATTACCTACTTACAGGCAGCGACATCTGGCTGAAGTAATTTGTATCACTTGCAATTTTTTTTTTAAATGTCCTTAGCACGGGTTAGTGCAACAAAAAGAATATAACGTATTCTAAAACAAGTTATGTTTTTTTTTTCCATTGGTGGCGCTAGTTAGAAACCGGAAGCGCCTTAACCGAAGACGATCTAGCCTATTTGAGTTTTAAGGAACGCTGTATTTTCCACGTAATTCGTAGGCAGTAGAGATTCGCTAAGAGAATTCTTTAAAGAAACAAACATCCTGACAGTTGCCAGCCAGTATATCTATGAAAATATTATGTATGTCAGAAAAAATATTAGCAACTTTAAAACTGCAGGTAGCCAACACAATGTAAATACTAGAAATAAACATAAACTTTTGATCCCAAGATTTAGGCTGGCAAAGGTTAATACATCCTTTATGGGGCATTGTATACGCTTCTACAATAAAATCCCTGAAGATATATTAAGTTTGACTGAAGCGCGGTTCAAAAAATGTGTAAAGTACAGTTTGTGCCAAAAGAGCTACTATAATATTAAGGATTATTTAGATGACAATGATGTCTGGAATTCAAGCATGAAAAATTCACGAGTTTTGTAGAATCTGTGTAAATTATATTAATTAAGGAATTTGAAAAGACTAAGTTTGGAGTTTTTTTGTCCATTTTTTCTCCAAAATGATCCAGATTTTGAAATGGACACCTAGTTTGACTTGTAACGTTCATTAAGCCGCAGTATCTGCGCTACTTTGAATAAAACCTTTTCATTTCATTTCATAATTGTGAGTAATTAATCCGCAGTAGAGCCCCAGGTTCGATCCCCAGTGCGGGCATGTACCAATGAATTTGTTTAATTTCAAAGTTACGTACCTTTGCGAATTTGTAGTCGCAATACCACACGCTAACGGTGAAGGGAAACGCGTGAGGAAACCCGCGGCTTGGTTGGCTCCGCACGTATTGACTAGTCTTTCCTGTGGGCTAGGCCGATTAAGCTGTCAGGATGGTATACCATCCTGACAGCTTAATCGGCCTAGCCTAGCCGTGGTGTAGGCTTGCCCAGCACCTATAGGTGCTGGGCAAGCCTACACCATCTATAAAAACCATGTCCCAGGCACTACAGCGTAGGAGTGGTCCCTTCACCCATCTAGTGTGTGTGAAGATGCCACTGGACGCTGTATAAATCTTCTCATTAAGTAGATGCAAAAAGGCCAATATTAATCCGTAGTGCAGCAGGCAAATTGGTGAGAAACGTCACGTATGTTTGTCTAACCCACGTTACATTCTTTGCGCACTGTGCCGCTATCCAGTCAGCACTATTTATTAAGAGCACTTTCACACTAGCCATACCCTAATTCTAAATTATGAAGTAATTTAGTGCTCGTTAATACCGATATTCGACGGCCTCGGTGGCGCAGCGGTTTGGCACGCTGACTGTAAAACCGAAGGTTTCGGGTCCGATCCCCGGCCGGGTCAAACTAGGAAACGAACTTTTCTAGTTTGTCTCTGGTCTTTGATGTTATCTATGTATTTATTGTATTAAATCTATCGTCGAGTTAGCACCTATAACACAAGTCATTTAGTTGTACTTAGTATAGGGCTAACGACATCTGTGTAATATGTCCATAAATATTTATTTATTTACTTATTTAATTACTAACCATTATGGCTACCACGACAGAGGTCGTGGGTTCGATTTCCACTGGGGGACGCCGTACATACATTTGTACGAATGGGTGTATTTTGATATTTGTGACGTCTTTGACGTTACTATCACGTACAGGGTATCCTAAATTGGGACCAGGTCAAGTGATTGTTTTAAAAATATATATGAGTTGGACACGTGTTGGCGGTGTAGCATTGTCATGCCGCTTAATATAGGAGTGTAAACAGTTGTTTTC
Source organism: Yponomeuta sedellus (assembly GCA_934045075.1). Taxonomy (NCBI): domain Eukaryota; kingdom Metazoa; phylum Arthropoda; class Insecta; order Lepidoptera; family Yponomeutidae; genus Yponomeuta; species Yponomeuta sedellus. The sequence goes on along the minus strand of OW203724.1, from coordinate 3,086,754 downwards.
TGTTGCCTTCTGCTCCGCAGTACTGTGACTTATTACTTTCAAGTATTGAACAGAATGAATGAACAAACGTACAAACGAATGAATGAATGACTATAGCCAAGTTACAATTGTATGAATTACTCGATTGCAACGATGCTGGAGAAATAGTTAGCAAACTTCTATCGCGCGTGGGTTGTAAATATGACATTGTAAGCTATGCGATGATTTACACATTCCCGAAATACACGTATATTATACGTATGTGTATTTAAATTATGTTTGTAATATTTAGTTAACGTAGGTTATGTAATAAATCACTCCAATATTATATTGTTTACTGGCACTACCCCTTCCACTGTCCGCATTATCGTGGGTAAGCTGGAAGAAAATACTATCTAGTTTTAAGCTCGCCACGATTGTACAAATTTGTTTTAGTGCAATAAAGAATTTTTCATTCAGTTTTTCATTCATTCACAATCGGTCACCGTGAACTTTAACCAAAAACGACAGATCTTTATATACGTGTCTAGAAGGAAGAAAACTCTTAAAAGCAAAAAATAACCTAATGATTTAGTCCATCTACGTTAAGTGGGCAAACGGTGATATGAAGAAACTGGTGTCATGAGTATAAAACTTTTGCTTTAATTCGCTAAAGCGAACTGTGATGCATGCCAACCGGTTCCAGAGAAACTGTACGTGTCTGACTCATGCAAGGCCTGTAGATAATTTTACATTGACTCAGCAGGTTGACCTCAATGAGTTTATATAAGCAAGCTTCACAATCTTCTTTTGGTACTATCTCCTATCGGAGGTCATCTATCTTTGCGGCTATTTTGTCCCATGATATTGCGGCTCGGAAGAGTTCTATGTTTCTCGTATCAAACCACTCTACAAGAGCCACGATTTAGAGCCACGATGTTTTTCTGCGGCCAGATTTACACACAGAAAGAAAAATTTCGGCCTGCAACTAAACTCGAACTTGAGACTGTCGTACGCACTATGCCAACGCTTCACGACAGCTGCGAAATTCCTCTTTCCATTTTACCTTGTAACGGTGCAAACCTCTTTGTACCATTTTTATATTTATTTAATTCTGTCTATAATTTTCAAAAATTTAATTATATGTCACACATTTTCGAGATTTCCCTCATTTTGAATTATTCCACTTTTCCCCACTACGCCGCCCCACTGGTGGGGCAAAGTGGAAATCTAAAATCTGACAGTGGAATCTGCCCCACTGAAACTGGATGTAGTGGGGCAGATTCCACTAGTCTCAAGTCTCTGTGTCTTTTGCCCCACGAGGGTTGGCTCTTCAGGAGCTTTATTAATCATTGTTTGGAAACTTTCACACATATACACATACTTTACGTAATAATACAAGTTTTACGTGATAATCGAACATAATCCTCTATTATAATTACATACTGAATAGACCGGCACTGTCAAGTTATCGGCATTTATTTCTTATTTTATTTCACAATTTCTGAAAGACTGATATGCAAAAAAACGTATAATAAAAAAATTGTATTCATTCCATTGGTGGCTCTAGTTAGCACCCCAAAGCGCCTTAATAATACATAACAACAAATATTTTATACAGATAAACCTAACGAAATCTTTTGCTATTTTCGTAATGGTATAATAGACGTACAAAAAACCTTAATTAATTACATAAATATAAATTCGAAACTACTTAACCTCGGTTTCTGGTACACTAACAAGCCTTTGCTGAGACATCCCCTATCCGCTGGTCCCTGCCTACTTCCCCGGGACATAGGGATTTGGGTATGTTTCTCTGGTACACTAACAAGCCGTTAATCTACTCTTAACAGCAGACAATTGGCCAAAGGACATACGAAAAAAACATTAGGTAGATCTTAGCAGTAGATTAGTTTACGAGAAACTGGGGCTTACACTTTATTTAACACAGTAACGACACTTGACGATTAACTGCGAACTGATAAGAAATGCAAATGACTATAAATATTCTTATTTTTGATGTAAGCGACCAACGTTAACCTGGAAACGGCGCACACATCGCCAGGTACAAATACAAACTGGTGTTGCACCAAATAAAACTTATTTGCTAAGCCAAATAAATGATGATAATATTTAGGATTTCGTTATGGTAAAAGTGACTTTACATCTATATAAAATGTATATATGCAAATTTGTAGAATACTTTTTTGTTATGTAATATTAAACCAAAAAAAGTTATTATTTTCATTTCATTGGTGGCGCTAATTATCACCCCAAAGCACCTTAAATCATGTCTTTCAGGAATTGCGAAATTTAAGAAATAAATGCCGACAAGGCGCCATTGCCGATCTATTTAGACGATATCAACCCTTGTATGTACTTACTGCTGTGGCACGGGTCTTTTCCTGCATCGCAGTAAGGTAAGGCCATACTCTACCACGGGGGCTAAGTCCGGGTTGGTGGAGGATTGTAAGTGGGGTGCGATGCCAGATTACCTTCCCGTGTGCCCTTCCGCTTCCGTTCCTACTGATTCATTTTTGAACCAGTAGGAAGGGTAAGTGGCAAGGGCCGGTGCACCCTGGGCGCTGGTCAGTAACTTCTCTTTATGGGATCTTGCTGGCCAGCGGCGAAAAATCTGGCGGGAGGGGTCGCGTGGGCCCTGTTTCACTTTGTGGAGCGGGACCCAGGCGACCAACCGAATGAAGGACCGACTGGGGGGGGCGCCGCTGCGCGGAAGCGCGCGCGCCTCGTACCAGTCGGACCAGAGTGGCCGCCGGGACGCGGAGGGTCGGGGGACTCTCCGCATCCATCACGGCGGGCCGGAAGGCGCCCTTGCGTGTTCCGAGGGTGCCTTCTGGCACGGAGGGGGCCCGCGCGGTCGCTCACCGCCTTCTCTGCTCTCAGAGAAGTGCTGGTGGGCGACGTGACGGGCCTCACGTGTGGGGCGTGTGGGGACCGGGCCTTGGGCCCCCACGCGCCTCAACGAATAGGTGCGCCGCCCTCCCCGTCTCATCGACCGGGTTGCGATGGGATGGAGGGGGCGGCGCGTTGGGGCGTATGGGGGCCAAGATCATACGCACTTGGCCCCTATGCGCTCCAACGAAGAGATGCGGCGTTTTCTAGCCCCGCCGTCGAGCACCGACGGGGCAGAAGCGCCGCCGAAGGAGTGCCCGAAAGGGCGCCCGCAGACGGGGTCGCGGAAGTGTGCGCAAGCGTTCCCGTGGCCCCGTCCTTTGCGGTGCGGAGGAACACCCCAGGAGTTTTAGTCGGTATACCGCCCTTTTCAGGGCGGGGAGTCCGACATAACCACTGTGCTCCCCCGAGCCGGTGGTACCCGTAATTGGGGTTTCTCCTGGGTGAAAAAAAAAAAAAAAAAAGGATTGTAAGACAGTGGCGGGCCTTACTGTCAGAAGTTATCAAGCCGCCCCTAAGGCTTCTGATATGGCTTAACGACTGTCATTACATGACAGCCCGTACCAACTGCTTATCGTGTCTTGCAATGCACGGAGGTGCTTGGAAAAATGCCATTAGTGGTAGTCACGGGCAGTCACCCATCCTGCACCTGACCGCGCCTGTTGTTGCTTAATTCAAGTGATTGATTCCAATCACTCGGTTCACCTAGGCAACGAGTGCTTCTATTTAGTATATAGTATAATAAAGTCTTATGTTTCATAATCGCGTAAAATATTTATTAATAAGGAATTTGTGACACTTCCAAACAATTATTAATAAATTGCCTAAAGGGCCAACCCTGGTAGGGCAAAAGGCACCGAGACTTAAGACTAGTGGAATCTGCCCCACTACATCGAGTTTCAGTGGGGCAGATTCGTAGTGGGGCAAAGTGGAATATTAGCATTACTACTTTACATCTTGACTATTTTACCAGCTTATTCCGTTTTTATCCAGTTTTCTGTTTTTATTTTAAATAAAACAGTGTAAATAAAGCACAAAGATAAGTCTTTCCAGCTTTATTATGTACTTAAGTTTTACAACACTACAACCTAATTCCTTAATCGGCGTAAATCATAAGGGCGACCTTTCAGTCCAGTTTTATACGTCAAGTAGTATGGGAGGGCCCTAACATTCTTCCACTGAGTCCAGTTTTGGTCCGGTCGCCTTTTCTACGTAATATGTACAAACAACCAACAAACAGTTGGAAAATGAGAAATGCGCGAAGCCAAATTCCGACTGCAAACAGTTTTTGCAAATAACAAACACCTAGAAAATTGTGTAGTGGCCTGCTCGCGAGACAACTCGCTGTCGGAGAGTGGCGAACACTGTATGCAGATGCAAAAAATGCGGTACTTTATTTCTAGGCTTCGCTAAGTAGATTCGAAAATCTACTAAGTTATACAGTTCTACGTCCCACTGGAGGGCACAGGCTTTCTCTTGGAGAGAAAGTATGTGTTTAATCACGACGCGTGCCCACCGCGTACCTCCAATAGTTTGTATAGGAATAATAGAGTAACGCGCAGGAAGTATTCCTAGCAGTTTCACCAATAAGCAGACAGTTTTTAGGATTCCACACCTCAAAAAAAAGGACTCTTAGATGATCACTTTGATTCCGTCTGTCCGTCAGTCAAGACTTTTTACGAGTACCTCGAAAACGCGTAGAAGTATGGAGTTGAAATTAAAACCTTTTACTCATGTCCCTTGAAGTTGAAAAAAATCAAACTCCGAGGTTCACGCAAAAAAAAGTTACGGCCATTAATGCCGCCAAATTTTGACTCTTAAGGGAGTCAAAATTCATGGGGTACCTTCTTCTTTTTTACTTCCTGTTCACCTCGAACTACAAAATATGCACGTAGGTAATACTTTGTAACGGTGTAAACCTATTCACACCATTTTTATTTCTTTTTCCATCTATAATTTTCAAATATTTAAAGTATGTACGTCACACATTCTTCGATTTCCCTCATTTTTCACCACTACTACTTTACGCTTTGACCAGATCTGACTTTTTACCTGCTTCTCCATTTTTATCCAGTTTTCTGTTAATATTACTACAATATTATAACTAATAAAACCACACCTAAAGTCGTTCCAGAGTTTATTTATTATTATAAAATTATATACAACATTCCACTGGCACCCAACGATAATAACTAAACCCAAAGTCACCCCACGGCTTGATACGCTGAGACGACAAAACCCACCCACCGCGACTACGCTGCGAGTGCGAAGGCGAATACGAATACGAGTACGATTACCACGATTATACGTGTGCACAATCGTTGAACTGCTGCTGCTGCTTCATACCCACAACCCACGACCTCATTCATCACATACGCATCCCTTGGAGCTCCCCAGCCTTGCTTAAGGGTTCTGTCGGACTACTTCCAGTTCTGAAGACCTGCAAGATTTTTTTTGTTAAGTGTTCTATAAATAAAATATTAAATTAATTTTAAAGTGCGACTTGACTTCTGGACCAAAAGGTGATTCATCATAACTACTCATTGACCATTTTTCACTAACTAGATTCACCATTAGCAAATTTTTGGCCCTAATAAAAGTCTTATTCTATATATCTGCACCCCACCTAACCGAAACATACCACAGTTAGTATACACCAACAGTATACAATCAATAACTTCTACACGCATTTAGCACACAGTTACACAACCACAGGCTGCTCACTAGCAGTTCCATAGACCTCGGTAACCTGGAATTTATAATTCCAGGTGGGACTGGTTACTAACTTACGTTGCCTCATTAGAGTATCCTGGGTAATTAGCTTTACCCTCTAGGTCTACGAAGCCGACTCGAAGGTAAGGCGAAGCTGCACTCATACAGTCTATTGATAACAATATTATATTAAATTATAAATATTTACAAAATCTTTGCAAACCAAATTTCTAGACGTCAGTAATTCTGACACCATTCATTGTCATAAATTTTTTTCAAAATTCAAAACAAAACCTCCACAGGTTAAACCTACAAGGAACTCTTTGGCAATAAAATAAAAACTCTCACCCTCACCCCATCCTTACCTCATTACTAAAATAATTTCTTAACCTCTTTTTTTATAGTATCCGTACTCTTTTGAAATATTTATTTTGAAATAACTGTCAACTTGTACAAAACCTACCAACGCCACCTTTTTAAAGTTTTAATTTTCTGTATTATAATCACCACATTACCTTTTCGGACACATTTGCGTCATACTATTTGTCTATTTATTAACTATTTTTTTATTTATTTATACACTTAGACCACTATCCTCCAGGACATTTGCTAACCAATTTTTTTTATAACATCCAAACATTCAATCAGGTGCGGCGACAACACGTTAAATAAGACTAGATCAATTAATTTACTTATCAATCGCTTTACGCGTTACGGTGTTTACCCCACCATAGCTCTTGAGAGCAAAACTACGACGGAATCTACCCCGTCGGGTATTATGTACCCAATATTATAAATATTTTTTAAATGTAAATATTTTTTGATAGAGCGGATTGTGACTCTTAAATAAGCCTTACCACTACCGAATACCAGCGCTTGGTAACTGGCTAAATAAGCCTATTACTAATTTAGACCAGTTCCAGGATAAATCTTATTAATAAAAATAGATTTTGTCTACAATGAGTGAATGTCTTCACCTTTTACTTTAGTTGAAGACAATGATAGTTGATGCATGCTAGGGATGAACAATAGATGATGAATAAAAGGGGAACCGCCTAATGTAAATATTCGTTGTAAATATCACCCCACACACTCTAAATTTTTTTCATCGCCCATCTTTTATATTTTATTTTAATATTTAAGAATAACTATATTTACTTACCATCCCACATCCCCGACCTTCATCGACTTTACTCTCGACCTTGACTTTAAATTTTAAATTATATAAGTTAACTTGGCTATATTTTTTATAAAAAAAATTTTTTTAAATATATTTTTTTTAATAAATAAAAAAAATTTTACACTATTTTTATTTTTAATGCACTAACCCGTGCTAAAGAACAAATTTAAAAACCTATTTAGAGGCTAAAAGAGGTTGCGGGTTCAAATCCCGGCATGGGTGAAATTTTTAGCCTCTAAATAGGTTTTTAAAAAAAAATTTTTTACTGGTTGCCCCCGGGTAGTGTAACGGTGCAAACCTCTTCTCACCATTTTTATTTCTTTTTCCATCTATCATTTTCAAATATTTAAATTATGTACGTCACACATTCTTCGATTTCCCTCATTTTTCACCACTACTACTTTACGCTTTGACCAGATCTGACTTTTTACCTGCTTCTCCGTTTTTATCCAGTTTTCTGTTAATATTACTATAATATTATAACAAATAAAACCACACCTAAAGTCGTTCCAGAGTTTATTTATTGTTATAAAATTATATACAACGTTCCAACTTGCACGTCTTATACTGCAAATAAGGGATTTTTAGAAGTTATACTATAGTAATGAAAAATTTACAAAAAGGTCTTTGAAATCGAGAAAAGCTGAAAAAACTGCGATACTCGATTCTTAAACCATGTATATTATGTAATGTAACTCACCTACCTACTAATTTGTACGGAACCCTTGGTGCGCGAGTCCGACTCGCACTTGGCTGGTTTTTTATTCGTATGCCTGCAACGATAGCCTGTGTGGCCTACAATAAGTAATAGTTGAATGTTTTTGTTCAGTAATAAAAATTAAAAGATTAAGTTTTTTTGGAATTAGATAGGGGAGTTATTCCAATAAAGAGACTATGTTTCCCTTTTTAGGTTTCCGTACTCAAAATGGACGGTATTAACAAGCCTACTGTCCGTCTGTTTGACTGTCACCAGGCTGCACCCTGGTTCACGAACCGTGATAGATAGACTGTTCAAATTTTCCCATATATGATTCAATTGCGCTAGAATAACAACTACTAAAAACAAAATACAATACAGAGAATATTGTAAAGAGGTTCGAAATTTCACTGATGCCGTGAGTCGCCCATTGGCTCAATTGGTAGAGCGCTGGTACGGATAGCCAGAGGTTGCGGGTTCGAATCCCGGCATGGGTGAAATTTTTAGCCTCTAAATAGGTTTTTAACAAAATACAAAATATTAAATAAGCCTACTTAAATTTCCTTATTTAGTTTTTAGTATAAAATAATAATGAAGAAGAAGAAATAATAAGAAAAAATATTTATCATAACCACAGTACACACGCCACAATAACAAAACAAACTTAAAACACATTACTACATAACATTTAAAAAAAAGAAAAGAACACGGTCACGGTGTGTCACTGGCCACTGCCACTATAAACGGCAACTGACTCAGCATATGCTGATGGGCAATTGGGCAAGCCTTCAACCCTTATTTTCAGTCAGTGCCGGGTGCTCCGCGAGCGCAGACTGCTGTGTGGTGCAACCATAGATAAGTATATTTTACTGGTGCAACCATGGGAAATACCACACTGAATAAAATGCTTATATGTAATATGGAGTAATAGTAATATTATATGAATGAAACAGGTATTTAAATGGTTTTCGCCAACTAACAAAATAAACGACGTTACACACAAATCATAAAAAGCCTGTAATCATAAAAAGTTAATGTAATCATAAAAAGCCTGTTTGAAAATAGATCCTAAAATAACTAAGGAAATCCCAACCCTCAGTTCCCGCCGACCTCGCTGCCGGGAATATCACAAGAGTTGAACAACATTCGAGCGCGGTGCATCCAATTGCTAACATGGGTAATAATCTATGCACCATCAATAACCAATTACGAATCGCGGCAGCTTATGCCCTGTCCCATGAATCATGTAACCGAACCGAAACCAACACAATTATCTACACTTACAACTGTGACCACTACAACGACCACGCATGCCAACGGGGTCACTCGCTTGGCACGAGTAGAGATTAAAACGTTTGCCTACATCTTGTCATCAATTTATACTACAATTATACAATAATTTGATGGCCTCTCGGTGGCGCAGCAGTTTGTTTGGCACGCTGACTGTAAAACCGAAAGTCTCGGGTTCGATCCCCGGCCGGGTCAAGCTAGGAAACGAACTTTTTTAGTTTGCCTCGGGTCTTGGATGTTATCTATGTATTTATTGTGATTTATTGTATTAAATCTATCGCCGAGTTAGCACCTATAACCACAAGTCATTTAGCTGTACTTAGTATAGGACTAACGAGATCTGTGTAATATGTCCATGAATATTTATTTATTTATTTGTCATTCTCAAAGCAGCCAGTGATCTGAGTATACCTTTGGATGTGTTATATAGACATGCCAGTAGGTGGTATGCTAGCGGCTAGTAACTTAGTATACCACGAACTGGAATTCTGTTTAGTAGTGGTAAACAAGGCGGTGCATGGCATGGCAGTTTCTATAAAAGATTCGTACGCCGCTAGCATACCACCTACAGTCATGAGTATGCCAGTAGGTGGTATGCTAGCGGCTAGTAAGTTACTATACCACGAATTGGAATTCTGTTTAGTTGTGGTAAACAAGGCGGTGCATGGCATGGCAGTTTCTATAAAAGATTCGTACGCCACTAGCATACCACCTACAGTCATGAGTATGCCAGTAGGTGGTGTGCTAGCGGCTAGTAAGTTAGTATACCACGAACTGGAATTCTGTTTAGTAGTGGTAAACAAGGCGGTGCATGCATGGCAGTTTCTATAAAAGATTCATACGCCGCTAGCATACCACCTACAGTCATGAGTATGCCAGTAGGTGGTATGCTAGCGGCTAGTAAGTTAGTATACCACGAACTGGAATTCTGTTTAGTAGCGGTAAACAAGGCGGTGCATGGCATGGCAGCGACATGGCAACGACTTTCGTTGATCATTCCCTTAGTTAGGTAGGTAACAAGAAAAAAGTGCAATTTAAGTATGAAACAATCTCATTCATTAATTTCATTCCATTCATTAGAGTAGCCCCAGACCGCAAATTGGTACGTCCAGCGCTAGACTGCAGACATAGTTTACATAACAGAAACTACCATGTCATTTTAATTAATTCTAATGCCCTTTCTATTTCCTGTGTCTCATATGGGGTGTCATGATAAAAATGACACACTCGATAAATGTGGCTATTTAGAAAATATACGTTCATCTTGTAAATCTTAGATGGTTTCTTTATTTTTTTTTAAATTTTTTTAGACCTATTTATTTAATATCGATAAAGTAAACGAAGAGAGAGGATTCCCGGTGCACTCGTCTAGACACTTAATAGGAAGTACCCATCACAGTTAGCGCTCGTGGCCTAGTTGAACCGAGTGATTGGAATCAATTACTTGAGTTATGCAACAGCAGGCGCGGTCAAGTGCGGAATGGGTGACCATCCCGTGACTACTTTTATCGGAGCACTATCGTGCTTCCCAAGGCACGTTGGTGCCTGTTATCATGTAATGGCAGTCGTTAAGCCATATCAGAGGCCTAACGGGCGGCTTGATAACTTCGGACAGTAAGGCCCGCCACTGTCTTACAATCCTCCACCAACCCGGCCTTGGCCCCCGTGGTGGAGTATGGCCTAACCTTCCTGCGATGCAGGAAGAGACCCGTCCTCCAGCGGTGGGAACAAACAAGGGTTGATATCGATATCGACCCATCAAAGTGTAACATTAATTCTAACGCTCTGGCTTAAAATCCACTTTTTATTTGTGGGACAGTGACACATGCTGGGTGGGATAGCTAGTTGGCTTAGATTAATGAATCTAATTAATCTGCGCTGGATGAGTCATAAGTTCTCTCACAAACAAAAACATTTAAATCGAATTTTGTAAGTGAAAAAAAAAAATACATTGGTGTTCGAAAGTTAAATGAAATAAACATTATTTTATTCTGAAATTTTCCTTATTTTCAAATATTACTGGAACTCCAGCGGTCACTAAGGCTGTAAAGCCGCGAATACAGAGAAATCTTGCCCGTAAGCAAAAACTGTTGATTCTCCAGAAGGACATAGCAGAACCATAATAAAAAGGCGGCTAAATGAGTGACTGCTTCGTTATCAACCCTTATATGTCCCCACTCCTGGGGCACGGGTCTCTTCCTGCATCGAGAGTGACTGCTTGCTGATAGAAAATAATAGAAAAAAGAAACATAATATGTCGAAAGACGAAAAAAATCGTGTGCTCATAATATCATGTCAAATTTATCTGGTTATTTTGTTTCTGTGAGGTGTCTTGTTGTTATAATAAATTTTAGTTCAAGAATTTAATGTAAATATCTTAGATGTAGGAGCTTATCAGAGCATATTAGCAGAACCGCAGTCAAGTGCAGCCAGATTTATTTATTTTTTTAGTTTTAAGGTCGATTAGTTGATTAGACAATAAGTATAGGGTACGATGGGACTGACATGGTCCCACCAGGACAATAGTCCCGAAATAAATAAAGATAAAAAAAAAATGTCTTTCTTTCTTCCTTTCTTTCTTTAAAATCAGATCAGAAACAATAGGGAGAAAAAAAAAACGGGAAATACTTTTTAGGCGAATATTTTTTTTTTATTGTGAGCTTAGCTCGTTCACAGAAAATAATGAAGTATGCACACACACTAGCAAAGAAGCGAACAGAGGTAACTCACGAGTTCTGTCATTGTCTTTTTATGGTTTTGGCTTAAAGTCCTCTATTTGGGTCCAACGAAACTGTGTTTTGTTGAAAAATAAGTGAAAAAGGTGAAAAGTATCCACGTATACCAAAACACCTCTGAAATGCGCGGTATTTATCTACTATCGGTAACGAAAAGGGAATGCGATGAACTGGTAGGTACCTATTCACCAAAAGGCGGTTTGAAAACGTTGGTAAAATCAACGTGACTTAACAACAGAGTTATCTAATACGCTAGTTTGTTTTTTTAACGTCACTTTAAAAAAATATCTCTATATAAATCGACTCTGTGAGAACAATTATTGTACAGTGTATCCGTTCTTAAATGGCAAAACGAGTAAACAAACCTCACTCGACCACAAAACACGAATTACGGAAGCATCACTCCATGTAGGTTACCACATTTAGTTGTAGACACTAGTTAAGACACAGGGGCATCATATTTAACCGAAAACTGACTGAATTTGTGATTAAAACTATGATTTTTTGCCGAAATTCTAAATACACTGATTTTCTGATCACAGGTTAGCAAAACTACACAGATTAGTTTGTCATTTTTTTTAGTGTTGGAATGCGGTTGTATGAGGTGAATGAAAGAACGAATTAAGAATTATTCGTTCTTTCATATTCACGTCTGAGTGATATGCCCTCTGTAATATCACGAGCATTACCTACGCTGGTCTACCTACTCTGGAGGCAATGATTCTCGGGCTGGCCGTATTGACGCTAACTACCGACATTGGATTGAATACAGTTTCTCCCGGGGATGTACCCCTAATTCTAACTAGTCATGGGTAATGTTTAATGACACGTCTGAGTGATATGCCCTCTGTAATATCACGAGCATTACCTACACAGGTCTACCTACTGTGGAAGCAAAGACTCGGCTGGCCGTGTTGCCGCTAACCACCGACATCGGACTGAATACAGTTTCTCCCGGGATGTACCTCTAATTCTAACTAGTCATGGGTAATGTTTTATGATACGTCTGAGTGATATGCCCTCTGTAATATCACGAGCATTACCTACACAGGTCTTCCTACTCTGGAGGCGATGATTCTTGGGCTGGCCGTGTTGACGCTAACCACCGACTTCGGATTGAATACAGTTTCTCCCGGGGATATAAACCTAATTCTAACTAGTCGAGGGTAAGAGGGTAATATTTAATGACACGTCTGAGTGATATGCCCTCTGTAATATCACGAGCATTACCTACGCAGGTCTATTATGAAAGAATGAGGTCTATATTGAATAAAGAATTAAAGTTTGATTGATTTTTTTACTTAAACCTTGCATGTTAAGCGGGAGTTTCATTAGCGAGCCACCAGTTTTCTTTACCGCAGTTTTTATTTTCTGCGAGCCAACGGTATAGACAGCAACTACATCACCACAAAATACGGCGATTTTTTTTTTTAAATTTTACTCTGTGGGTTATACCGTTGATTCTTCGAGCATGATTGAAATTCTGTCAGTTTTAAAGCGGTATACAAAACTGCCAGTGGATCAGCCGAGCCAGCGAGCAAGAAGTTTTTTTCACGTTGCTGTAGCCACGGTTGTCAGATGAGATTTTCTAAATATTTCCAAGTCATTATACTATTTTTATTTTTTTAATGCACCAACGAATTTTTAGCCTCTAAATAGGTTTTTTAAAATTGTCCATAGCATGGGTTAGTGCATTAAAAATAAAAATAGTATAATCATGTGGGTACAGCGATTGCCGATGTAAAAAAAAAGAACTTAACTGCAAAGTAGGTAGTCGGGGCTGTAAGTGATGCAATTTACTTCGGCCAGATGTCGCTGCCTGTACGTAATACAGAGAATAGTGAAAAAAAAAACTAAAAATAACATCTTTTGCAGCACAAACCCCCATTTTTAATGGTCAAACATCTTTAATGTTCAACACGTTTTTCGATTCTACTTTTCCCCATAATGATCTTAAGAACTCTTTATTGAGGAGATAGCATTACCGCCAACATTTATTAGCGGAATTTTCTTAATTTTTTTTGTCCCAGTTTGTAGGTATATGGGTCGAGTTCAGTGTAGCAGATGGATTGCGATACTAATATTACATAATCATTTAGATTATTTTATGACTTAAACTTCATTCATTCCATTCATTCAATAATGAAATCCGTCATTCATTCAGTAATTTCAGCAACACTATGAAATGTCACAATTTATTGGTCAGCCATGTTTGTTTACTCGTTTTGCCATTTAAGAACGGATACACTGTAGCTAGCCAGAGCGGTGCTTGCGCGCCGCCGCCGCCGCGGGTCATTGCTCTGATAGACGGAGAGGCGTTACTAATTATTCGCAATTTTTTTGAAATATGAATTCTCAACTTGAAACAAAATTCTTTAAATCAAGTTTTTTATACGATGGCATTTTAATTTACTAATTACATTACCGCGGCTTGCAAATCACTCAGATTTCAGCGTGCATATTGCCTAGTAACTTTTTAAATATCTTGCATAGGACGCAATATACCTTGAAACCTGTAACTCTTTGTAACTGTTCAGACAGTACTGTGCAATCGAGCTCGGCCTTCAAATTATCGTTGCAAAGCGCCCGTGACGCAATTGAGTAGAGAACAGGTATGGAAACCCTGGCGTTTTATTGAATGTTTGTTGATCTGTAAAGGAAAACATCGTGAGGAAACCAGAGTTTCCGAGGTGTTCATTTACCTCAGCGCTTGAAATTGCAAATCCGCGGAGAGCACGCGTGGTAATTAATCCCATACTCTTTCTCGTATGGGCTTAATTACTCTCGGGACGTTTATAGGCCACATAAACAAACCTATAAAACTTGTAGAGTCGTGCATGTCCCTCTGAAGTATCAAAGAGCAACTAAATAAAATCGGTTTTGTCCGCCAAAAGTAAATTATATTGGCTAAGTGAAATTAACTGCCGGGAATCGGTTTAGGAAGTGGATAAGTCTCGGCTGGGCAATCCATTACATACCCGCACCGAAGACATTCCGTGGCCGATAGATCTTCCGCCGAGATCCTAAAGGGACATACAATCTAGCCATATGTATGTATGAGACTCTACTCCCCCTATGTGACTGTAGATTTTCTGCTCCAGCAATTGCCGTCATTTTGTGAGATGCTATCAACTCGATAGATAGTTTTCAGCATCACTCTGCTGGCCCCTTGACTAAATTGTGTGATTCGAACAAAGTTTCAAACTGCAATTACGCCATGGCAAGAGCATTTTGAGCTCGATGGCAATGAAAGGTTCTGATTTGCTAATTTGAAGACAAGTTACGCTTAACGACTTAATTGAGAAACATTACTATGCTTAAGTGCGCCAAATTTACTTGATGACTAAAATCCTCAAATCAGGAGCTGAGAGTAGTTAAACAATTTCGTAGACCGTTATCATTTATTTTCGCTGTTGATTCAACATTTTCAAGATATGTATCGATAGCTAGAGAACACTTTAATGCACAACTGGAAAAATAAATGACAACAATGACAACCATCGTAAAGGAGTCGGGGATTTCTGGGCCCGATTGTAAATAGTTGAGATATGGTTTAAAAAAATCATTATATTTTTCTATTTTAAAATATAAAAAATTAGCTCAATTCACAATCTGGAAGACGAGCAATCTTAAAAATAAGTTTATGACCCGAATAAAATAGGATACCGATTACTTTGATCGATTAGTCTGCATGTATTAAATAAAAAACACCTGCACCAGATGATTTATTCAATCAAATAAATACATTATAATATACATAATATCAGCAGTTAAAAAGATCAAAATATTAACTTGATGAAAATAAATCTCTAAATTGATTCTCGTTCACAGATCGATTTATTCGACCCGTGTTTGTCAACTGTATTTTTAATCTGTGTCTGTGCCAAGAAAAACATCCTTGGTCTGTGCTGACAGTGACAGACGTGACAGCTTCCTGACTCAGTCTATGATCACTCGTCTTCTCCCGTAGAGGGAGTAAAACTACTCTATCTACGTCTTCTCCTATCGTTTAGTGCGTTTTGAGTGTGTTTCCCAAACTTGACATTGGCAGAATCCTAGAGGGTGCCATAAACAAGAATTGAATTGAATTGAGTGTGTTTCCTGTTGTTTTTGTTATTATAATTCTCCGACCAGTGCTTTCTGTCTACGGACTTACGATCGCTTAACGTATGACTTAACGTCAATTGCTTAACTTGTCGGACTAACGGACACGGATAAGTTTAGTATAAGTTTCATTGTCAGTTTGTTGCATAGCCTCACTTTTACTAAATCTCTTATAACACTGCTCTCAGATTGCCAAAATCCGCAGAATTTTCCGAGATGGTTTGCTAATATATAAGCTCTAAATTGACATAACTTTCACCTTTTTACACCCAGACCCAAGAATGTATGAAAGTGTATCCGTCTCCTTTAAGTGACGTTATACATTTGACGGTCTATGTGGCTCCCGTATAATACCTCTGACCGAGTCTTAATGATTCAAAAAGGAGCACGTCTACCTACGCAATAATCGCGGGCAGTCTTCGGGCCCGCACTCGGCAGTCCAATTTCCGATTAAGTCTTTTATCGAAGCACTGATTAAGTGTCGAGGCTGCGATGGATTTATTGTAAAAGTTCCCCGTTCAGCGAGGTTAGTGATTCAAGCCCGCACACTTTAGTCGAATAATTGTCTACGTGCTCGGAATGGGGGTTCCTGCCACCTTTATTAAGATTCGATAAGGGGGGCAGGTGTTCCGGGATCCATTCAGATGCGGTGAAAAGAGTCGAGCGCACGGTATGTCTCAGACCCGTCTTAACAACGGGGCCCTGATTCTAATAAACACATAGTAATACATAAATAGAATCGTATTATCACGACAACAGCTGTTATTTATTTGCCTCTATTTAGTAGTCTCATAAGCGATAGCATTATCATCATCATCAACTTAGAGGTTAAAAATTTCATCCATGCCGGGATTCGAACCCTTACTTCAGCCAGATGTCGATGCATCTACTCGTACGTAATACAGAGAATATTGCAAAGAGGTTCGAAATTTCATCATGCATGCAACGACTTATGAACGTTGATGAAGCGAAGGTGATGTGTCAGGATCGTGGCAAGTGGCAGCCCTGGTCTCTGCCTACCCCTCTGGGATATAGGCGTGAGGTTATGTATGTATGTAGGTTCGAAATTTCACTGATGCTGGTGAGCCACCCATTGGCTCAATTGGAAAGAGCGCTGGCACGGATAGCCAGAGGTTGCGGCGGCATGGGTGGAATTTTTAGCCTCTAAATAGGTTTTTAAAACTGTCCTTAGAACGGGTTAGTGCATTAATAGTACATTACACAACTAGGGTAGTAATACAAAGAAAGGCCGAGATCGCAGAAGTTTGCGGCCCAAGCTGCAAGCGAGGGACGTAAATATGCGATCGAGAGCTTTCTTTATTACCTCCCGTGTTGTGTACATCTTTTTGTGTCTACACTTGGCCAGAAAGCGGCTTTTTCCGTACGCTTTCTGGCCAAGTGTAGACATAAAAAGATGTCAACAGGGGAGGTAATAAAGAAAGCTCTCGATCGCATATTTACGTCCCTCGCTTGCAGCTCGGGCCACAAACTTCTGCGATCTCGGCCTTTCTTTGTATTACCACCCAAGTTATGTAATGTACTATACATATCTCTTGCTCTGTAAGTAGTCACTTACTTCCCTGAATGCCGGGGTGTATGGATATCATTACAGCATAGGTTTCAAAACATACCATGTAATGTTAACATTACAGCATAGGTTTTGGAATTTGAAAAAAGAACTGTCATACTCATACTGCAAGAAGAATATTTTTTAAAAGTTAATTTTTTTTTTCTCGGTATCGATTATTTACTCGAACCGGAATCGAGACAATTTATAGTAGAATTTATGAAGATTTTATTTTAAATATCGAACTATTTGTTTCGCAGTCATATCGTATGTTAATTGAAATCGATTTAAAAATCAATCTGGCCAGCACGATTTGACGCGCTTGCGTGCCATAAAATCTTGAAGAGTAAAAAAGTCAGTCGACTAGCTAGGCGCGAAAGTAATTTTTTTTTGTGTTTTTTTCTTTCTTTCTCAAAAGTTTTGAAAAATGTCAAGTCAAAAAAAAAAGTCAACCTGCTTTCTTGTTTTTTTTACACTTGGGCAAAGTGTGTCCTTAGAGGGAGTTGTTATATCTCATATCTTTGCTCACCGAGACACACTATATCTCTATCATATCTCGCTCAAACGACGTCCAATCAACTAAGTGCGTGTGGAAACAAGAGACACAACTGGTGAGTCAGTCTAGTCTACCTATTCCCTACTTTACCCAGATCACACGTTTTTTTTGGTGAACATTCTTTCATCGCTCGTTGGTTATGACGAGAAATGCGGCCGAATGTAACCGATGTCAGACGATGTTCATCTCGCTCTCGCGTATTGTGTGTGAGCTGGATAAAGTAGCAGGAGATGACTACCGTACTGAGTTGAGAGTATGTATGAGGGAGCAAGATATAGTTGACATCTCTGGGATATGAATGTGACATACTTGACGGCGAGGGAGTTGTGTGTCCACTCATATCTGGCTCTTGAGTTACCCAAGGCTAGTTTTTTTACTTACCTCACAATCGATATGTAAAGCAGTGTTTACCTCGGGTGTAAGCATCAATTGCATACTCGGGCTAATTAGCGCCCTCGCTGCGCTCGGGCGCCAAAAACCTAATGTGCAATTGATATCATACAGCCCTTGGTTAACAATCTACTAATAAATATAATTGGTTATAACATGTAGTTTTTTTAAGTTACGCAAAACTTATAGTGTGACCTACGTATATATGCTTTATACAAAATTAGATACAGTAATAGTTTGAGTAATAAAAGTTTTTACAAACGTAGCGCTGTCTGTTTTTACAAACGTAGCTCGTGTTTGCGGTCGGGGATAGATAGAGACAAAAAACCTTAAATATTGGGCTGTATTTCAACTATCGCCTTTCGGTTTTGAGAAATAAAGGACAATTTAGTTTCCAAATAAACAAGTACAAGACCAGTCATAATTATTCATAATATTAGTTAAGTTGTAAAGCACCAATGCACCAATGTCGTGAGTACTCGTGAAGCATTATAGAACAGCTTGGTTCCTTTGGAATATAATAAGGACGTAAAGAACAATTTGCACAATTGCGCGCTTTACACCTTAGACCTTTTTGAATACTTGAATTATACATCCTTAATGATTATGGTATGAAAAAGGAAAGTACTTTGCAGCCCTAATTTACATTAAATCTGTCTAAAGAGCCTTAAAGTTGTGGGTAGTTCCTAAAGAACACGTTTTTGCGAATTTCGTTACTTTGAGTTATACAGATAGATAGAAAATTAAAAACAGAACAAGACGGTGTAAAAAACTTAATTTTGCCAAAATGTGCTATACGTCCTTTGAGCCCCAAAGTATCAATATTTGCATTGTGTAAGCGAATACTAATAACGCTGAGATACGGTCCTTCTGGGCTGCTGTGGTACACGCACATGTCGCCATGTAGTGCCGTATACTTTCAGTTATCTATTTATATATATTTATGTGTCTATGTATCGAGCTATATAGATCGGACCATCTCGCTCGTATATGTACGTTATATGTACTGAGCCTACATCGACTGATAATGCTAGAAGTGCTGCAATTTACGCTATTCCCGACATGATAGCCGTCGGAAACCCGGAAGCATTAATTTTTTTGACGAAGCATTGATTGACACCATATTTTTTTACACATTTTGCCATGGAGTAGTCATGATTTTATAACAAGGCACCTATTTATTAAATTAAAGCCATGAAGTTTGGATACTAAGACACAATTCATATTTCAGCGATACTGGCAATGAACGAGATCTTATAAGATAACTTCTCAGACTATATTAAGGAAAACATAATTAGGTACTTAGTAAGTCTAACAAATTTGAAACTCAAATAAATGTCAAAAGATCAGACAAAGAACAATGCAAGGGTATTTTTATCAGAAACTCATAAATCTAGATGGTACTTAACATATACATTGCTACGGCTAGTTTACACTTGTAGTTGCTTAAATAATTAATTAAATTGTAGGTTAAATCACAAAAATCACTAAACAGCTAAAGTGAATATAAACAAAATTGAATTCAATTTTGCTTTGTGCCGTTGATAGCCTTGGTCACTTCACAGCAAAGGCTCTTGCAAATCAGATACACTTGTGAATGCAAAGACCTCTCAGAATAATAAAATGAAGTCAAAACTTAGTTCTTAAATCATTTAACACGTGTAAACCAGCCATAGCGGGGAGGGACAATGCAAAAAATGTGCTCCAAAGTTCACAACCGCTGCCCCCCGCCTTGTCCACTAATGAACGAGCCACTTCATCGTATAGCGCCGGCTTACATTCGAAAACACATCCATTATATCTGTCTATAAGTACTACATTATTTATAGTACAGAAGCTTAATCGTGAAGAGTAGAGACGTCAAATTAAATTAATACATCATCATCATCAGCAGCAGCAGCCCACCTCTGCCCACTGCTGGGTCATCATCAGCCCGGTAAACCCCACTGCTGGGTATAGGCCTCATTTCCACGCCAACCAGAACGATCTCGCGTCTTGAGAGAGTGGATGAGTCCACTGTTTGCCGGCTACTTTACAAAGGTCATCTGACCATCTGGCTGCTGGTCTGCCCACCGACCGTTCCCTCTCCCACGGCCGCCACTCTGTCACTGCCCTCGTCCATCTGCCATAATTCCGCCTGGCCAAGTGTCCCGCCCACTTCCACTGCTGAGTATTAAGGGCCTATTCTCCACCTCGCCATCTTTCGCGGTCTCTCGCCATTCGCATCCACTTGCTCCCTGCCGACCTGACCACATCGTCCGACCATCGGGCAGTCGGTCTACCCACCGACCGCCGCCAGGCTCTCGGCCGCTACTCCGTTACTGCCCTGGTCCACCTGCCGTCTTTAAGCCTCGGCAGACGTCCTGCCCATAGCCACTTTAGACTCTAATTATTACATAGGCCTTATGCGGCTTGATAACTTCTGATAGTTATTCCCGCCACTGTCTTACAATCCTCCAACAACCCGGACTCCCGTGGTGGAGTATGTCCTAACCCCCAGCAGTGGGAACATACAAGAGTTGATATCGTATCGTACAAATGCCATTAGTCTAGGTATACTTCTATGTTTCTGATGTCCTTGCCTGGTTACCATAGCAGATAGTATGATTGTCTGGGATAAGCCCGGTATGGCGCGTTCTATATCGCTAAACTGTCAGAATTTGACAATTAATATATTGAAAGGTCGCGACTTTTGACATTCAGAACGCGCGTTTATCATCGTCGCTCTACCCAGGCTGGACAAGTGATTGTGTTGGGTGTAAGTTGTCAGCATTAAGTACTTTCTGGAAGTCCGAATCAGTTTAGAACTTCATCTAGGAAATCGAATAGTACTGCATGTGAGCCGAGCTGAAATCAAAGGCGCTAATGAACCACGCCCACGGACTGAACAACGGCAGAAAAGAACTCGGAGCGATCTTTAGGAGGACGTTTTTTCCACCTCCTTCTCTTGTTCATTAGGATAATTAAGTTACGGCAAACGCTCCTGCAATACGCTCTATGTCACAGAGCGATATTATCATAAATGGCTTCGATACTTTGTATCGACTGAAAGCGGACACAATCCGCTACTGGACTCTCTTTTCAAGTAAGTCTTAAATGGTAAATATCTCTTCCATTAGACCGAAAAATATTTTAGAATAATTTTTGAGAGATGAAACAATCGATTTTAAATCTTTGCTTTGCTAAACAGCCAAAATCCCGGTCATCCATTTTTGTCTATGGTTTGAAGTCCTATAGGCTTGTAAACAAAGTTTGACATTCAACATAGGTACCTAGTCTTAAAATCTGTGAGTGATCTGTGAAACCGTGAAACCGAGTTTACATGCAAAATATAGCAATTATCATTAGGTATTTCATTGTTAGAGAACTCAAAAACACGTCAATAAAAACCCCCGGGAAGTTGTGGATTCGTGTACCCACTGAAATAAACATGCTGAAAACTTGGCTCTAATTTCGTGGCTCGAAGATCACTTTGATGTAAGTCCTTTAATAATAAATGTCCACAGAATCTTTCTGACAGATATTTGTTTACAAACCAAAGATGGTTACAAGATGGCGGATAGCGTTTTCACGGTTCCGAATTAAAAGCGGAATAGTAGATTGTTAACCGAGGGTCGAAAAAATCAATTCCCGAGGTATTAAGACTATAGTCCGAGTAGGAATTGATTCTTTTACCCGTGTTAAGCACTCCACTTTTAATTTCGAATATGAGAAAAAGAAAAAACTAATTTTTAATTTTCAATTCTTAGCATAAAAGATTATTATACCTATTTTTTTGAATTCCGTCACGGACATATAACAGATTAGTATCCCGCCAATTTATGACTACTTCTTAAATTTTAAATATCACCGCGTAATTGTTGCGGCTTATTCCGCTCAAAGAAGTTTGCGCTAAGTTCACACTGGCTATTTTTGAAATAAAACATTCGTAAGTACTAACTAACAACTAACATTGTAGACTAACAACAACACATTGATATACAACAACCGTAAGTAGATCCGGACTAAAAGTTCACACTGGCTGTTTAGAAACTCACATGGCCGCAGCATTCTTTTTAATTAGTTTTTTTAAATAAAACTATTCACAGCTGACAGTAGTTCTATTTTTAAAGTTCATTCCGGCCCTTAGGTGGGAAGTAATGAGGGATTTTTCTGGCAGCTAAGAAAAGTAGTTCTAAATTTGTCAGTAGATGGCGTTTTCAAGTAAGGGTTTTTGTTTTTTTAATGGGATTTGCCACTTTCCAGTTTATTCTGTGATCCACAGTACACAGATCACGTGGTATTTCCTCCCTCTTTCTTTTGGCTCTTGCATTATTATTGTTATGCCAGAACAGTCCAAAAGAAAAGCCAGGGTCGTCGTAACAATAACAAAACAGAGGAGAACAGGAGAACAGAACATTCGCGTAACCACAGGAGAAACCGAATGACATAGAATAGATGATTGATCAGTTGATCACATATTAGATTCCTTCCAGTTGATGAAATCGCAAAACAGCAATAAAGTTTTTACTTGCGGCAAGCAATAACAAACAAAAAAGGTAAACCCTTGCGATTCAGCGCCATCTCATTTTAGCTTTTAGAACTATTTTTTTTTTATAATAATAATAATATTGGCCTTTTTTGCATCTACTTAATGAGATGATTTATACAGCGTCCAGTGATATCTTCACTCACACTAGATGGGTGAAGGGACCACTCCGACGCTGTAGTGCCTGGGACATGGTTTTTTTTATAGATGGTGTAGGCTTGCCCAGCACCTATACCATCCTGACAGCTTAGTCAGCCTAGCCCACAGGAAAGACTAGTCAATACGTGCGGAGCCAACCAAGCCGCGGGTTTTCTCACGATGTTTTCCTTCACCGTTAGCGTGTGGTATTGCGACTACGAATTCGCAAATGTACGTAACTTTGAAATTAAACAAAGTCATTGGTACATGCCCGCACTCGGGTTCGAACCTGGGGCTCTCGCTTGCCAGTCCATGGTTCTACCCACTGAGCTACCACCGCTTTTTTTAATAGCTGTCAGAAAAATCCCTCATTTGAATGAGTTTTTCCCTTTCTCTGGAGGGAAGCAGCATTTTCCACCCAATAATCAGATCAAAACAACACTACTTTCCGAATATGAGAAAAAAAACATAAGCACTCGTGGCCCAGTCAAACCGAGTGATTGGAATCAATCACTTGAGTCAAGCAACAACAGCCGCGGTAAGGTGCAAGATAGATAACCGTCCCGTGACTACCGCTAGTGGTATTTTTCCGAGTGCTTTGCTTTGCAAGGCACGTTAAGCCGTTGGTGCCGGATGTCATGTGATGGCAGTCGCTAAGCCATGTCAGAGGCCTCATGGGCGGCTTGATAACGTCTGACAGTAAGGCCCGCCACTGTCTTACAACCCTCCACCAACCCGGACTTAGCCCCCGTGGTGGATTTCCTGCGATGCAGGAAGAGACCCGTGGCCTAGCAGTGGGGACATAAATGGCTTGATATCGAATATGGAATAAAAAAGAAGTCCGCGCCTGCCTATTTATGTAACAAGTTTAACAATTTACGAGTATGTAACGACACTTATTTCCGATTTCCATACTTACACTGAAAAACAAAGACAATTCTTGACATAATTAAAACTGGTTTATACGGATTTATGCTCGTTTATTACATTTTTACAATTTTCCGACGTTTCGGCACTTTTTCAGGTGCCGTGGTCTCGGATGACCTTAACCTTAGAAAATACAATTCTTGACATTTTTAAAACTTTAGGTAGCCAACACAATGTACTCGTCAATACTAGAAAACATAAATCATCTTTCGTCCCCAAGATTTTGGCTGGGAGATGTTAACACATCCTTCATGGGGCATTGTATACGTTTCTATAATAAGATCCCTGAAGATATATTATAATTAAGCTCGCTCGAAACGCGGTTACAATAAATGTGTATAGTGTACACTTTGTGCCAAAAGGGATATAATAACATAAAGGATTTTTTAGATGATAATGATGTCTGGAATGAAAGCCAGTACAATGCATGAGTTCTATGTTTTATAATAATTAGAAGTATAAGAAACCATTTATTGTAGCAACAGACACATTTGTTTACGAGGTAAAACGTAAAATCGTAAACATAAAATCTTAAAAACGTAATACAAAGAAGGACAAAAAAAACACAAAACGAACAATAAAAAATACATAATCAAAACTGTTTTTATACGGATTTATGCTCGTTTATTACATTTTTAGAATTTTCCGACGTTTCGGCACTTTTTCAGGTGCCGTGGTCCCGGATGACTAAACTGCACCGAAACGTCGGAAAATTGTAAAAATGTAATAAACGAGCATAAATCTGTATAAAAACAGTTTTAATTATGTCTACTGCTCGTGTTAACCTTGGAAAATACAATAAAAAATAGTTTCGCATTTATTTATTAGGTAAAACGTAATTACCTTATTACCCGAGGTTGGGAAATATGGTAATTAAGGTGCTTAGACCCGTTTAATATATAGCTAATTGTATGAGTATCGCGAATCCTTAAGAAATACAAAAAAAACCTTTTACTTACATAAGTCGCGGTGTGTCTCTGATGCCGCAAAAGGCAGCTGACTCAGCATTGTAAAATAAATAATAATAAAATATTGTTTATTATAAAATTTCACAATTTATAAAAGGGTAAAGACCCCGTACTAGGTAAAAACATGTATTACGGAAAGTCCTGCTCTTTCGATTACCATGGTGGAAAAAAAACAATTTCGTAAAATAGTGGATAGTATAAAGTTCGATATTACTTTTCAACAAAAGTTTAAAAAGGACCAAGAAATAACTATAAAACTAAAATTCATGCAAAATTTAGGTAGTGAAAAGAAAATAAAATTTACATTATTCTTAATGCAATCACTTACTTAATTATCAATAAATAATCCAACGAGGCATGTCAGGGTGTATTTATGTATGTGAGTGTGTTTCGAGTGTGTGTGTGTGGTGTGCGTTTATGTGAGTGTGTGTGCTATGTGTGCATTCTTTGTGAAATCTGAAGTACAATTGATGTGGAACGTTATACTTATTATTGTATTTACGTTATAGTCTGAAGCAGACATTCAGTAGCTTGATAATCTAACGAAGTGAGCCAAGTACTTAGTTTACTTTTACACTCGTATGTTGGCAAAGAATAAATATTATATGAAAATTGTGCTGCTGTGTGGTGTCGGCCTAGAGAATTAGCACCAACCCAATTATTCCCGCGGGTGTCGTAAAAGGCGACTAAGGGACACAAACCGGGGGGTGGGCAGCAGCGCCCCCTGCAGTACAATTCCACCGAACTGCGATCCCCAACCCGCATGCCCAGCGTGGGGATTATGGGCATTACCCCCTATGATAGCA
This sequence comes from Yponomeuta sedellus, assembly GCA_934045075.1. Classification (NCBI taxonomy): domain Eukaryota; kingdom Metazoa; phylum Arthropoda; class Insecta; order Lepidoptera; family Yponomeutidae; genus Yponomeuta; species Yponomeuta sedellus. The sequence goes on along the minus strand of OW203724.1, from coordinate 3,061,285 downwards.
CAACGTGGCGCTCTATAGGGGAGGGTTATGTCCAGCAGTGGACTAGTATAGCCTGACGACGATACATAAATAAGTTAATAAATAAAATATTTCCAATGCAAACAAATGAATACGAATGAAAAGAAAATAAATTACATAGTATGTATGTGACCCCGGACTTGGCCTCCGTGGTGGAGTATGACTTAACCCCCCTGCGATGCAGGAAGAGACCCGTGCCCGAACAGTGGGGACATACAAGGATTGATATCGATGTATGTGATTATGATATGATCACATAGGCAGTCACTTGCGGCGAGAAGTTGGGATAGAACGAGCAAGTGTCTGCTGCTCAAGCATATATGCCCTGAGCTTGCGCCCAAAGGCAAATCAGCTAAGCGTTTCACGGACTGGAGGAGGAATATCATTCCAACACTTGGACGCCACATACCGAAGCTGACACGGAATGCCATAATACGCGGGGACACAACTTTTATGTACGAGTGTACTCTGTTTAAAAACCTATTTAGAGGCAAAAAATTTCACCCATGCCGGGATTCGAACCCGCAACCTCTGGCTATCCGTGCCAGAGGTTGCGGGTTCGAATCCCGGCATGGGTGAAATTTTTAGCCTCTAAATAGGTTTTTAAATTTGTCCTTAGCACGGGTTAGTGCATTAAAAATAAAAATAGTATACTCTGTTTATTAAGGACTTTCAAAAGACTAACTTTGGAGTTATTTTATAAAATTTTTCTCCAAAATGATCAAAGGAGTGTTACCAAGACAGTACTATCTCGATCTGCGGAATAGGCAGTAGGCCTAATTCATCACCAATTCTTTTATTAATTATTGATACGTATAATTATTATATCTATTTATTTATTTATCTATGTGTTTTGTACATAAAAAAAAAATATAAAAATAAAAAAAAAAAAAGCGGTGGTAGCTCAGTGGGTAGAACCATAGACTGGCAAGCGAGAGCCCCAGGTTCGATCCCGAGTGCGGGCATGTACCAATGACTTTGTTTAATTTCAAAGTTACGTACATTTGCGAATTTGCAGTCGCAATACCACACGCTAACGGTGAAGGAAAACATCGTGAGGAAACCCGCGGCTTGGTTGGCTCCGCACGTATTGACTAGTCTTTCCTGTGGGCTAGGCCGACCAAGTTGTCAGGATGGTATAGGTGCTGGGCAAGCCTACACCATCTATAAAACCATGACCCAGGCACTACAGCGTCGGAGTGGTCCCTTCACCCATCTAGTGTGAGTGAAGATACCACTGGACGCTATATAAATCATCTCATTAAGTAGATGCAAAAAGGCCAATACGTGTTTTGTATCGTTTGTGTAGGTTTATTATAATTTTTATTGTTCAGCTCCCCCCCCCCTTGCCCCTGTAAGTATAAGTTATTGTATCTTTAAAAACCTATTTAGAGGCTAAAAATTTCACCCATGCCGGGATTCGAACCCGCAACCTCTGGCTATCCGTACCAGAGGTTGCGGGTTCGAATCCCGGCATGGGTGAAATTTTTAGCCTCTAAATAGGTTTCTAAATTTGTTCCTTAGCACGGGTTAGTGCATTAAAAATAAAAATAGTGTAATTATTGTATCTTCCTATGTTTATGTAAATTTATTTTTGTAGTTCCCCTTCTTTACCTGCACTACCTTTTGCGAGTTTCTTCAACACCAAAGGTTTGCTGGAAGAGAATGCTCCTTGCATTAAGCACGCCCTTGTACTTTTACTCATGTAATTAGTGCAATAAAGAATTAAAATAAATAAATATATTTCGAAATGGACACCTACTTTAACTTATAACGGTTATAAGTCGCAGTTTCCAGGCTTCTATAAATAAAATCATTATGATTTCATTCCATAGATCTTGCGGAATGTCGTTTTAAAACATTTACCTACGTAGGTTTCTGAAATATTTATTAAGATTAACTTAAAGTTAGTTAGACCTGCGATTTCTGTACTTAGCCTAATTGTACTGGACATTGTACGTAGCATGCTATGAGGTATGTTAACCCTACGGACACCAGGGTTACCTCGAGATGTTTTCCTCCTATTCGTTAGCGAGTGTAATATAACTTCACGAATGTACATAACATAGAAAATAAAGTCATTGGTACATGTCGGGATTCGAACCCACGGCCTCCCGGCGTACTACCGCTCCGCTACCATTTATATCTTTGAAGAATACGTAACACTTAACCACTCGTACTTACCTCAAATTGACGATAGCCACCACAAATATATACAAATACAAATATTTTGTACTATAATAAAAACTGTTTTTATACGGATTTTACTCGTTTATTTTACAATTTTCCGACGTTTCGGCACTTTTTCAGGTGCCGTGGTCTCGGATGACGTCTAAAAACAAATCCGTATTTCAACAGTTGTTATTATGTCTAGTGCTCGTGTTAACCTTAGAAAATACAATTTTGTACTATGTTACAAAGTCCTGGATGATCCAATAAAATCCGTTCAATTTAAACACCGGGACTGTTATAAAGTCCATTCTCTTATCTTATTACGACAGCTTTTCTTGGCAGTCTTACCAAGGATTCAAGAAAATAAACATTTCAGTGCAATCGCAGGTATTTACTTGCTTTCTAAATTGACTACTTCTAACTCAAACACCTTGAACAGAATGGTAATTTTAGACGTGGAACGTAGGTGGTGATTAAGCGTCGTACAGTTTGTGCGTTAATAGTTACTTGTAATTTTATCAACCCTTGTATGTCCCCACTGCTGGGGCACAGGTCTCTACCTGCATTGCAGGAAGATTAGGCCATACTCCACCACGAGGGCCAAGTCCGGGTTGGTGGAGGATTGTAAGACTATAGTGGCTGGTCTTACTGTCGAAGTTTTCAAGCCGCCCTAAGGCCTCTGACTTTGCTTAACGACTGCCATCTATCGACAGCAGCCGGCATCAACTGCTTAAAGTGCCTTGCAAAGCACGGAACCGCTCGGAAAAATGCCAGTAGCGTTAGTCATAGACGGTTTACCCATCCACGCACTGAACGCGCCCTGTGTTGCTTAACCATCGAGGTCATTTAAGATCACTCAAGCAGCCGAGGCTACGATAGTTAATGTATGAAAATGTATAGCGCCGTTGCCGAAATCGGGAATGGCATAGATTTTCATGCACTGACAATTGCTGTACACGCGGCGCGCATCAGTTGCACGCGATCGGCCGCGATGCACTGTTAGACGCGAGGACTGTAAGTTTCTCAGGTAAAAGCCCCAGTAACGTCGCTTCATAAAATGCTGCGACATGAAACTGACATATAATTTGTCCGGTGAAGTTCTTTGCGAGTGAGGTCACGCGTGCGGATGCAAGATGCAACGCTGAGTCATGTCCCCAGCCGTGAAATGAGACTGCGTCGTGTTCCTGTGCTCCCGCTATGCCGCACCGTTTTGCCCTAGTCTTAAAAGCCAACAAGACTTAAGTTCCGAAGAGGAATAGAAGAATTTATATAGGTACAACAAATGTCTGTTTACCAAAGGGGCAGGCGAGTCCGATTCTCGCCCATGCAAATTGAAAGCGTAGGCGCAAAATATATACATTTGTCGCATAAAAATAAGATAAAATAACTCGACAGAGTCATTAGACACTTATTTTCTCATTCGAATTCAATCTAGAATGGCGTTCAGAATACAAATTTTGGCTGCCGCTCGACTTTTTACGTAGACTTTCAAGTCATAATCCTTAAGAGTCGTATACGACTTAGGTACCTATTTGCTAACGAGAATTGACTCTATTCTTTTTTTTTTTCAGAATGGACTCCTTCACTTCATGGATTGAATTTGAATGAGAAAATAAGTGTCTAATGACTCTGTCGAGTTATTTTATCTTATTTTTATGCGACAAATGTCTATATTTTGCGTCTACGCTTTCAATTCGTATGGGCGACAATCGGCCTCCTGGTTTTGCACTTATATAGCTACGATTCTGATAAACCTTTTAGGTTTCATTATCATCTTTTTAAAAACCTATTTAGAGGCTAAAAATTCCACCCATGCCGGGATTCGAACCCGCGACCTCTGGCTATCCATGCCAGCGCTCTTTCCAACTGATCTAATGGGCGACTCACCGGCATCAGTGAAATTTCGAACCTCTTTACAATATTCTCTGTATTACGTACGTTTTTAGCCTCTAAATGGGTTTTTAAAATTGTCCTTAGCACGGGTTAGTGCATTAAAAAGAATATTTCATTATCATTAATACATACATAACCTCACGCCTGTACCCCAGAGGAGTAGGCAGAGTCCAGGGACTGCCACTTGCCACGATCCTGACAGATCACCTTCGCTTCATCAACGTTCAAAAGTCGTTGCATGCACGCACGCCGGTTCCGGGTACTTTTTATCTTTCCCTTTGCTAATACATCCCCTATCTCGTCGATGTATGTCCGCCTGGGACGACCCTTACCAACCCTTCCACTCACATTCGCAATATATATTTGTTTCGTCAAACTTTCTTCCTTCATCTTCTTCATTAATATTTCATTATCATCGCCCGAAAAAGGCGTGCTTAATGCAACGACTTATGAATGAAATCGTTGCATGTGAGCACGCCTTTTTCGGGTACTTTGTATAGTGGTATAGATACATATTACCTTTTCACGCCGACAAAACGATGGAATTAAAATTTTAGGGAAACCCTACACTGCGCATGACCCAACTCGGACTTGGCGGGTTTTTAAATGTAGTTTAAGTATGGCGTGAGGGTGGAAAGGAATGGGATATTTGCAAACGCTACACAAAGGGTTTTAAGTATTACCTATGACACAGCGCAAAGAAAATCAGTAAAGTTTATAATTTCTTTTGTTAGGAAGGTATATCGCTCTAAAAGTACTTCACTTAGAATGGACGTGTGGGTGAAAACGGGAATAAAAGGACGTGCTCTGGCGCTCCAAGCGACCACTCCACAGACCTCTCTGGCAATTGTTGTAAATGATTGTGACCCGTGTCCCGAAGTCTTAACGATGGTTTTGGAACAACTACTACTCGAAAAGAACTTTTTTAAGGTAGTCTATACAAATTTTGTCCATCTCGAAAATGACTTTTCTCTGTGACCGTACAGGGAACTGAACTGAAACTTTTTTTACTATGATAATACGAGTATAGCGCTAATCTATGGAACAAAACCTTTAGGTGGTTTAGGAAAAGTCGGCTTTGTTTCTGTATTGGACTACTGCACCATCTAGTGTAGTGAAGTTACTGCTGGCTGGGCTCAACGAGCGTACTACTAAAACAAATATTTAAAAATTAAATGAAAAAGAAATGAAATAAATGAATATGAAAATGAAAATTAATCAGGCGTTACTTTGCGGAAGAGATCGGAAAAAATGCCACTAGCGGTAGTCACGGAACGGTCACCCATCCTGCATCTGACCGCACCCGTTGTTGCTTAACTCAAGTGATTGATTCCACTCACTCGGTTCGGCTAGGCCACGAGCGCTTCTTGATTGTTGACAGTTAATTGGAAAATAATCTGTTAATAATATTTAAGTATTCTATACCATTCTCTTAGTAGGTACTAGTTGTCATTTATACAATTTCGCTATATTCTCAGTGAAATGTTACCAATTTTTATTTAAAACCCAAATTGTAATTTTAGACGTAGTAAGTCTCTCAGCGGGGACTTACTACATCTAAAATTAATTACAGACATTTCAATACTTTCCGTTCACAGAAGTAGGTATTAGCATCGGTTGTAAGACTGAACGAACGCTTTAGAACGGCTTTCGTTCGAGTAGTGGGCTCCACGGTATGCAATAATTATTTATTACTATGCCTCGCGGCGTTACCCGTGGTTTATCGATTTTTCCATGGAAAAATGATATTTTCCCGCAATAAAACGTAGTTTATGTGTTTTTTACGTTGAATATAAGTTTTTAATACAATAAACAAAACATCTAAAGTAAAACTAAAATAATAACTAAACTAAAATCTAATTAACATAAAGTAATAAAAATAAATACGTATAATTTATAAAAGTTTATGTGTTAATCCAGGGTAACAGCTAACTCCATACAAAATTTTATTAAAATCACTCCAGCCGTTTAGACGTGAAGAAGTAACAAACATACACACTCACAAACTTTCGCCTTTATAAAATTAGTGTGATGGGAAGTGTGAAGTGAAGTGTGATGTGATGATATGATACAGATAAACAAACATAAGTAACATTTCGAAAGTGAACGAATACTCATGGCATAGTCGAACCAAGTGATTGGAAGGCGCGGTTAGGTGCAGAATGGGTCTACCGCTAGTGGCATTTTTCCGAGCGCCACCGTGCTTCGCAAGGCACGTTAAGCCGTTGGTGCTGGCTGTCATGTAATGGCAGTCGTTAAGCCATGTCAGAGGCCTTATGGGCGGCGGCTTGATAGCTTCTGACAGGAAGGCCCGCCACGGTCTTAAAATTCTCCACCAACCCGGACTTGGCCGCCGTGATGGAGTATGGCCTAAGCTCCCTGCGATGCAGGAAGAGACCCGTGCCCCAGCAGTGGGGACATACAAGGGTTGATATCGAAGTAACATTTCAATTTCTTTTTACTCTTCTGCACCAGTTAGAGGGTTATTAATATTATAAACGTAAAAGTTTTTGAAGGTGATGGGATGTTTGTTAGTAAATCACACCATAACGAATGAACGGAGTTAGGTAGGTACATGAAACTTGGCATACGGATAGACAAATATCTGAATTAATACATAATATAATATTATTGTTACCGTAACCTTTTTCCAAGCCAAGGACTGAGATATTAATTTATTGCGTTGCCATGGTAACGAGAATCGTATAAACGGATCCTGTGGCTGTACGCAGTGCGCCGGGAGAGTTAGTTAATTTATTCTTGAAAGTTCGCGTAAAATTACAGCTAACGTATTATTTTTTTCAAGAAAGTAGGCCGGGGCAACCTTATCGCGTTCAATCTTAAGTCCATGGACTTGTGGCATAGTTTTTCTAAGTTGTTTTGTGGTATCACTAGCACTCTCAAAAACAAAGTATCACTATCACTCTCTAAAACAAAGTATCACTATCACTCTCAAAAACAAAGTATCACTATCACTAGCACTCTAGCAGTTGTTTTGTGGTATCACTATCACTATCACTCTAATGACTGAGTGCGACGACACGCGTCAAAAGTTAAGGAACGTTGCAGGAAATCGACTTGAGGGAAAAAGGTGTTTACATACCTCAGCACTTGAAACCCTCAATTCGTGGCGGGCACACGCGGTGATTAAGCCCAGACACTCTCCTTCTCTCTAGGAAAATGCCTGTGTAAATAGCATGATCACGCGAGTAGCACGTTTTAACCTCTGTCCTGACCTTGAAAACCACAATGGTTTTCGATTGTTGAAATGAAATTAAGAGTAATGAAATGAAATTTTGAAATGAGTTTATTTGCACCACAAGTGGTACAAAGTTAACAGCTTGTAGGATATTTATAAGTTTCTTCACAGTTACTGTTCACCTCTTTAGGCATGCAAAAATTAAATATATTAAATTAAATATTAACGTAATTTTCAAGATCAGTAATTAGGAGGGTAATGGTTAAGTTCTATTATATTAATGGAATAAAAATTACATTTTGGGGCCACAGACAACCTTCTAAGTCCTTGAAAATAACATTGGTCATCGATTGCTAATTTAATATGTAAGTATTTAAAGAGGATTAGTTTGTATATATATTTGTTTGTAAGTTTATATGTAGGAGATAATCTCCAAGAGTATATATTATTATACTTAAATATATACCTAATATATAGGTATATGTATATAATATATGTATATATCTCAGGTAGATAATCCATCTAACTATAGAAGTTTACAAATCACTGGATACCTAAGTAGTAACTTACTATATACTTACTTATCCATGGATAAAGCAATAAAATACCTGATTGACAGGATTGTCAGTCCATACAACCATTGCTTGTGTTAACAAACAATGCTTAACTCTGCAAATGTCATAACTCTACAGAATGTTGCAAGACGTGTTTGGACTTATTCACGTCCTGAATAAACAAACACATCGAGCTGTCAGATAGCGTTGGCGCTAGCCAGCCTAGATAAACTTCGGACTAAAATTATTTGTACGAAATTAAAATTCCAACTAAAAACAACGCGTGGCATGCACCGGTCCGAAATTCGGCCGCGCGTTCTGGCAGACATTTCAGTTTTTGCTGAAAACTAAGTTATGAGTTGACCAGAACAGCGCATAGGCTGCGCGAGGCTCGTGTAAGCAGAGCGGCGCATTATATTTTACAGCGCCCTAGATTCTGTTAACCCGCGGAACTTAACTAAGACGGCCTCGGTGGCGCAGCGGTTTAGCACGCTGACTGTAAAGCCAAAGGTTCAATCCTCGACCGGGTCAAACTAGGAAACGAACTTTTCTAGTTTGTCTCGGGTCTTGGATATTATCTATGTATTTATTGTATAAAATCTATCGTAGAGTTAGCACCTGTAGCACAAGCCATTTAGTTGTACTTAGTATAGGGCTAACGAGATCTGTGTAATTATGTCCATCAATATTTATTTTAGCTCGTCGCCACGTGCGATTCGTTCTTCTTCGCGAGAAGTGCCTATTTAGTTTGCACGAGTTATGCCATTGCAATGACATTGTACTGCTATGGCTTAGTAGACTACCAAGTAGAGGTAAGTAATAGCTATTGTTGTGCCTATAATTCTCATTCTATTGAAAAACTATAATAAGTATGTATTTTTTTATTGCATAACACAACAGATAAGTAGCATTGCATGATTTACGTATAGCTTATAATTTAGTTACATGATCCTTTAACGTGTCACCACGTTTTTTATTCTAGATGCTCAAGAAGTAATTTCAGTACGTAGTGGTGTTTTAGTTGATATTTCTATTACAAATCTAGAAATGAAATAATCAACCTCAGCGATATATGTATTCATATCTTAATTCTCGATACACTTAGTTGATTTTATGTCGGAAAGGTCAGACCAGGTTTTAAAGCAATATAATTCGGCGTCCCGTGCGACTCATTATAAACCATTGAAATGACATTTGACTGGTATTGCTTAGTAAACAACCAAATAGATGCAAATAACACTATGATCGTGCTTATGTCATTCTTTTGAAAAACGATGTGTATTTCTTTAAGGTCTGTGCGCGCCTTGCGTGTGTAATCAAGTGAAATTTTTAAGCGTATATAAATCAATCTACCTATAAGATTTAAGCATTCGGACTAATAAGCGAATGTTATTCGAAAAAAAAAACTACGCATATATTTTTCTATGGAACACTGTAGAAACTTTAAAAACCTATTTAGAGGTTAAAAATTCCACCCATGCCGGGATTCGAACCCGCGACCTCTGGCTATCCGTGCCAGCGCTCTTTCCAACTGAGCTAATGGGCGACTCACCGGCATCAGTGAAATTTCGAACCTCTTTACAATATTCTCTGTATTACGTACGTTTTTAGCCTCTAAATAGGTTTTTTAAATTATCCTTAGCACGGGTTAGTGCATTAAAAAGAATATAATACTGTAGAAACTGTTTACTAATAAAAAAAACTTTTGTCTTTTATGTAAAGAAGGGTTACTCGTAAGTAACTTGTGCGATGGTTTCCGTTAAGCAACGATATGATGTGTTTATATTGGTGGCCCTACGGTACCTCATGGATCCCCTTAGCGCAGCCATACTCAAAGTGTGTTCCGCGGAACCCACGATACCCCTGTAGGGGTTCCGCAAGAATTTCGAAAAAAAATCAAACACCTCTCACTAATTTAAAAACCTATTTAGAGGCTAAAAATTTCACCCATGCCGGGATTCGAACCCGCAACCTCTGGCTATCCGTGCCAGCGCTCTACCAATTGAGACAATGGGCGACTCACCGGCATCAGTGAAATTGACCATTGGCTTAATTGGTAGAGCGCTGGCACGGATAGCCAGAGGTTGCGGGTTCGAATCCCGGCATGGGTGAAATTTTTAGCCTCTTAATAGGTTTTTAAATTTGTCCTTAGCACGGGTTAGTGCATTAAAAATAAAAATAGTATAACCTCTCACTAAGTAAAGTAATAAATAGTAATTGTTGCATTGTAACCCGGCGTGCGTGCATACAACGACTTATGAACTTTGGTGAATCGAAGGTGAGCTGTCAGGATCTTGGCAGTCCCTGGTCTCTGCCTACCCCTCTGGGATACAGGTGTGAGGTTATGTATATATTACATTGTACTTTTATTATGCTTATTTATAAAGAATACATTTTTTAAAACAATTGTAAAGAGGGTCCAAAAGGGTTCCGTCACCAAAAAAGTTTGAGAACCGCTGCCTTAGCGTATTGGCGCAATGACAACTAAATGAATGTGATGATTTGATTTCATTGCCGTTTCAAGTCTACGCGCGAAACGGCTTTAAAGTCTAATACACACATGTTTTCAATGGAATAATACACGTCAATATCTTTACTTCGTTCCTGATTCACTTATCTTACGACAAAGAGTCAAGTGGATCCGGAACTAAGTTATAATGCTTACGAAAGTTTTAGTTTTAAAAAAAACGGCAATAGCTGTTATTGCCCATTTTAGTAGTACAATGTCACTCCAATGGTACATCCCGCGAGAATTAAATAGGCAGCTCCCCGAATAAAAATTAATTGCACGAGGCGCCAACTTTCTGTTGCACGGGTTGATTATTTATCTACTGGACTACCATAACCTGCTGCTATATGACTATTGAGCAATGTGCATTTTAGAGACTCGACCCCCGGTTATCGCGTTTGTTGCGGCGATGTCGCTGTGACGTGGGTCGTTTTTGCCCCGGAACTGTGCATGAGTTACAGCGACGGACGCTCCGCCCGCCCGTCCGGACGCGGCCCACAAGCTGCGATATGTCCGCCACCGACCACACTCACTCACCACAATCAGACGCAAAAGGGGACACATCGTACCTCTACAGTAATATTCAACAAAATATTCGTGCTTAGTATTAACGCTGCTGTACCGATATTGGATACTAGCTCGCCCAATTATGGCAATATTGTTTTTAATGCAGTTGCTCAGAAAGTGGCGTATTGCAGGGACGTAAAGCATTCGGGATGTGGGCTATTACATACTCACTTTTTAGGGTTCCGTACCTCAAAAGGAAAAAACGGAACCCTTATAGGATCACTTTGTTGTCCGTCTGTCCGTCCGTCCGTCTGTCAAGACCCTTTTTCTCAGGAACGCGTGGAGGTATGAAGCTGAAATTTATATCAATTACTCAGGTCTACTGTCCCTTGAAGCTGTGAAAAAATCAAACTTCTAAGCCAACGCAATCAAAAGATACAGCCGTTTATGCCGCAAATTTTCGACACTTGCAAGGGAATCAAAACCTACAGAGTGCTTCCCGTGAACTCAGAATCTTGAAATTTGGTACGAAGCAACGTCTTATAGCATAGATAAAGGAAAAATTACGAAAACCATAAATTTTTAGTTACATCTCATAATATATTTTTTTTTAATAATTTTAATTTTACTACCCATTTCCTCATAAACGCGTAGAGGTATTAAATTGAAATTCATACCAAATACTCAGGTTTATAATACAGGTTTGTACGGAACCCTCGGTGCGCGAGTCTGACTCGCACTTGGCCGGTTTTTTTTTACTTTCCCGCACTCGTGCGTTCTCTTTCCCGACTGTCAAAATAATGTCTATTGAAGAGAAAAACCAACCATGAAGTTTTTACTAAAAAAAATCATAGATGTTTATGATTCAAAAAGCAAGCTACTAATTTGTTTCAATATCAGATTTAATGATTTGATTGAATGAGTTAGGTTAGGTTTCATTTCATTTCATCTCATCAAATTTTATTTTCATTTCATCTTCTTCTTCTTTGTCTTTGCCTCTTCCCATTATTTGGGGTCGGCTCTCCTCGGCTGCGCCTCGGCTCGGGTAGACATTTGTCGGAATTCTTTGCAATGAGAGCCTTTCCGCACTTTTAATGAAATATACTATTTAATACATTGCTTATAAACACGTCCCAATGCAGGCACAGATTTCTCAGAGAGAGTATGGGCTTAATTCAAGCCCTGAGGTAGTCGAACACCACAGAACCGTTTACCGTTAGCGAGTGGCATTGCTATTATAACTTCACAAATGTACATAACTTAGATAACAAAGTGATTGATTGGTACATGACGAGATTCGAACCCACGACCACGAGAAACCGATCTAGGTACTGCCGCTCCGCTGCCACCGCTCACTGACTCAACGATAAAATAATATTAATCAAATCAAGTCAAATTATTTCAGCGAAAAAAAATTACATTGTGTTTGCTCAATGTCAATGTACAATGTACAATGTGAAATACATAGTAGTGGAGAAAAAGGCAACTGGAAAAAAACTCGACTCTGGCCATCTTTTCTCAAGTCATCTTAAACCAAATTACATCAGTTGTCAATGTTACTTTATTAGTTATCAGTTTATACTGGCTATGGAAGAGCGGAGTGTCCTAACACAGACATCTTTTTGCTTAAATGGAGGCTCCAAATACTCTAAAGAATTATGTTGATGAAATGGACATTTTATTATTATTAACAATATTATTACAAAGCAACATTTTTTCTTCATCATTTCTTTTTTAATATTATTATGAATTATAAGTCACATTCATTCTTTATAAATACTTTAAATATTATACCTAAATGTAAAATACTGCGCCCAGATCATCGCCGCCTCTGGAGAGGGTGCCCAGTACGCTGGCTACATTACCTCGTTGGATGGCAAGACTTATCTTCTGTAGAGGTAAGAGTCAGCCCTGGGGTCTCTGGCCGTGTCGATAAGACGCAACAAAAGTTCCCTAAAGAACACTTTTTTGAATTTTGTTCAGCCAGATGCCGCTGCCTGTACGTAGTACAGAGAGTATTGTAAAGAGGTTCAAAATTTCACTGATGCCGGTAGTCGCCCATTAGCTCAGTTGGGAGAGCGCTGGCACGGTTAGCCAGAGGTCGCGGGCTCGAGTCCCGGCATGGGTGATTTTTTAGCGTCTAAATAGGTTTTTAAAATTATGAAACTACTATTACGCAAATATTAAACCGATAATTCTCACTAGGTAATTTTGGTACTTTATTCATTGTTTTACCAAACATTGCTTTATTCAGGGACACTTCAATATATTTCATATTTAAAAACCGCGCTCTACCAATTGAGCTCAATTGGTAGAGCGCTGGTACGGATAGCCAGAGGTTGCGGGTTCGAATCCCGGCATGGGTGAAATTTTTAGCCTCTAAATAGGTTTTTAAATTTGTTCCTTAGCACGGGTTAGTGCATTAAAAATAAAAATAGTATAATCATGTGGGTACAGTGATATCGTTCCGATGTTGAACCTAACTGCAAAGTGGGTGGTCGGGGCTGTAAGTAATGCAATTTGCTTAAGTCAGATGTCGCTGCCTGTACGTAATACAGAGAATAGTGTAAAGAGGTTCGAAATTTCACTGATGCCGTGAGTCGCCCATTTGCTCAATTGGTAGAGCGCTGGTACGGATAGCCAGAGGTTGCGGGTTCGAATCCCGGCATGGGTGAAATTTTTAGCCTCTAAATAGTTTTTTAAATTTGTTCCTTAGCACGGGTTAGTGCATTAAAAATAAAAATAGTATAATATTTCATATTTTATGCCATTGGAATCTGTATCAATGGAAAATTGTAGTTTAGCATTGTAATTGCTCCCACTCGGGATTTAATTAGTCAATCCTGCCATCATTTGCATAATGAGAAAATGTTCATCATGATCGCTTTTAAAACCTTTTTATGGCAGTACCATTTCATAAGAAAGTAGCTCAGATTAGGTAATGTAACCAAGGAAGAAGATAATTATACCATATTGCTTATCACTAGGGGAAATTTATTTACCCTTGTTTGCGCAGTAGTGGGCTATAAACATACTGGTCTAAAATAGTAATTTTGTACGGCGGTCAACGGTAGAGTCCTCAACTAAAATTACTACGTCAGAACAGAATACAACAATTACTGTTCTTAAGGTGCAATTAAACGGTGCGGGTCAGGTCGATTGCACGCCATACCTACGCCATGCAGGCCTTATTGCTAAAAGCAATTTCTTACAGACAACCCTACGACGGAACGTTGCTGAAGAAAATAAGAGACGTGTAGTCGGTGCAAATATGAATATGTTAATACACTACTTATATAAATAACAATATACCTTCATAAACAGTTACATACATAGTTATGATAAACATACATAAATACGTTATAATAACAATCTACGCGATGAGGAAGTAAATACAATATTGTGTACCTATATGGAGACAAACGGAAAAGACAAAATGAAAAGGACAATGCACGAATACTAAACTTGCTGGGACAGATAAAACTCCTTAACCTTGCTTTTAAAGACAGCTGAGGTAGAGCAGCGACAATACGTTTTCTCTAAAAGTAAACACCATAAATCTTAACAACTGTGACAACTATGTTTGGAACCTACAATCTAGAACCTAGGTTCAACAACTTAGGACTTAATCGATTAATCGATTTTCGCTAAAAACGGTTGTTTTGGCAAAACTGCTTTAAAATCTAGGACTTTAATGCAGTTTGAACCTAGGTTCTTGTCAGTAAATTTTCGAAAGAGCTACTTTATTTATTAAGATTTATGATGTTCAATTTCCAAAGACGCCTTGTAAGAGAATATATAATTTTCTGCCATTGGTGTCGCTAGTTAGGACCACGTAGCGGCTTAACCGCAGCTTTTTCTGTTTAGACGGCGCCTACAGTACTACCACAAGCCTTACCGCGCGCGCTTTGTCGAGCCGTGCCGAGCCGCGCCGAGCATAGGCTGTTTAACGGCGCGTGGCACGCTGAATCACGAACCTCGCTCGGCTCGCGTGTTTGCGCGCCGCTTAACTGCACCTTTACGCTAAAAGCGTGGGTGATATTGGTTAGGTCGATACCTTATGTTGGGTAAAGGACCCACTTAAATACTAATACTTACAACTAATAAAACAAACAACTTACAGTCTGTCTGCGTCGATGCCTCTCGACTTGGCAGCCGGCGCCGTCCGGGATGGGTGCACTGAGATTTGGGGATGCCTAGACTTCCCGACCAGGTAGGTAGCTTTCTGGGGAAGAGCTCTTTCCCCAGAAAGCTACCTACCTGCAGTGCACTTTCACGACACCGCGTTTTATCACAATATATTTGGGCGATCCGTCGCCCCACAACAACACTGTCACTACGGAAACCGTCCCTGGACTTATTTCGCACTCCACCCGAAGATCCCGTCAATCTAATTGCCACACAAATTACACGTTTTCCAACCAAAGAACAAGAGGTCAATTTGCCGACTCATCTGACAACTGTCAAGTAGGCTGCGTTCCAAAAACGCGTTCCAAAGTCAAACTTCTATTCTAAACACCTTAAAAGAGATACGTGCAAGCATGACGTTAAAATAATAACCGAATCGGTTTAACTCTTCCCTCAGGCTCAGTTATCAAAGGCTAATCAAATCACGGAATCCTTCGTGCGTCGTCTAATATCTATCTTACATCGAAATATATATCTCTCCGGGCGCTAGTTTTTCCAGTGCTTACAGGGATGATTGATAAGTGACTTTTTGTAAAGGATCTTTCACAAGAATTCTGATATAAATTCTCACCTCGAAAGTGACAAATTGGCATACAAACTGTCATCACGTGTTGTCCATTGAATCTTAAAAAACCCTTCATAGAACTCGTCAAGGTTTTACAAGGACAGTTTAGTGCAAAATCGTATGTTACCCTACGAATTGCCAGTTTATTCCATGTCTAAGTAGTTCATCAAAAGGTCTCAGCGTTTTAGTAAATAAACCAGCCTATTTATGAGCCCACGACTCAGTAAGAAAAATAATTTTTCGTTTCATTGAATTCAAACTTTACCCTTTTCACCTTAGGATTAGATTTAAAACAACTACTGGTAAGATTAAAATTTAATACTGGTAAGGAGGAATGATAAAAAAGGATAAAAAGCACCTGGAACCGGCGTGCGTGCATGCAACGACTTATGAACATTGATGAAGCGAAGGTGATCTGTCAGGATCGAGGCAAGTGGCAGTCCCTGGTCTCTGCCTACCCCTCTGGGATACAGGCGTGAGGTTATGTATGTAAGAAGGAAGGATGTCAAAGAAAGTGGGGCGTTAGATTAGCATGAAATCTTTTGTCCAAGCATGACAAAAGTGGCATTGAGAGTCGTAACAAGTTGAATCTCAATAGTTGAGTTATTATATTATAAGCAATCTTCCCTACCGGCGAACCTACGGGAAGCCGCCGCCTATAAAGAGGCGCACGCCACAAGAACTCGTTTCCATTTGACCGCGATGACTGCGGCGAGAAGCATCTGCACTTAGTCTGCGTAATTGGTTACGAGCCCTGGTCACGTGAGCTACTTATTTTCTTTATTTAATTTGATTTATTTCATGTGCATTATTTTGTGATTATTTCGCATGTATTAGAGAAAATGTGGTTTTGTTCTTTTTGGTTAATTTTGTCAGAAACATTGTATCCGAAATAAAGGTTAGGTTTATTAATTTGTCTTTTTTTTAATTCTCAACTACTTCTGACGCTAAAATCAGAAGTGGGATTACAAAAAGAACAAATTTAACCACATTTTTCTAACGATTGTTTCGATTTTGTAACGGCTTTCTGTTTATTGCCTTGGCCACTTTCGCACCTGAACTTATAGTTAAGTTTTCTACTTTGTTCATTGCACCATGACCCGTAGTCGGTCCCGTGGCAGGGCTAGAAGTCGTTTGCGAAGTGGCTCACGTGTCCGGTTGCGTTCGCGTTCGCGGAACATGTCTCGCGGTCGAAGACGATTACGCTCAGGGTCTCATTCCCGTCATAGGTGTCGGTCTCGTGCACGAAGTGCCGTTCGTGATCTTCATAGATTCCATGCTGCTGACAGGCGGAGCGGAAGCTCTAACTCGAGTAATTACCATCGTGGTGACAGCCAATCTTCTTACCGTCAATATGCGCGTAAACGCACTCCTAATAGACCGTCTCCTAAGCCAGCAGCACGGAAAGCGACCGACAATAGTACCGCATTAAGTGTTCAGCCCGGGGAAGAAGAAATTTCACGCCCCGCATCTGACCATTCTTTCACTCCAAATGTACCCTCAGCGGCCCCAGTGGCGGATTGTACAGCCAATAACAATCGTGGTCCCTCTATCGCATCAGTCGCACAGCATTCCGAGGCATCTACTATTGCGCAGGCAATAGTTGAAGCTATAAAATCTGCCCAACCCGTGAGGTCGCTTAACTATTAATTTTGTCTCCAAATTCGACCCTAATGTCAACAACATCGACGTGTGGTGTGAAGAAGTCGATCGCGCTAAAAATGCAAATGGCTGGAGTGACCACGAGTGCTTGTTTCGCGTAGCTTCGTGTCTTAAGGGTGACGTTAAGGTGTGGTTATCAGAGTAGGTCACAAACGATAGAACATGGTCCAATTTTAAATCTGAATTCAAGCCGTTATGTCCAAGCAAGTTAGACTTTGCCACTATTTTTTATGAAGCCAAGAAAAACTCATCTGATAACTACCCTACATACGCGGAATATGCGCGTCGCGCGCTACTACTCTTAAGAATAGTGCAGGGCCTTAGTGACGAGCTGAGAACGTTGATTGTCATTCGTGGACTTGACAGCCCCCAAGTCCGCGCGCTCCTGAGAACATCGTCTCATTCCTCTCGATTTATAATAAACCAAGCCTAGCCAAGCTAGATACACGTTCTCGGCCCCCACTAAAAAGACGGTTCCCGCAATCGTCTAGTAGCCGTGCTGATATAAAATGATACGAACGTAAGTGTTTGCTCATTTTGTAAGAAACCTGGCCACACAGAGGCTTTATGCTTCAGTAAGACACGTTCAGAGTCCCGAAATCCACATAACGTAAACTTATGTACTGAGCGTTCCGCTTACTTGGGAAACAACAACAGTGACGTCACTAGAGCTGTTGTTAACGGCATACCCATTGACGTTCTAATTGATAGCGGCGCTCTGAACGTATCGCTGATTTCTTCTGACGTCATAAAATATTTCTCATGTCAACCCAAATCGAGACGTTGCACGCTTAAAGGTATTAGCGAGAAAGAAATTGTAGCCACGTCTTACGTCACAGTTGTTTTCGAATTTAGAGACATCTCGATTGAGGCGGACCTAGTAGTTGTACCGTCTTCCTGTATGAACATACCAATTATTATTGGGACAGATGTACTCAATCGCGATGGAATAATGTATTTTCGTACAAAAGATAGGCAGTATCTTACTCATTCCTCGAAACTACCCTCGCATACAGTCAATACAGTCGAAGCGGGCGCTCACTTTGAAGTAATTTCACCGCTCGAAAATGAAGAGCGTCAAGCGCTTATGCTGTAATAAATGAGTTTTCTCAATTTTTGATTTCTGGTACAGCCGCTACAACTGTAAAAACTGGTTCTATGGAGATTAAGCTTACTAGCTCAATACCGGTCGTCTACCGGCCCTACAAGTTATCGTATCAGGAAAAACGTTAAAGTTAAAGGGATAACTGCTGACCGGTTGGCGAAAGGTGTCATTAGAAAGTCACAATCTGAGTACTAAGGTCAGGTTAGGCCGAGCCGATGTATATTTAAAAAAAAACCTGTGCCAAGAGCCCCTTTTTTTTTTTTTTTTTTTTCACCCAGGAGAAACCCCAATTACGGGTACCACCGGCTCGGGGGAGCACAGTGGTTATGTCGGACTCCCCGCCCTAAAAAGGGCGGTATACCGACTAAAACTCCTGGGGTGTTCCTCCGCACCGCAAAGGACGGGGCCACGGGGACGCTTACGCACACTTCCGCGACCCCGTCTGCGGGCGCCCTTTCGGGCACTCCTTCGGCGGCGCCCCTGCCCCATCGCATCGGACCGAACGACGGGGCGAGGGAACGCCGCATCTCTTCGTTGGAGCGCGTAGTGGCCAAGTGCGAACCCCTTGGCCACCACACGCCCCAACGCGCCGCCCCCTCCATCCCATTGTTGTGTGGTCCAATGGGATTAGAGGAGGGCGGCGCACCTCCTCGTTGGGGCGCATGGGGGCCAATGTCAACTGTTGGCCCCCACACGCCCCACACGCGAGGCCCGTCACGTCACCCACCAGCACTTCTCTGAAAGCAGAGAAGGCGGTGAGCGACCGCGCGGGCCCCCTCCGTGCCAGAAGGCACCCTCGGAACACGCAAGGGCGCCTTCCGGCCCGCCGTGATGGAGGCAGAGGGTCCCCCGACCCTCCGCGTCCCGGCGGCCACTCTGGTCCGACTGGTACGAGGCGCGCGCGCTTCCGCGCAGCGGCGCCCCCCCCAGTCGGTCCTTCATTCGGTTGGTCGCCTGGGTCCCACTCCACAAAGTGAAACAGGGCCCACGCGACCCCTCCCGCCGTGATGGAGGCAGAGGGTCCCCCGACCCTCCGCCCACGGCCACTCTGGTCCGACTGGTACGAGGTGCGCGCGCTTTCGCGCAGCGGCGCCCCCCCAGTCGGTCCTTCAATCGGTTGGTCGCCTGGGTCCCGCTCCACAAAGTGAAACAGGGCCCACGCGACCCCTCCCGCCAGATTATTCGCCGTTAGCCAGTAAGTTCCGTTAACAACTTACTGACTAACGCTCAGGGTGCACCGACCCCACCACTTGCCCCTCCACCCGATTCATAGAATCAGATGGAACGGAAAGCGGAGGGGTACACGTGAAGGTTATCTGGCATCGCACCCCGTGCCAAGAGCCCCTCTGCCAACAATCACTTCTTGGGAAAAACCAGATGTCCCCTTGGACACGGTGCATGTTGATGTTTTAGGCCCCTCACCACTCTCAGAGGGTTTTAAGTTTGTGTTGCTCATGGTAGACGCCTTCACAAAATATTGCCTTTTCATCCCCATCTATCATCACGACGTCACCGAGCTGAAGAGAGCCATCGCGCTGGCTGTTTCGTTGTACGGCGTGCCGAGGTGCATGGTCACGGACAAAGGTCGGATGTTCGAGTCGAACCAGTTTGTCACTTGGATAAATGAGCTTGGCTGCGAACTACATTACGTCACCCCTGAGATACATCATGCCAACGGTCAGGTGGAGAGGTATGTACGGACCGTTGTAAACATCATGTCGTGATTTCCGGTATTTTTACAGCAAAGCTTCTATTGAATTTACGATTAAAACATTATTTTAAGATAACCGGTGATTTATGAGATGTATTTAAAATTATTTTGAATATTTATTTATTTTAAAAGTAGCCATTCGCGCATAATTGTATTTTAAGCGACTTGTCAAACATTGGCGCCAAGAACAACCATGCCATGCGCTCGCCTACCGTCTATAAAAAGGGAGGGCTCGACGATAAACGGGCATTCTTGTTCTGGCGCTCGTTGTGGTCGAGCGGAAGCTCTGCCCGATTTAAGAGTTTATAACAGTTTTATTGTAAATATGTTCGTGGTGATTTATACTGTGCTATAAATAAAGTGAAATTCATGAAGTGAATAGTGTTATTCATTTTACTTCAGAAGTGGGATGGATTACATGCAATCAGAGAATCGCAATGACTTCGGATGAGAGAGATGATCCGCAACCAAAGGACCTTCAAAAGGAAGTGAGGCAATCACCAGAAAGAAGATCTAGGCGGCGAGACCGCTTGTCTGATGAGAGTCAACCTCCATTTCAAAGATCCAGACGGCGAGATCGTTCGTCAGACTTGAGGCGACCTACGGAAAGAAGGTCCAGGCGACGCGACCGTTCGTCGGATACATCGTCCACCATATATACTTCTGGTGAGCGACGGCGTCGTCGGAGAAGGCGTCGCCGGCGCAGACGTTCGAGGTCTTCTTCTTCAGGTTCCCGTGAAAGACCGCGAAAATCTCGACGTTCCAATTCTACGTTGAGACCAGAAGATGTAATACACATATTGTCGTCACTCCAAGGGAGATCAAGTAAGACTTTTGCCTCTTTTAATCAACACCTTAATGTGATACCCGATTTTGATCCTAATAATAAGTCCCAGAGTACAGATAGGTGGATTAAGAAAGTCAATGAATGTGCTGTAATATACGGTTGGGACGAGAAACAAACAATGCATTTCGCCTTACAAAAACTGTGTGGTTTGGCAAAGAAGTGGTATGAATCACTATCAAGCGTGAATTTTACTTGGACTGAATGGCAAGAAAAATTGGTGAAAGCTTTCCCTAATGATGAAAATTATGGCAAATTGTTGGAGGAAATGCTATTGCGTGTAACTCGTCCTGATGAAAATCTGAGAGAGTACTTTTATGAGAAGTTGTCGTTGTTGAGTCGTTGCGAGATAAAAGGCAAGAAAGCAGTTGAATGTATCATCTACGGGATTACCCATAATTCTATTAGGAATGGGGCTCAGGCTCTTAGGTGCAATGAACCAGAAGACTTGTTGAATTATCTAGTATCACAGCACCCCCAGACACGAATGCCCCCTACCTCGACTTACCGCAGACGGGAGTTTCGACCTTATAATTCTAATGCTATTGGATCGAGTGCTAACCATGCTCCAAAACCGGTCCTTGCAAGTCCAGCTAATGACGACAAAACAATGTTTTGCTTTAACTGCAAAGAAAAAGGTCATTTCTTCCAGTCATGCTCCAAACCTCTTATAAAGTGCAGAAAGTGTGCAAGAATTGGGCATGATTCAGATTCTTGCATTCGTAAACCCCTACTGAGTTCAAACGACAAAGTTCGCGAGAGTGGAGATCAGAGAATTATGAAAATCAGTTGACTATCGAGCAAATTAAATAAAAAATTCTTCAAGTCCGTTAAGGTTAACCATATGAACTTCAATGCGTACATAGATTTTGGTAGTGATTGCAGTTTAATCAGGGAATCTAGTGTAAAGTCTATTAATGTTGAGAAAAATCTTTTCGATTTGCCAACGATTAAAGGGTTTGGAAACTCTATTATAAAACCACTATTCAAATTCAAAGCGGAGGTAAGGTTAGATGACATAGAGGCCCAGATAGACTTGTTCGTAGTTGGGGATGAATACTTACAGACAGATATTCTCATTGGACAAAACTTTACTGAATTACCTTTTGTCACTGTTCTTAAAGATAGCGAAAGCTTGCTCTTTTATCGTTGCCCAAGCAGCGATATACAAGTCGGAAATGACAAAACTTATAAGTTATTTGTTCTGCGTGATACGAAATTAGAAAAAGATGGCTTAGTGGAGGTATATGCGGATGAATCTTACTCCGGTGATATATTTGTCGAAGGTGGTACCCGAATATATCTGGAAAAAGAATATCATTTGCATACTGGTTGCTATAAGCTGGATAACGGTAAAGGAGTATTGTTTATTACTGGGTTCAATAGCTCATTACTCGAATTAAAGGCCGATTCAATGATTGCCAGAGCGAGAGTAGCTACAGAATTTAAATGTCTCCAGATTAATGCACAGGGTGATGACTTGGTCCATCCACTAGATAAAAATGAGATAAAAATAGGCGAAGAATTAGGAAGTCAAAAGCAAGAAGAACTTTACAAATTATAAGCAAAGTATAGAGGTTGTTTCGCGACAAATTTACAAGAATTAGGCTGCACTAATGAAGCCCAAATAAAAATTGAGTTGCATGATCAGTCTCCGGTATTTTACAGACCATACCGTATGTCGTTTTCCGAAAGAGATAAAGTCAGAGAAATTGTGGATGATTTATTGAAAAACGATATAATTCAAGAATCACAATCCAATTATGCGAGTCCCATCTTACTTGTACGAAAGAAGAACGGCGAACAACGTCTTTG
Source organism: Yponomeuta sedellus (assembly GCA_934045075.1). Taxonomy (NCBI): domain Eukaryota; kingdom Metazoa; phylum Arthropoda; class Insecta; order Lepidoptera; family Yponomeutidae; genus Yponomeuta; species Yponomeuta sedellus. The sequence continues at coordinate 3,038,543 of OW203724.1, read as the reverse complement.
TATAGATTTCCGAGCTCTAAATAACAAAACTACCAAGGACAAGTATCCCCTACCCTTAATAGACGACCAATTATCGATTCTTAGTGGAAACAAATATTTTACGACCCTTGATTTAGCATCCGGCTACTATCAGATACCAGTTGATCCCAATAGTAGACATCTAACCGGGTTTGTTACTCCAGATGGCCACTATGAATTTAAGAGAATGCCGTTTGGATAAGCAAACGAGCCAGCAGTTTTTCAGCGAATGATAAATAAAATCCTTGGTTCACGTAGATTCACTTTTGCTTTGGCGTACATGGACGATCTTCTAGTGCCTTCTTCCACGATAGATGAAGGATTTGAACGGTTGGAAGACCTATTGCAATTGCTGGAAAAGGCAGGACTCACCCTTAAATTACCTAAATGCAGTTTCTTCAACACTCAAATTGAATACTTGGGTTATGAAATATCGTCCTCTGGGATTAGACCAAGTGAAAGAAAAATATTAGCCGTTAAAAACTTTCCAGTGCCCCGCAACGTACATGAGGTTAGACAATTCTTAGGGCTGGCCAGTTATTTCAGAAAATTTGTTAAAGGGTTTGGTGAAATAGCAAGACCTCTAACAAAATTATTAAAAAAGGAATCAATCTGGCAGTGGTCCACAGTTGAGATGGATTCCTTTAATACGCTTAAAAGTAGACTCATTGATAGACCAATTCTGGCCCTTTACGATCCAAAACTAGAGACTGAATTACATACGGATGCGAGTTCGTTAGGGTTGGGTGGCATTTTGCTCCAATGGCAGGTTTCCCCTAGAGTACTAAAGCCCGTCGCGTACTTTAGCAGACAGACAACACCAGAGGAACGCCATATGCATTCCTATGAATTAGAAACTCTTGCGGTGGTCTGCTCCCTAAGAAAATTTCGCGTGTACCTCTTAGGGTTGAATTTTGTTGTATTTACGGATTGCAATGCGTTGAGAACGACCCTAACTCGAAGAGACTTGATACCTCGAATTGCAAGATGGTGGCTTCAAATAAGCGAATTTGAGTTCAAGATAGAATATCGTGCAGGCCTTAAGATGGCACACGTAGATGCTCTGAGTAGGAACCCCATTACGGAGAAGGCCTCTGAGTTACATCAAACCCTCGATAGTTTTCCCACCGTTTTGAATATCTCCTCTGATAACTGGTTACTTACACTACAATTAGCTGATCCTGAACTTGCCCGCGTCACTAAAATTCTAAAACCTGATAAAGATGAGGAGTCTATTGAGATAAAGAAAAACTATGTGTTTAAAGATAATGTCCTGTTTAGAAAAGTGGACGACCAATTGCGTTTAGTAGTCCCCAAAAATGCTAGGTGGCAAATTTGCAAAATTAACCACGACGATATGGGGCATTTTGGGTTTGCAAAAACATTGGAAAGAGTTCAGAGTAAATATTGGTTTCCCAAGCTACGAAAGTTTGTAAAGAAATACGTGTCTGCTTGCATTAATTGCGCCTATAATAAGGATAGCGCTAGCAGAATACCAACAGGGCATTTGCATCCAATAGATAAAGTTGGAATCCCATTTCATACACTGCATTTGGACCATGTTGGCCCATTTGTAAGGAGCAAACTTCAAAATAGTTACATCTTGACCATAGTCGATGGGTTTACAAAGTATTTGTTTGCGCGACCTGTTCGGGATACAAAAACGAAAAGCGTGATAAAAATATTAGAGAGTATTTTTTATGATTTTGGTGCTCCTAAAAGAATAATATCAGACCGTGGAACTGCTTTCACTTCCTCACAATTTAAGTCTTTTTGCGCTGATAGTGGGATCAAACATGTCTTGAACGCAGTGGCTTGTCCAAGAGCCAATGGACAGGCCGAGCGATTCAATCAGACAGTTTTGACTGCATTGTCAACGCAAAATTTTTGTGAAGATGAACGGGATTGGGACAAGCAGTTAGGTAAAATTCAATGGGGAATTAATAATACAGTACATGCTTCTACAAAAAAATGTCCGTCAGAATTGATGTTTGGAATGAAATTTTCTAATCCAGCTGAAAATCGTTTAAGTGTAGGTGATAATAATTTAAATAATGTCCGGAATAGCGACTTTATCAGTGAAATCAGAGAGGAAGCTAGTGATAGAATAAAAGAGACTCAAGAAAAACAGAAGGAAAAACATGATGCTAATAGAATAGCTGCACCTTTATACAAAGTCAACGATTTAGTAAAGGTTACTAAAACATGTTTTAAAAATAATGGTAAGAGTACTAAGCTATTGCCCAAGTTTATCGGACCTTATAAGGTCGTGAAAGTTTTGGGTAATGATCGCTATGAAATTTCCACTGTACCAGGTTTTAAGCAATCGCGTCTATATGAGAGTGTTGTAGCATCGGACAGAATGCGCCCATGGATCCATATTAAGGCTTTGAGTGTCTGTAATGATTCTTCTGGTTCTGATTCCAATAGTGAAGAGAGTTTGTTAGGCCCTGATAACGATACTGTATTGCCTCTAGAATAATGCATGCCTAGTGATATTTTAAGAATAAGTACTTTTAAATAATATAAGATGTGGCCATTCTGTGTAGTCTTCTAAAGTCAAGGGCCAAATGTCGTGATATAATGTTGGGATGAATTACTTTTCAGTTTTACACAAAAAAAAAAGATCTGTTTAAATTGGTTAAATTCGTATTGATTATTCTAATTAAGGTCATTATCAGCTTAATGTAATAATAAGTGTTATTACCTACGTGCACCGGAGGTTTGCACGGTATCAGATGGCCGAATGTCGTGATTTCCGGTATTTTTACAGCAAAGCTTCTATTGAATTTACGATTAAAACATTATTTTAAGATAACCGGTGATTTATGAGATGTATTTAAAATTATTTTGAATATTTATTTATTTTAAAAGTAGCCATTCGCGCATAATTGTATTTTAAGCGACTTGTCAAACATTGGCGCCAAGAACAACCATGCCATGCGCTCGCCTACCGTCTATAAAAAGGGAGGGCTCGACGATAAACGGGCATTCTTGTTCTGGCGCTCGTTGTGGTCGAGCGGAAGCTCTGCCCGATTTAAGAGTTTATAACAGTTTTATTGTAAATATGTTCGTGGTGATTTATACTGTGCTATAAATAAAGTGAAATTCATGAAGTGAATAGTGTTATTCATTTTAATCATCAGATTAGACAAGACCAGTATGCCAATCGGCTTTAACGAACTCCCCGCGAATATCAACTTAATGATTTGGTGTTTGTGGTTAAATATTCTCAGTCAACAGGAGAGTTGGACCCTGGGATGCGTGGTTCATATAAGGTGGTGAAGATCCTGCCAAGTGGCCGTTACGAGCTTCAGCTACTCAGTGGAGGCTACGGCAAGATCACACAGGCTGCGGCGCAATACATGGCGCTGTGCCGAGGAGAGTTGTGCCCCCATACCTGAGCCGCGTTTTTCGCTGCTGAATGGAACCACGACTGTTTCTAATCCAATAAAAGCGTTGCTGAATGACTTGTCGATATTCTCAACTCATATTATTCCCTTAGCCTTGCTAACGTAGTTATCTACCTCTCCATTGCTATAAATCTTTTGCGCTGCAGCTTATCGCTTTACAATTAAAAAAAACCCGTTAACCTCAAGAATAGAAGGGCGGCAAACTATACAGTGCGTATTGGATAAGGTTTGAGTGTATGTATGGGATAACCAGTTTGGGACGTTGACGTGTGTCGTCCGACCCTGCGTTGACGTGTGTCGTCCACCCTAGCGTTGACGTGTGTCGTCCGCCCCTGCGTTGACGTGTGTCGTCCGCCCCTGCGTTGACGTGTGTCGCGCTTCGAGAAGCATGTCTTGGAGGTTGTAAGGGGCTGTTTTTACCGTCTAAAAGTTCTTTACCCGCTAAAACGATTTCTAAGCGTTAACATTAGAGTTCTTCTCTGTGACTCCTTAGTGCTTTCTAAGTTAACTTATGCCCTAACCGTTTACGGTCCCTGCATTCATGGCAAGACCCAGAAAATGCTTCAGCGTGTCCAAAATGCGTGCGCTCGGTTTTGCTTCCACATTCCAGCTCGAACTCATGTAACACCCTACATAAATAATGCCAATCTATTAAAAATGGACAACAGATTGAAATTTTTCACGGCTGTTTTATTGTTTGGCGTAATTAAAACGCAAAAACCAGCATATTTATACCAAAAACTCATATGGAGAAGAGCAATGGGGGGTTGTATACGGATTAATTCGATTCCACTTCGTGTGCCTCACCACCGTACTGCCGCCTTTCGCGGTAGTTTTAGGTTTCAGGCCACAAAGTGCTGGAATGATATACCGCCACCCCTTCGCCAACTCCAGTCAAGGGCTACTTTCCGGGTGCACACTAAAAAATTTCTGCTGGACCAGCAGAAATTGCTGCAATAAAAAGTTTTCGATTATTGGTACTTACATTATTGGTATCTATTTAGTATTTTCCTCCGGATATTTTCAATCATTGGTAACATCAATTATAAATTACTATTTTGGACATGTAAAATATTATTATCAATTCAATTATTTCCTTTTATTCTATTTAATATTATAATATTATTGCTTTTTGACATTCATTGTTTTGTTTCGTACATTTCTGGGCCATCCTTGCCTTAGTACAAATTATTAAAATAATATTGACATTTAAAATTTTACATTAATATTAATTTGCTAAAATATTTATTATTTACAAAAATCACTTAATGTCTGCGACTTTGATTACACAAAGTTAATACAATTTGAATTTATTTATTTCGAATATTAATCTATATGGACATTTTTCACGCATATATACAATCTATTTTTAAAATCTAATATAATTACATAGACATAAAACCTTATACTGATTCATTACACAATTACTGATACTGAAATCAGCATTACACAATTTAAACCGGTCTGATAAAAGTTTTTTCCAACCGCACCTCAGCTCTCTTGGCGCTGCATGCCGCGCACACCGGGTACCGGCAGAATATCAGCGCTGAAGTTTTTTTTCCGAACTTCCAGCACATGCTGAGTCGGAGCCCATTTACGTTTGCCACACCTACGTTGGTCACTCTTAGTCCAGTACATTGCCCGGGTACATTGCCGTACTGTGTATGGCTAGTTGTCTGTGTGTTTCGCTTTTCATGTACCAATGCTACTGTTTTGTTTGTTTATTATTTCTTCGTGCTGTGACTTGTAACCAGATTCTTATGGCTTCACTTTGTATACGTGTGTGTGTCTTTTGTAAATAAATTGTTAATCAATCAATCAATCAATCGTCCGCCCCTGCGTTGACGTGTGTCGTCCGCCCCTGCGTTGACGTGTGTCGTCCGCCACGCTAATGACTTATCTAGCTATTCAAGACGCGAGGAGCGCTGTGGTGGTGTCGACTGGCGTTAGCGAGGCGGAGGGGCGAACATGAAGAATGGTATTGGTAAAGAGGGCCCTGTTTGATTATCATTTGGCTATGTGAGACGTCTCTATAGGAGAAGATGATTATGATCGTAATTATGATGATGATGAGTAACTGATGACGCGTGAATTAAGTGAATGGTTTTTGAATGAGTGTGCGTGGTGATGAATGCCAAATAAAGTGAAAAGTGACCCCTCTAATGCGGGTTCTCCTTCCAGACAATGATGATGCTGATGAGACAGATGCAAGACCCCCAACACCTGCAGCTGGTCCGTCTGCAGGGCCCCTGCTCGAGGCCGTCGGGGCCTAGCGGCAACACTGCCTCTGAAGCTCGGGTCGAGGACGACCCTTGGTCAGGAGAGGCGTATAAGCAATCTTCCCTACCAGCGAACCTACGGGAAGCCGCCGCCTATGAAAAGGCGCACGCCACCAGAACTCGTTTCCATTCGATCGCAAGCGCTGCGGCAAGAAGCATCTGCACTTAGTCTGCGTAATTGGTTACGAGCCCTGGTCACGTGAGCTACTTATTTTCTTTATTTAATTTGATTTAATTCATGTGCATTATTTGGTGATTATTTCGTATGTATTTGAGAAAATGTGGTTTTGTTCTTTTTGGTTAATTTTGTCAGAAACATTGTATCCGAAATAGAGGTTAGGTTTATTAATTTGTCCTTTTTTTTAGTTCTCAACTACTTCTTACGCTAAAAATATGGTTTTTCTTTTCTTATTCTTATTCTTTATTCTTTAATTTGTCACAGTTATTTCTTTTTTGTTCTTTGTTTGTGTATAAATGATTTGTAAGAAATTTGTAAGCTCACTTAAGTTCACACTAAGTTGTAGAGGAACCTTTTGCTAAATAGTACTAATTTACAGTATCTATTGTTTTAGCGTCACTTATTTATTATTAATGTTATATTACTTCTCAGTGTGAAGGTCTAAGGATGCAGTACCTACTTTATGTCTACTCACATCTGTTTGTTTTTAAATTTTACTTGTGTATGTTTCTGAAATAAAAATAAAATGGATCATTGAAGGTCATCATGAAAAAATGTAGGTATTATGACACAAACATTACCTACGCTCACACTAATTGCTACTGCTCATCATCATTTACGCGGATGAAGTCGCGGGCAGACATTGGTGTATATGTTATTATCCTTAACATTCATTTTCTACGTATTCCTATGGAGCTTGTTCTTTAGGCCACTGTACGCCGTTTTATGCCCCAGTAAACATAATTCTGATCAATTAACAGAACAAATAGCTGAGACAAACATACGAGAAGAAGGGAACTTGTGAGGTATTATTCCAGCTATACATTATATATTCCACCGGGGACTCATGCCCTGTCCGAGATATGAGCCAATTGAGTTACCTTGTATAGGACTTTATTACTTACCACGCCTATGTCGTCGATATTTTCACCATAGAATGAACGCCAGTGACTGAAATGAAAAGGTTTTAGGTACATGTGCTCGAGCTTAATTTTATTTTCACACCTCCTGCTCGACAATGCCTTATTACGTACCGTCAAATATCATCGTAAAGCATAGCCTTGTCTCTCGAGGGCAATAATAATGAAGAATTTCCCTAGGGAATAAAGTGATTTGAATTTAGAATGTCAAAATTCACATGAAAACTATGAAGAAGCCCCGCATTGCAATTCGAAATTCGAATTGTTGTGCGAAACTCACCCCTTTTTTCTTTTTTTTCTGAACTACTGTGTCGTGTGACCGCGCGAAACACCAATAAAAAAAAGAAAAATTTTATTGTCTCCCAGATTGTGTGAAAAGTAGAGTATTCACCTCTGGAATAAAACATGTCTTAGTCTCGGGCGGTATGAACCCCTGACTTCATTCAGGACTCTACATAACTCCCTCGCTTCGCTCAGGAGTTAAAATTTAACTCCCTCGCTGCGCTCGGGAGTTAACTCGGAGTCCTTCGCTCCGCTCAGGGTTCAATATACCGCCCATGACGTAATACATGGTTTTATTCCCTTAATGCATAATCTACTATTCTGTAAATATAACATAACATTTACATACAGGCACATACATTGCTTCTGGCCCACACTAGGATACCCTGTGTCGTGGAAACCAGACGCAACGACATCACAAACATGTAAACATCCAAGACCAGGAGTTTTTTTATCCCCAGCCGGGGTTCGAACCCGGAACCTCTTGCATGGTAGGCAGATGCGTTACCGCTGCGCCACAGAGGCCGTCAATCACTCGGTTCGTCTAGATGTACAAGCGTATTCTTTAAATGCGTGTTTTACAACATCTTTTGTTCTTTTTCATTATGTTACAACAAATTATTTGTTATTTTAATTAATGTTTTTGGAAATATCAATGTGTTGTCATGTAATGGCAGTCGTTAATTCATGTCAGATGCCTTATGGGCTGCTGGATAACTTCTGACAGTAAGGCCTGCCACTGTCTTACAATCCTCCACCAACCCAGACTTGGCCCCGGTGGAGTAAGGCCTAACCTTCTAACGATGCAGGAAGAGACCCGTGCCCTAGCAGTGAGAACATGCCAAGGGTTGATATCTGTGTTAAATTACTGCTTTCAGCGCTCTATAACTGGAAGCCCGAGAACCAAAGTTGTAGATAACAATAGTTCTGTATCTTACGCCTTACAATCTCGCGCTTGTATCCTAGAGGGAAGGAAAATTATCAGAGTTTGACATCATCAACATACAGTCTGTTAAGGCCTGCGCAGACGAGGGACTTTTATCCCCAAGGGACAAAAGTCCCTGAATAGTAAAAAATGTCCTCCGAGTACTTGTAGCGGACTCACCGCCTACGATGCACGGTTATTTGTTCCCCGGAAATTGAGTGAAGCGTACGCTATGGAAGGAAATATTCTGAGATTACATTGTGTTGTAATTTACATCAAATTGAAAAAGAAAACGCGTTTTAAAAGAAAACACCGAACTTTTGTCCAGTCCGGTCTCTTGATGTCCTCGGTAACTTGAGGGACTTTTTGTACGGGGTACTTTTCGTCCTTCGTGTGCGTTATTCGATACCATTTATAAGAGATCTATATCGACGGACAAAAAAGTACCCGGGGGATAGTCCCTCGTCTGCGCAGGCCTTTAACTTTTAGAATATACCTCGGGCTCTAGAGTAGGCTTCGGTTTTCGCCGTTCCTGCTCTCTATAAAACTTTTCTTCACTATTTTGAAAAGTTTTGTAGTCGTCTTAGTTCCGATATTTATATTACACGAATATATCCGATTCTATCCGACAGTAGCCGAGGTAAAGCTAACGCTAACAGACTAAAGCTAACAGACTATTGTGTACTACGCCACAGGTTTCGGGTAATTTTTATCTTGTCTATACACATATTTAAGAAGACAGGGCGCTGGTGCTCATTAGGAGAGCGCTATGTCCAACAGTGGACTAACATATAGCCTGAAGAAGAAGATACACATATTTTGCTGTGAAGTGCCAGCAGGGCCTTCAGAATTCAGCATAACTTCAGCATAGCGTTTTATTTTGTCACACAACGTGTTATTCATTGTTTTCCCATGTTTGGGATGTCGTTGCCCGGTTACTATAGCACAGGGTGTCTTATTTTGGGACCAGTAAAAATGATTGTGTTGCGTAGAAGTTACTTTTTTATTTTATTTACTTATTAAAACGGTGTCATCAACGCTCTTGTGTCGGTCGGTCGGTCAAGTGCTAGATAAGCTCTTATTGCTGGGTTTGACTTTAATCTCGAGTTTTAATTTCAACTGAAACCTAAACTGCTGCCTAAGCATTTCGTTTCCTGTTCATATGAACATTTAAACTAAGCACAGTATTTTTTGAAGAATCGTATCTTATTATTGAAATCTGCTGCATATAGGGGCGCTGAAAATGTCACCTGTGTAGAAATTCACGTACACATGGAGTAAATTGATGGGCTCGTGGCCTAGTCGAACCGAGTAATTGGAATCAATCACTTGACTTAAGCAACAGGCGCGGTCAAGTGCAGGATGGGTGACCGTCCCTTGACTACCGCTAGTAGCATTTTTTCCAAGCGCTTCCGTGCTTCGCAAGGTACGCTAAGCCGTTGGTGCCGGCTGTCATGTAATAGAAGTCGTTAAGCTGTGTTAGAGGCTTTATGGGTGGCTTGATAATTTCTGACCCAAAGGCCCGCCACTGTCTTACAATCCTCCACCAACCCGGACTTGGCTCCCATGTTGGAGTATAGCCTGACCTTCATGCGATGCAGGAAGAGACCCGTGCCCCAGCAGTAGGGACATACAAGCGTTTGATATCGAAATTGATGCGAATCGTCGGAAGAAGTTCGCCATAGTATAAAGTTACGAGCTCGTTACCCGCAGGCCATTTATATAAATATCTCGACGGAAAAAGTTGTACGGATTAAGTCTAGCGCCGTACATTATGAGGAACATCCGCATTATATTTCACTGAGCGGTATGAGTTATGCGCTACTGGCCTCGGGATCGCGTTCGCTGTGAATTTGCAGTCTTAATCAAGCGACGGGAAATTCCTCGCGAGGAATTCGAAATATTCTTTTCGACCTCACCCCTCTCGTGATATTTTATTACCTACAAAAAAAAATCGAGAACATTTTCATTGAGTGTCTCTAACTGAACGTTATTCAGCCAGTCTCGAAAATACAGGCACCGTATGTCGTCGTTCGTTATCAACCCTTGTATATCCCCACTGCTGGGGCACGGGTCTCTTCCTGCATCGCAGGAAGGGTACGCCATACTCCACCACGGGGGCCAAGTCAGGGTTGGTGGAGGATTGTAAGACAGTGGCGGGCCGTACTGTCCATAAGGCCTCTGACATGGCTTAACGACTGTTATTACATGACAGCCGGCACCAACGGCTTAACGTGCCTTGCGAAGCACGGAAGCGCCCGGAAAAACGCCACTAGCGGTAGTCACGGAACGGTCACCCATCCTGCACCTGACCGCGCCTGTTGTTGCTTAACCAAGTGATTGATTCCAATCACTCGGTTCGCCTAGGCCACGAGCGCTTCATTTTTTAAATATGTCTCAGTAAAATAAAAATAAATAAAATAAAAATTCGTTTATTATAAGGATTTTGACATTAGTATCACACTAGGCGCAGCCTGTTTCAAGGGTGGCGGGTAGATTACGCATTTTGTATTTGTTTGCCGATCGAACAGGCGAGTCACCGCCACAGAACACCTAGGGCGAGATAAATAGTCGTTGCTTAGCCCAAGTCCGTGCTCAAGCTTCCCTAAGCATTACTTCAGGCTAACTTAGCTAAGTATCAAAGTAGACGTTTGCTTAGCTAACCATGTTCTTAGGCCAATGCTAAGAATTAGTCCGGGTTTCGCGACTAAAAGAGTGCTAAAGTACTGTCTATGATAGACAAATCGATTCTTAAGCAAGTGCTTTCGCTAAGACTCGTTCTTAGAAGCGACTATTTATCTCGCCCCTAGTCACCGCACAGTCGCAGGCATGCGGACAGAAGTGTTACTATGGACTGACTTTTGCTGCCGCACTAGGCCGAGCCTGTGTCGCGGACAGCTTTGGTATATAATGCATGCCTGCGTTTGTGTTATTGGCTTCGTGTAGTTATTGTATTATTATAGTTTAACAATTCATTTAACTTATTATTACAGATTTAATTTAATTTACTGACTAATTTGCTTTAAACAAATGGGTAAATGTCAAAACTAAATTTCAGTGACAATTTAAAATAGAAATAAAATTGTAAAATTGTGCGTTTAAACTATAGATTTCAGATATAATTTTGGTTTTGCACGCTGACTGTAAAACCGAAGGTCTCGGGTTCGATCCCCGGCCGGGTCAAACTAGGAAACGAACTTTTCTAGTTTGTCTCGGGTCTTGGACGTTATCTATGTATTTATTGTATTAAATCTATCGTCGAGTTAGCACCTATAACACAAGTCATTTAGTTGTTCTTAGTATAGGGCTAACGAGATTTGTGTAATATGTCCATGAATATTTTTTTATTTATTTATAAATATACTATAGACTACTATATACTATATTTTTAGTTTTAGTACAAAAGCATGCATACTTGTATTAATATTTAGGATTATATTAAATTTGATTTGATTTAAAAAGGTATAAAATTATCTCTCTAAATTTAAATTGGATTTTATAAAATGAGTTTTGTGTGTGTGTGTGTGTGTGTATGTGTTTGTGTATGAGTGTTTGTTCGGGACCTCTTGCATGACTGTGGGAGTCTTGTTATATTTTGTGTGTATATTTATTTCCTTGCATATTTTAATACTTTTTCTGTTTTTTGTGTAATCTAGCGTACTCAACCAATCCACAACTTTCTTCTTAGCTTCTGACATAGTGCAGTGTTTAATATCGCATGCTTTAATGGCTTTGTTGTAAATAATAGGTTTTAAAAATGTTGGGAATTTTTGTGCGAAGGTCGTTTTAGTGGGAGGATTAGAGATGTTTAGATTCTACGACTTAGCAATTAGGTGTAACCTGGAGAATTCAAGACATCTCTATGCTGTGTAACGATAATTTTTATTCGCACTATTTTTTTGCGCAAACAGTTGTCTTATGGAGAGGAGGCCGCATTCTTTGTATAAAGTTGATGTTGGGTAGCGTCTCGGTTTTTTCAGCATAACCTTTAATATGGCTCGCTGTGCCCTTTCCAAACTCATCAAGTGTGTTTTTGCAGCTCCTCCCCAACAGCCAATGCAATAGCTAAGCACCGATTGACATAAAGCGTAAAAATGTAAACCAACTTTAGAGTCTCTAGGCTAGCACTACATCGCAAGGATTTCATTGTGTAGATGAATTTCCGTGCTCGGTTTGCCAGGGTTGTGAGATGTGGCTTAAAAGTTAGTTTTTCATCTAGTGTTATCCCGAGGTATCTTATGGTGTTTGTTCTTCCAATAGACTCGCAGGAACAGGTTGGACCGATGTCACAGTGTGAATTTTGATGTCGGGTTGGGATGCGGCTGTTTTATGAAAACACATATATTTTGTTTTGCTTGCGTTTAGTGTTAGCTGGTGTTTTGCTAACCATTTGGCAATTTCAGAGAGGCCATTTTCAGTTTTTGCTCAGTTACAGTTGTAGTTCTACTATTTTAGTTTCGGATGAGAGTAGAACTAATTAGAAAAAAGGATTTCCACTAGTCCGACAGTAGAACTGTAGTTGAACTACTGGGAAGCCTGACTTTCTACAGATGTCTCACTAGTTCTACTATTTTAGTTTCGTGAAAAAGTAGTACTACTGAGAAAAAAAATCCCACTAGTCCGATAGTAGAACTGACCAGTTGAACTACTGGGAACAAACGTCAGCTTAGCATCGTTGATATATAGGTCATCATCATCACCATCAACCTATTACGTCCCCACCGAGGAGCATGGTTCTCTCCCAGAGGAAGGTATAGGCCATTACTCCAAAACGGGGGCCAAGTCCGGATTGGTGGAGGCTTGCAAGACTAGTGGCTGGTGGCTGTGACTGGCTCTCAGAAGTATTCAAGCCGCCCTAAGGCTTGTGACTTGGCTTAACGACTGCCATTCAACGGCAGCCGGCACCAACTGCTTAACGTGCTTTGTGAAGCACGTAACCGCTCGGAAAAATGCATCTAGCGTTAGTCATAGACGGTCACTCATACATGCACTGAACGCGACCTTTGTTGCTTAACCTTTGTGATCGTTTAAGATCACTCAAGCAGCCGGGGCAACAAAAGATTCACAGACATCGATAGGCAGCTTAGGATCGTTGTGATGTAGGCGCCTTAACTAAATTCAAGTAGAGGTAATTCGCAACAAAGTTCTGTGAGAACAGTTGTTTCGTTCAATTTTAAAGTACTGTGCAGAGTGCCACGTTTGCCTGCACTGGCGCAGGGCCAATCGAGTAAGCAAATATGCAAATTTGAAGAAGTATTGTCTGCACACATTTATAACTTCGGAAAATATGGATATTTTGTATCTCCGGCTTACTATTGTATAGCTTGAAAGATTGTGGTTACTCTTTGAATTTACAGAAGCCATTTGCGGATATTATGGTATCAGAAATTTTGTGTTTTGTACGTTTGTTGCCAAATCAACCAGAGTGTAATGTTTTCAAAATTTGTGTATGTATATTTTTCTGGTTGTGCAATAAAGTGTTTCCTATCTACCTACCTACCTACTGCAGGTAGGTAGATCATGCCTGCCTGCCTGCCTGCCTGCCTGCCTGCCTGCCTGCCTGCCTGCCTGCCTGCCTGCCTGCCTGCCTGCCTGCCTGCCTGCCTGCCTATCTATCTATCTATCTATCTATCTATCTATATATCTATCTATCAGTTTAATAATAATAATAAATATTCATGGACATTACAGAGATCTCGTTAGCCCTATACTAAGCACAACTAAATGACTGGAGTTATAGGTGCTAACTCGACGATAGATTTAATATTTTGTGTAAGTATATCACTTTGAATAAATATTTTCATTTCGTTTCGTTTCGTAAAAATAGGCTTCTTGACTCTCTTCTCAAGTAAATTTGAAATGGTTAATATCTCTTCCATTAGACCAAAAAATATTTTTGTATATTTTTTGAGGACCTAAAAGCAACAAAAAAATATATTTTAACATAACATTTACATACTGGCACATACATTGCTTCTGGCCCCACACTAGGATACCCTGTGTCGTGGGAACCAGAAACAACGACATCACAAACATGTAAACATCCAAGACCTGGGGTATTTTTTTTGTTCCCAGCCGGGATTCGAACCCGGGACCTCTTGCATGGTAGGCAGACGCGCTACCGCTACGCCACAGAGGTCATCAATTTAAAACATTACTTTGCGTTTAGCAAAGCCAAAACCGCGGTGAGCCATTTTTGTTTTATTCAATTTACTAAATCATTAGTAAATAACCATTAATATTTTCCACAGCTGAGTAGTTTTTACACGAATAACCAAAAACAAAAATGCCTTTTTATAAAATGTTTTAAAAAAAACTTATTATAAAACAAGTCCCGAATGTCGAAATCAGACGCCGAACAGAGCCAGTAGATATCGGCAAACGGATTGCGACTCTGAAGTGGAAGTGCGCGGGACACTTGGCTAGGCGGAATGATGGCAGATGGACGAAGGCAGTGACAGAGTGGCGGCCGTGGGAGGGCGAACGGTCGGTGGGCAGACCAGCAGCCAGATGGTCAGATGACCTAAGTAAAGTAGCCGGCAAACAGTGGATGAGACTTTTGCGAGACCGTGCTGGTTGGCGTGGAAATGAAGAGGCATATACCCAGCAGTGGGGTTTACCGGGCTGATGATGATGATAAAACAAGTTATGATTCCATTGGTTAGTTAGCACCCCAAAGCGCCCTAAGGTCGCTCGTGTAAACGCTGTCGGCGCAAAATGTCAATATGCGAGTAGCTCATGCACTTTGATATTGTTTTCCTTTTGCTTATTAGAAGTACTTAAGTGGTCAACAGTGAACAGTTTTTAAAACACGGAATTAGATGAAATCAAGATACTTATGTTAACTGTAATTTGTTAATCATGTAAGTTTTGTAGATAATAATATTGTAAATAATTTGAAAATAAACTTATATAGTATTACTTTAAATATATTTATATATTATTATTTTAATATATATGTTTAATGTATTATATGTGTAAGTATATAATTAATGTGTAAGGTTTTCTTTTCCTTTTCTTTTTGCACGCCTGCCAAGTTTTCGTTGTACCACCTGCGGTTGACTGGTAGAAAATGCTTATGGCATTATGTTCGCCGCATTGTACAATTTTATGGTGCAAAAAAGTATTAATAATAATAAACCTACATATATTCTATAAGATACTCACTACGTAGGACACTCAGAAAGATTTGAGAAGCTAAAAAACATGAAAATATTTTTATTAAATATTTTCAAAGAACTCTTCACCAGCCTCTATACAAAGTTTCATGAGTCTGAACCAATTTTCAAAACATTTTGCCAGTCCTCCGCAGAAACCTCTTCCACGGCCTTCTCAAAAGCTGCTAGCTCGTCTTCCGGCGATGAAAACTGTATCCCATTGAGCTGATTTTTAATTTTAGGGAATAAAAAGGAGCCAAATCAGGAGGGTGTCCCAAGACTCTGTCCGGTGTGGAGTCCAAGAAGTCCCTCGTTTTGATCTCAGAGTGCGTGGGCGCGTTGTCGTGGTGAAGAAGGACCCCGCGGAGCCCGGTGTTTGGTCGCTTGTTGCTCAATTCAGAAAAAACTTCTGGCAGGCATTTTGTGCTATACCATTCAGCGTTTTGGTCTCGAAGTGGAATTGAAATTAGGTACCCCGTCAAAGTGAAGAAACGAGCGATCAAAATTTTTCCTGCGCTCCTCGATCGCTTCACTTTCGTAGGCCTTGGTTCATTTTGAAACAGCCAAACTGTCGACTGACGCTTTGTTTCTGGATCATATTGATAAATCCAGGATTCATCACCTGTCACAATGTCGTACACGCGCCGTGACGAGCCAGCATGAAATTGTTGTAACATATCACGGCACCAATCCACACGGGCCTGCTTCTGAGCTTCGGTGAGGTTGTGCGGCACCCAGCCGGGAACTATTCTCCTTACGCGAAGGTGCTCGTGCAAAATCTTGTGACTTCCTGAACCAATCTGTTTTCTTGAATTAATTTTCTTACTGCCAGCACACTTTCTTCGGTGACAGCCGTCGTAGGACGACCACTCCTTTGTTCATCCCCCAAAGTAAGACGACCGCGTTTGAACTCGCTATACCAGCGGTAGATGGTTGCTTTTGAAGGTCCTTCATCCATAAAAGCAATAAAATTCGAAGTCGTTCAAATGAGGTTTTAAACCACATATGAAATCGTAAAAAATGTTCTCGACGCAGATCCATTTTTTAATGAGACAAGAAAATTTGAATTGGCTCTCAAAAAAATGCGGAGGGAAATTAAAAAATCGAACAGTAGTATTTTTACTTTTAAATAATCGACGTTTTCAAAACAATTACAAGTGGCCAGTGTCTTATACATAAAAACTTTTTTCGCAAAACTTTCTGAGTGGCCTGGTAAAATCAGAAAATAGAGCGTTCCAAACCGATTACATTCATCTACAAATTATTCTACCCGTTCTACAAACTTTGTGTCTTAAGGCGAATAGCACTAGCGTTCGCTCAGAATACAGTCAAATTTTTCGCTGCGATTTAATGTAGACGAAGGAAGCGCGTTGTGCGCGTTATTGGAATCAATCAGTAAGGTTAAGTAACAACAGGCGCGGTTAGGTGCTGGATGGCAGACCATCCCGTGTCTACCGCTACTGGCATTTTTTCTGAGCGCTTCCGCTTGAAACTTTTTTTTTCTTTTCGCTTGAAACTTTTTTTTATCTACACCTGTACGCATTAAGTTCAAGTTCAATCATTGATTGCTCCATGTGTACGTTTTGGTCTAAATATAAATAGTAGTTCTCAACATGAGCCCTCTAAGGGCACTGCAAAATAGTTACATTATTCACTAATAATGTCATAAGCTTTTCAACAAAACTATTTGATGTACCTACATCAAATACTATAATATTACTCAAATAATAATAATACTACTCAAATATGAGTAGGTACTTGCTTAGTACTAACTTAGCCTAACTTATCACTAACACTGTTGATCACTAATACGTCAACTATACCCTCTTTTTATTAATATCAAATTATAACTATTCTGTACGCCTAACGGTTTTCTTCTTACAATATGTGTACCAACCCATACTTCACAAATAAAGTATTAATATTCTTTTTTTTAATGCACTAACACGTGCTAACTACAATTTTAAAAACCAATTTAGAGGCTAAAAATTCCACCCATGCCGGGACTCGAACCCGCGACCTCTGGCTAACCGTGTACATAATACTGAGAATATTGTAAAGAGGTTCTAAATTTCACTGATGCCGGTAGTCGCCCATTAGCTCAGTTGGGAAAGCGCTGTCACGGTTAGCCAGAGGTCGCGGGTTCGAGTCTCGGCATGGGTGGAATTTTTAGCCTCTAAATAGGTTTTTAATTAAAGTATTTGGAGATGTGAACTTTTTATTCACAAATCCTTATTAAAGGGGATTAGTGGAATAACCCGTTCATGCTATGGTCATCACTCGTGACTCAAGAGATACGGAACCCTGCCAGTTGGCAACAGGAATTGTTTTCGCGTCGGCGGCAGGCGACGTGCCACCCGGACGTACTGCAGTTGAGCGTTTCTTAAAACAATACCAACGGCTCGAGAACATACAGTAGGGCACTAGGTACAGTCTATTTATCCCTACTTGTTCAATTTAGTAAACAAGATTCTAACCTCAAAATTGACATTTCATATCAAAAATTTATATTTTATCGCAATTTCATGAGCTTTGCTTATAATTTTGGCAGCGTCTTATCTAAAATATGGGAATAAGTACAGCAGTTTTAAAAAGTCATACTTTACCGATAGAATTTTGTTTACTGAATTGGACAAGTAAGCATAAATAGACTGTAGTTACTTCTAAGTGGTTGCAACCCTCCGCTCCGGCGGTAAATTGCACGCTACGGGATGACGTCGAACTTAGTAATAATAAAAGATTAATTTCACTTAATTTTGATTTTCCATATTTATGTGTGTCGAATCATTGATTGATTTATCATTTATTTACACTTCACACATACGCAATAAAAACAATATTAAGCAGACAATACGTGCAAAAGAAGAAAAGGAACAACACATACGATACACAATGAAACAAACAAACATTAGAGATAAAACGCTGAGCATTTTCCAGTGTGAGTACTGTGGGTGAGGCAAATGCAAAAGGGCTCAGAGTGCTTAGTGCGAGTTTTTTAACTACTCGATCGCGTTAGCGTAAACTCATATTTCTATGGCATCGAGGAAGCGCCACCTAGCGACAAGTATGGAAATTAAATTTTCTGAGTGCGAGTTGTAATGGTTTACGTTGAGAAGTGAACACGTTTACCAGCCAAAACACGATAAACGCGAGTGCGAGTGGTACTGTGACAGCGTTTTGCCAGTTCGAACGGTTAACTTACTCATACTCACTACTCAATGTTCGATTAACGTGGTAGTAAAGTTATTCGATTCGATCTGTCAAACTCGCACTAAGCACTCTGACTAAGCATAAGCTGGAGATATGATACTCCAGCGCTGGCCTTCCGTCAGTACCCGTGAGGCGGCATGCAGGGCTCGGAGAGACAGTACGAACCTGTACATCGTAAATAAGATTAAGTAAATAAATAAATAAGAGATAGTGAGTCATTTACTATAAGTAGCGAGTCCAACTTTGAGTTAGCAAAGTGGACTGCTGGATTAATGTTAGCTGAATGTTAGTTATGGTAATTGCATAAATTGTAAAAAGATAAATAAGATAGGAAATTGATACGGCAATGTCAGTTACGAAAATTGCATAAATTGTGAATAGATTAATAAGATTGAAAATTGTAAATTATATATTGATGTCAACTATTTTAATTAAAATTGAACAATACGACGTAAAAATCTGTTGCTGAAATAAAAAAAAACCATTTCTAGAATAACCTCTATAGAGTACAGGAAAATTACTTTGTAAATTTTTCCTTCAATATGTAATTATGGAGAAAAATAAATCGAAACCTATGTGTGACGTCACAGCTCGACCACAATAAGCAAGTTTCCTTAGCTCGCGTTGTCGCCGCCAAAAAAATTATAGTGTCTGTTTGACAGATGCTATCATATTGTTTTCTCTAAAGGCCCCAGTACACAATGGCCCATGCTGGCCCACTGCTCGCCATTGCCATTGTGTACAGGGGGCAATGGTATGTAGCGCACAAAGGAATGGTGGCGTAGCGTGGCCCATCCGTGTTTACACAGTGGCCCATCGTTTAGTTCGTCACCGACCGCTGAGCGGTATAGTCAGAGTACTTTTTTGTTGCGATGATTTTTTGTAAAACTATGTACTTGAATTTTAAATCGCCCGAAATGTCCGTATGGCTGAACAATGAAGATAAATCAATAGACCTTCAAGTTACCTATTGATTTATATAAATCTGAGCCCGTTATTTTGCGCCATTTTTTTTAATAACTGTGTTGTTGTACATACTTCTGTAATACTTTTAAATAAATAAAAAGTAGAAAACCGGTAAAAAATACCATTAGCATTAAGTCCAACTTTTATGCACTTTTGTGCAATAGAGGACAATCCTCAAAATTTCCTTCATGGTTGTACCACACCGCGGTCTGTGACGCTCGCGAGGTATCTCTTGGCACTGACTGAAAATCAGCGCTGAAGGCTTGCCCAATAGCATACTGCTGGTTCAGCTGCCATTTATAATAGCAGTGACACGCCATGACCTTTGTTTCCCTTCTGCTTGTTTTTGTTTGATTTTTATTTTGCTACTGTAACGTATGTACTGTTTTTATAATAAATGTTTCTTCTTCTTCTTCATCAAAATATTGCAACGATTTCAAAATCACCCTGTAGAGTGTAGACGAAAAACTGAAACAACAAAGAACCCCGACTGCCGAGCATTGAGTAGGTAGGTACTAGTGTTTCCTCGCTAGTACCTATTAGTAAGCAGCGGTTTGTCAAAGTAGAGTCTCAATGCTGGAATGTGATTTGAATTTGTGACCCTTAAACCTATTGGCAGTTTCAATGCGTCATGCCGGATCGCAATGAAACTTTGCCAATACATTTATAAGACAGAAATCGAGGATTGATTGTTACATCTAAAATAACTACATAAAAAAGTATATAGGACTCTTCAAAGAAACTATTCTCAGCGCTGAAGTTCATTTCTAATTTTAAGAACTATCAATCCTCGACTTGTGTGCTCTAAACGCATTGGCAAAGTTTCATTTAAAACCGTCATGGCGGTTGTAAATAAACACCAAACTACCTGTGCATGGGGATTTAGAAAGAAAGAAAGATATTTTTTTAATACAGTTGCTCAAAAAGTGGCGTATTGAAGGGACATATAGCGTGCGGGATGTGGGCTATTACACACTCGAGCTTTTTTTTACCTTTCACGCACTAGTGCGTTCTCTTTCCCAACTGTCAAAATAATATCTATTAAAAAAAAACCAACCATAAAGTTTTTTACTAAAAAAATTCATAGAATGGGTATTTTTCCTTATGTCAAATATAGTTGGAACCACTATCGAACTCCGTGCACTGCTCTATGTTTATAAGGAAACCACAGATAATAGACCGAATTTGATAGTTATTGCTAGAGAATTTATCTGTGAGAAAAAACGCCCAATGTTAATTCACATTTATGATTTGAAAAAAATTATGAATCATGCAAATACGTATATTTCTAAAAAGAAGCTACTAATTTGTTTCATTACTTAATTAATAGGTTTTTTTTTCATTTCATCTCATTAAATTTCATTTTCTTTTCATATCAATAAAAAAAATCTACTGAAGACTTGGGCTTGTATGGGCATAGTTTTCTTTGCCTACCAGAATGGGTGAAGAAAAAAAATCTCTGCATCTTTTACGGTTGGCGCCATTTTCCAAATAATTTTATTTTTATAAATTGCTTAATTTTTTCGCAACTGTATTAAAAATAGTCGTTCAGTACACGTGCGGAACCGTCATTGCAACTTGTTCCGAGCATTTGTCGGAACTCTTTGCAATGACAGCCTTTCCGCACTTGTAATGAAATATTGGAACAAATTGACACATTACAGGAAAGAAAAGGCATACCAATCAGGGTTCCCAATTTAATTCCGAAAATTCTTTGTTCGAAATACGGTTCACCTACGAATGATACTTCGAACGATTTGTTCGACGCCTTATTCAATCGAATGTTTATACACCGGCTTCTTGTTGGTTCGATGCCTTGTTACATCGAAAACTTTACTGCGGTGCTTTTTAATGCGACTACGGTTAATTTTATCAAATGCTATTGCACCGATTGCTGTTAGTTCGGTGACTTGTTACATCATAGTGCTGAATTATTGTAAAAGTACCTACATAGATCATAGGTCAAACGAGAACAATTCACATACATACAAGATAGGACAGGGCAAGCTCAGAGCGTACATCCTGTGGTGTGCCAATGTTGCCACAAAGGGCATCTGACTCAGCGTTGTGCTAAGGGTGTGAACCCTCAGCGCTGGATTTCTCCTTCAAGTCTTCAAATCTTTATAATGTCATCTAAACCTATTTTTTTATTAAAGAGACATTGCGCTATAAAATTCAAACAAAACTAGGCTTGTGGGGAAACCAACTGGTCCTAGAATGTTAGTGTACTGAAATAAATTATTAAATTTGGTCCTTAGTACACTAGACTACGTAAGGGGTACTCCATAAGGTACGTCACACTAATTTCACTGCTGACTTCATGAATTTCGAGCCCAGCCCTTGTACCGAGCACACCGCCGCAGAAGTCCTAGCAATCCTTGAGGTCGCCGTCATCGGACTCGATGAGGAGGACATCATCACTGTTCACATTTGTATGACCCTCCCCCTCCCTAGCGTGACGTCATATATTTTGCAATTTCCTATCTGGAAATTGATCAATACTGTTTTAACAGCAGCAAAAATACATCTTCTACCCGATATTACTTACTACCCTTCTGCGTAAGCTACGATATGAGCGCGAAAAGTAGTAAGTACTTATAAAAACTATTGTTCAAACGTCTAATGGTCGGTCGGCGCCGGCCATCTCAATTGTACTTTCACTTGTGTACGCATATCGTAAGATAGAGTTTTAAAGATTTAAAATACGTAGTTGAAACATTTTTTAACGTTACGGAATTTCCTATAACTTTGAATTTGGATTTACAGTTTCGAACATGAAACTCACGAAGCACGGTCGAAAATCACGCGCAATGACGTAAAATGCAATTATTTTTTACCTTTACAGCTAAATAATACCGTTTGTCATAGGAAAAATAACATTCCGTCAATATATTGCTAACGATTTCTAAACGCTGTAGAAGTAAAATATAACATTTACATACTGGCACATACATTGCTTCTGGCTCCACACTAGGTTACCCTGTGTCGTGGGAACCAGAAACAACGACATCACAAACATGTAAACATCTAAGACCTGGGGTTCTTTTTTGTCGCCAGCCAGGGTTCAAACCCGGGACCTCTTGCACGGTATGCAGATGCGCTACCGCTGCGCCACAGTATGTACTACTTTATTTTTAGTATTTCTTAATGATTCGCGATATTCATACATAGTTATACAGGGTGTCTCATTCAAATCGGTCAGTATGGGAAAGTCTGACACTATAAGACATACGAAGATCTGTTCTGAGGAACCATGTCATCGATTTTAATAACAAGAAAAACTGCATTCATACATTCTAAAAAACATCTGTAAAAAAATGGTGTAAAGAGGTTTGCACCGTTACATACCTAGGGTAGTTAAGCCGGTTTTCGGCCATTTAAGGACATTTTCATATTCAGAGCGATTTTTTTCAATGACAGAGTAAACAAAAATGGACAAATAAAATACTTTTGAATCGTAAAACTATTGCAATTTCCATTTTTTAAACCTTCATCTAAGAAAACATTATCGTTTAATTATAAAAAATAAAAATATCGTGAGGTGTGGATTTTGCCCTTTCCCGGCCACCTATTTCAGTTTACGGCCACTTGTTTTGTTAGTTTTCGGCCAATTTTTGTTTTTTCTAATAACTCTTATTTTTATGGTGGTGTATCGTTTTTAAATAACAATAAAATTAGTAAAAAAAATCAAAGAGCTTTTAATATTGTTGACTTAAAACTAAAACATTAACCAATTTCCGGCCTCTCAATAAATCATGGCCGATAAACAAAATTGGTCAACCCGGGTTTCGGCCACCTTGCATAAAATGGCCGACAACCTAATTTGAAGGAGTTAACTTTCGGCCGCCAATGTCAATATATAATTAAACTCTTTCGAACAAATTAAGGATGAAAGAGTTCTCTTAGATCAGGATCTTAGTTAATATAACAGAAACTTATTGAAATAAATAGATTTACTAGTATTTATCACCGCTTTTATAAATGACCGAAAAATAACCTAAATATCCTTAGTTCTCGGTCATTTTATTACACTTAGGCCGAAAAGTGGATTTACGAAGTCCCTCTCCCGGCCACCGTTATACAAAACAATTAAAATGGATTTTAAGCACGAATGCAATTAGTAAACATGCGGCCGAAATCTAACTGCATAAATCAGGATACTTTTTAAATTATATCTTAACAATATGATTTGGAAAAAGTGATTATTCAATGGTAAAGTAATGAATTTATAATCGTAGGATCGGTGTCAGATTTCGGCCAGGCGGCCGAGAATCAACTGGCTCGTCAAAATTGAAGTTAGTTATCCGTCCACCTAATATTTACTAAAAGTACTAAGTATTATAGACATTTTCATCAAAATAACATCAGTTTAACATATTAACTGTGCATTATAGTAATATTTTGGTGGATAAATCAATACACAATGTTGTAACTTACCATGCAAATAATTGGCGCGCACTATTTTTTTCTCTGCTTTCGACACACACTCACATTGCTTGAAACGCGAGGGAAAACTGACGAAACAAATGAAACGCTACTAAGATACTTAATTATATAGGCAAAGACATCATTAGAATCTATGCGGTAACAATAGATTTTTTACTCGGGCGTATTTAATTTTCTTATTATTTCGTAAAAACCGCGTGATGGCTGAAAACTGAAGGTGGCCGGCAAACCGACTAAGTTACCCTACTTAGCACTGGATTTCACGTACCTATTTAAAAACTTGAACCATCCATTCTGTTGAAATTTTTGTGTTTTATTAATTTCAATTGCTTCCAGATTACTTTATTTATGTGGAATTAACCTTCTTTTTGAATGCTTATTCTATGACAGCGTGGCGGGTAGCTTGCACTCACAGCTACACAAACATTTCCAGAGCGGCACATCCCAATCTCAGTACTAGGCCATTCACGAGCATTTTATTGCCTGTTTGCGCTTCAAGCCCGCCCTATCTGTACGAAGATATTTGGCTTTGTTAAAATGTACGTTATCTCACTCGGCTTTTCGAGTTCTTGCTTCGAAAGCTAAGTTTTGTTAAGGAATTCGCTTAAGTTATCCTACATTAGTAATACCCCTACCTTAAGCATACGTCTGCTTATGCATATGTAGGTATGGACTGTCTACTTAAAATTTAATAGTCCTGTTTATTTATAAGGAGACATGGGCTTGATTTAATTGGTTATAAATTATTCATATTTTTTGTTGTGTGAAACGTTCTTGATCATAAATGTGATACTATTATGTCGTTAATATTTCTTAATGATTCGCGATACTCGTACGTAGTTAATTCGGGAACCGGGAATTAAAGTAATTACGTATTACCTTATAAATAACCGCGATTAGACGCATTTAACATATAACTATTATGTCGTTATTATTAAGTTGTCTTGTAGATATGAAATTACTGTTAACGAGCTAAACGCACTACCCAACTTTTGGGCTTCGCCGCAGTCGGGTAAAAAAAGGAAGTCATTGATAATATCCAGTTATTCGGTATACGGCAGATTCTAAATTCGACAGAATCGAGATTCGGCAGATTCGCCACGACAGATTCTTGGATTGGACAGATTCTGAATTCGACAGATTAGCTACACGGCAGAAGTACAGGCAGTAAAGAGGAATTGGAATTTAATTAAAAACACGTTAAAGTATTTAAAACTTAACGTAATCAAACAACAGAAAATTAAAATAATTTTGAATCAATTCTTTAGAACTTAAAATAAAATTATGTCTGAATATGCAATTAATTTTACACAGTCGTTTCAGACATTCTCTTACACTTACGAGTATATCCGGTGTTTTCTCGTGGTCCCATTATTTTGTCCCGTTACCCTCATCAACGGGTCCACGAGGGATAAACTATTAAGATGATCCCCTCTGCATAATGGACAAATAGAGATAGCAATATATACTTACAAAACATAGTTTATTGTATTTTTTATAACTTATAAACTGTTTTAGCAGAAAGTATTAGGCGCTCATATAAAGAAAGAACGTTCTTCTTTCTGCTTTTAGGCTTACCATAAAGGAAGATCGTTCTCTGCGGCTCCTTCTAAATATGTGTTCCGAGTGGAAAAAAGTATTAGGCTTCCATGAAATCCTAAGATCTCGAGAAAAAATCGGATTAGAGAAAGATATTACTTACATACTTGTTTTTTTGGGAGTACTGTAGACTATATTTTAGTCTACAGTATTTCCAATAGGAAGTAGGAGGCGAACATTACGAAACTAGTAAACTATTTTAGATTTTTCTCTTAAATTTTAAGTTTTCTTTATTTGAATTATAAAAATTACCTCCTATATTTCCGTGAGAGCCTAGTACTTTTACAACATCGAAACTAGACCCGGATGAAATAATTAGTTGGTACCGACTAATATACAATATACAACCCATTTCTTCAATCTCAGTACTTCTTTTATACAATGAAACAGTAACAATGAAACAAATAATATGCAGAAATGTCTATGAGCAACGTAAGAAGGAGAGAAACGCGAAAAACCAGTGAAAATTTGTTATACAGGAGGCATCATACCCTCGTTAACCCGTTGATGACGATAACGGGACAAAATAATGGGAAAACACCCCCCTATATCGCCCTTTATAGTTGCCTGAACAATTATGTCTACTTGTTTCTTTTTTCTAACAGAGTTATCTATATATGTATCAAACTAGTTCCTATGGACTTCTAAATTTAAAAAAAATCCATATCCTCGCATTCATAATATCAGTATATTATGAATGCGAAAGTAACTCTGTCTTTAGAGGAATTTTAGTGCAGAGCTGGCTTGGAGGTACTTAAGACAAATTGTGCCCGACTGTACTCTTTCTGCCATATAGCGATTCTGCAAAATGGCGATTCTGTCGAATAGAGAATCTGCCGAATCACGATTCTGTCCAATTCAGAATCTGCCATATACCGAACAAACGATAATATCTGGCACGGTAAGCCAGAGGTCGCCGGTTCGTTTCCCAGCATGGGTGGAATTTTTACCCTCTTAATAGGTTTTTAAGTCATTGATAACAAAATATAAGTTTTCTATTAATATTTTCCGTTAAGGTTTGAACTGAGGAAGTTTCGCTAAACAGAGACCTTAGACCTTAGATACCTCTTATAATTATACCTTAATTAGTAGGTACCTTTACTAACATTTTTCCATTGTTTCTTTCTTGGCATCAATATACTATCGATTTTATTATTTGTGTACTGTATGCACCTAACGGCTATATTATCTATCTATCTTTACAAAGCATTACACATCAATTTACAAGTAAGTTTTTCAATAACATTAGATTTTTATTCACTTTATTCGTTTAAACACGAGTATACATTATCTATCTGCTATGGTGATGGTAAAATAAATAATAATAACAATAATTTATTTTCAGAACAAGTGCAATACAACTAGAGTTCGAAATAAATAAAGTTCTTTTTGTCTAGCCATTTCGATGTCGGTATTTCCCAGAAATTAAATTACTTTTCATTGCAAAATACGACACGAATATAATAATACATGAATGTGACAATTATGCCAGCGAAAATAATTAGGGCAATGCCAATCAATACAAAAGTAAGTAGACGTCGCAATAAAGTAAGTTTACAATTTGTCTGCAAGAAACTAATTAATTTTGATAAGATAACATAAGAATATTCTTTATTGTACACTGGAAAAAACAACCAATACAAAATACTTGTCTTTTAGAAACTCCTTAAACATCTTTATGGTGCTTTTAGTTTTAGCTTCACAAAAGTGTTGGTGAACCCACTGTCGCAGGTTGTGTAGCCATATCTTTGGTCTGCCAGGTCTCCTTCTTCCTGGAATCTCTCCTTGTAAGATTGATAAGTTATATGCCCATATGCGCGAAATAATTTCAAGTACTAATGGCATAAGAATATATTTTAAATAAATGCAATACCATGATAATGACGTTTATATTTTTACGTCTTTTGTTTAATTTCTATGCCTCTGAAAAACACCCTGTAAATCCAACATCTTATAATTTAAAAACCTATTTAGAGGCTAAAAATTCCACCCATGCCGGGATTCGAACCCGCGACCTCTGGCTATCCGTGCCAGAGGTCGCGGAGTATTTTATAATTTACAAATAAACATTTTCTACTTTTAAATATACCATCCCAAAACACAGAAACTGTAGAAACACAGACAAAATCCATTGGCATAGGATTCTAACCGAAGAGATCATTAGCTAATGACTAGCCTATTTCTAATTGCCGCTGATCTGCATGAATGCATATAACCATAGGTCGGAGTAGGTATATTGATTTTAGATACTTGCGTCATGATATCATAAGATGGACATGCATTTCTTCCGGAATGTACCGGAGTTTCCAAAAATTTGGTAAACCGGACTCTCATGCGCTGTGATGATTACTATAAAGTGATTTTTTTAACTGTTTCCAAGTTCTAAAACCTTCTTAAATAGTGAAAATAATTAAAACTTACCCGTACAAAAACAACTTCAAATGGGCCCAATCCAAGAGTAATCAATCGATGTCCGTAGTTATAAGCCAAATTCTTCGTTTTAAGTAGATTTCAGAAGACAGTAAACAAGCCAGGGTCAAGTCAAGATATTCACAACACATAAAATAAGCGCACTCCACGAACCGAAATAAGTGAGTGAGCCACTTGGTCTGGATGTCGGTGCGAGCGCATTGTTTTCGAACAAACAGTCAATGAGTCATCCTGGATACTTGATTCTAATTGGTCAGATGCGTTGAGCATAGAGATAAGAGGACAAAAGACCCTGTTTGCCGGATGTCGTGTGTTGAAATGAATATTATTATTATATCATTTTATACATGCTTAGGCTTTTACTCCAACACTTTTACTGCAACAAGGTTTTTACACACCAGTAATTTTTTACTATTAAATTCTGGTCATCTACGCCACTAGCAGCATAGCGTTGAGAGTATTGATACATTTTTAACTAGTTTCATGTAATAATTTCGATGTTTCGGTATTTTTATCATAATAATCCGGAAACTCGGAGGCGTATCCATATTAGTAGGTATATTGAATTAAGGTCACTGACATCAAACGTATATGTTTGATGTCAGTGACCATAATTCAATATACCTACTCCGACCACTGCATATAACTAACTAAGCCCCACGGATTGTTGCATTATATCATAACATAACATTTACTTCCAAGCACATACATTGCTTCTGGCCTCACACTAGGATACCCTGTGTCGTGGGTAGGGTTGCCAGATGTCCGGTATTTAAGCGTACAGTCCGCTATTTTCGAGGCCAGTCCGGTAAAAAAAATGGTTACACCGGACAGAACAATGTCCGGTATTTTGAGGAAAGTCGGTGCTACTCGTCACAAGCGGCCTACAAAAGTTAATTTAACATTCTTATTTAGTTTTATTTTATTCTGAAGTGATTTTATTTTTTTCTGAAGTTCCTACCTTTTTTTGTCGAGTAAGTTGTAGATTATAATATTCATACCATTGTTTAATAAATACTTTGTCAAAGTTAGCATAGTCTTGGCGACCACAAATTTATGACTGCATTATATTTAGTTAATATGTGCTTATACCACCGCCCAGTTTGGGATTGTCCGGTATTATCTCGCGATTCATCTGGCAACCCTAGTCGTGGGAACCAGAAACAACGACATCACAAATATGTAAACATCCACGACCGGGGCTTTTTTTGTCCCCCCAGCCGGGATTCGAACACGGGACCTCTTGCATGGTAGGCAGACGCGCTACCGCTACGCCACAGAGATCGATTATACGTCAATGCTTAGCCCAGTGCCAGCCCAGGTCAGTATGGTCAATTACAAACATACAATATTAAATCACGCCTGTAGACCGAAGGGGTAGGCAGACTCAGGATTTGCCACTTACCAACGTCTTTTCTTCTATCAACAATTATTTGGTAACGTGTCATTAAAACGCGTTCCCATCATGGGGTACAAACGGGACCCGATTGCTATCCTTAAGATTTCTAGGTCTTTTAGCACAGGGAATCCTAGTTTGGGAGCTAGTAACCATCATTGTAACCAAGAGGTCAAGGGCTCGAATCCCGACTGGCAACAAAAAAAAACCTCAGGTCTCGGATGTTTACATGTTTGTGATGTCGTTCTTCCAGGTTCCCACGACACAGGGTATCCTAGTGTGGGGCCAAACGCAATGTATGTGCCAGTATGTAAATGTTATGTTATGTTATTGTAACCCTGTTTTACAATATGAATGAATGAAAATTCTTTATTGCGCTAAAACAAATTTGTACAAAGGCGAGCTTAATACTAAAATAAATGAAAGATAAATAATATATAAAGTTTTTTCGTTTCATTTCATTTCAATAACTTCCAGTTCCCTGTTAATTACTGGTATCAGTTGACACATAATTAGGTTTAGTTTTTGTAGTCAGACATATTGACAAGCCGGCCGCCGTACTTTTATGTTTGTGTTATCCTGCGCCCTGTAACTTTTCACGTTTTACTTAGCTGATATTAGGCTTACATACCTACCTTATAGATATGAGGCGTTTCTGATTTTGCAATATACTGTTATCTGTCTATTACCAAGGTTACATACACAAATAGTAATGAATAATCTTTGGAATACACATGAACTTGTTTATTTAAATACGTGTAGTTCATTTTAACTACAAAATTATATGAAATTAGTGCCAATTTTTAACATTCAGATATTTAAGGCCAAATTATTTTTTATTCCCAGAAAGAGCGCTCATAAAATATCGTTGTTTCTCAATCGACTTCTCATTTATGTTCTTTGTGTATCACTCGGTACAAAATTGCTGAAACAAATCCGAAATAAGTACTTGGATATAAGTATTTGCTCTTGAAATAAATGACGATACAAGCGGAAAAAATGCCGATTCATGTACGCTGCCACGATCAATCACGCGAAGGAAGACGCCCATACAATCGGGAAGCGCCCGGTCGGAACATTAATTGAGACACTCGATGATTTATTTGTTCCGAAATAAAAACGCAATATTCATATTAATCATTTGTGACGTGACGACGGCGGCGGCCGCGTCATGCTAGGACGGGCCGTGACACGTTTTTGTTTGTTTATCGTTAAATGATTTTCGGTGTCCTGACACCAACAATATGCCGTAACTAGTGATGGGCGGAAGAGAATGTTCTCGCTTGACCGACTTTAAATGATCCCATCGCTTATTTCGTTATTATCGCGATGGTCCTTGAGACGCCAAGTCAAACGCGAAGCATACACTGCCGTAAACTATAAAGTAATTATTTTTAGGTATCTATGTAAATTTCTTAAAGATATGTACTTTATATCGTATGTAATTTTATTCTCGCACTCTTTTGCTATTTGGTATCAGTATACATACACATACATAACCTCACGCCTGTATCCCAGAGGGGTAGACAGAGACCAGGGACTCCCAGGGACTGATTTGGTATCAATATATTCTCGATTTAATTATTTATGTACATGCACGTACAAACTATATTCTTCATGCAATCCACTCCATCTAAAGTTTGTCTGGAAGAGATCACTCTTAGCGATAAGACCGCCAATTGTATAACATTACTTAGATTTAAGAAATCATGGTGGTATTCTTTTTTCTGGTTGTGCAATAAAATGTTCTCTATCTATCTATCCTTGAGCTAAAACAAATTTTGAACTAAAGCTGTGTGATGCTTTAGTTCAAAATTTGTTTTTACGGGGTTCCAAGGAGTAACAGTAGCGCCATGGAGGTAAAAATATCATACCTATCATTTTTTACAGATCGAATTTGCAAAAAGTGTATGTGCAATCTCTGACTTATGTTAGTAGTGATTTTAAGGACCCATGGCCGCAAAGCTGAAGCAAAAAACCCAGGACTAGACAGCATTATGAACTCCAAAAACGGCCGTTATGGCATAAATGCTATCTGGTCTCCGGCTTCTGTCGTGGGTCCTAAAAATCACTGTCAACATATTTGGGAGATTTTGATTATCATACGAGATTACATTTAGGTGATCTAGATATTAAAATGGATACGAAGGGAATCTTTCCCTTGTTTTTTTTTCTTTTTTTAAGTCATTCAACCCCAACACTAGCTTAGATAGTCTAATATCAATTCCCAAATGAAATTAGATGTTATTTGATTCATTGATTATGTGCTAAGACGCTTTTTCAAAATAAGATCCGTAACAAAAGATATGTTTTTTTTCATTGGTGGTGCTAGTTAGCCCACTGGATCTCCTTAATTCTGGTATCACTTACTTGAAAAATCAAGTAAGTGATTCATGATGAATATCATAATGGTTGCAGGTCTATATTGACTGCCTAATTTGTCTCGTGGTTAACGCTTGACTGCCACAACAGAGGTATATACAATTCCACCAACTTAGTCAGTAAATTGACATTTGCGATGTGACCAGTTTATGACAGAAAAATAATAGGGATGTACACAATCGACATAAAATATAGACTTAGCTTAATTTTTTTTTTTATAGATCTATCCCACAACTCACGAAAGCTATTGTAAGATATGATGAATACAAACTTTTTTTGTGATATATAACTTTGAACACTTATTCAATTTTCTTTACTAGAAAATGTGGTGATTGCCAACTTTGATATTATATTTTTGGTTGTTCGCAACACCCATCTTTCACGTTAATTCCAGTTTGGCCTAAAATGTTTTGTGTAGGTTGTGTGTGCCTCAGTTCCGTTTCTATTACAGTAGCGTGAATGTGTTCTTATGGTTTTTGGTGTTCTTTGACGACTTTGGCTTCTCACTTGGTCATCTGGACTACCATTGGATTGAACTACGATTGACCTCGGCTTCTCATCTGAACTTTGCGTGGATTGCATTACTTACTGGCTTACGTCTTCTGGATATCTACTTGTCAATTAAGGTCAATTAAGGACCCTCAACCATCTACTTCAAAACATTAAAGCCTTTCCCCGAGGAAAACAAAGGAGGCACCAATCACTTAAAAGATTGAAATGATATTGAAAACTTACAAATAATTATGTTTTTGGAAAAGAAAGCTGAATCTCTGATATGCCGAAAAAAAAGCATTGTGTTTAAACAACTGCTGAGATATTTGGCATATCCAAACGGTCTGTTTATCGTGTTATAAACAAAATAAAACTAATGCCAGTGAGTCGCCTATTAGGGCGCTGGCACGGTTAGCCAGAAGTCGCGGATTTGAGTCCCGGCGTGGGTGGAATTTTTAGCCTATAAATAGGTTTTTTAAGTTGTCCTTAGCACGGGTGAATGCATTAAAAAGAATATAATAAAAATAAAACTGGTTATGTAAAATATACGGTGGAAGAATTTGCCGCTCAGTATGGTGTCACCATTCTGCTACTGCTTATCTTCCATTGCGAATTGTACCCAATAAAATTGGTTTGGGCACAAGTCAAGGGTCATGTCGGAAGAAACAATAAAAGCTTTAAAATGAATGAAGTCAAAAAACTATTTGAAGATGGCTTAAATTTGGTGACATCTCAACGCTGGGCTGACTGTATAGAGCCCACGAAAAAAGTTTACGATAAAATGACGTAATTAGATAATTTGATTGACGATGTCGTAGATACATAATAATATATTATGTAAGCGATTCAGATACTACGTTAATATCGTCCGATTCAGAATAAAAGTATAAAACTTAAAACCTCATTATTTTATTCTAAATTCAATTTGATTTTAATATGATATAAAATGTAATTGAAATTAAACTAAATTCTCATTTTTAGTTTGTTTTCTTGTAGATTTTAGTGTAACTTAATCATTGTATCTATATTATTAATATTGGGTTTTCAGGCTTGCCAATCATCAGGCTTTAAATTCGGAATAAGCAGAATAAAGAAAAATAAAGAGCTTATGTCATGAGAATATTTTAAATTATTCAGGTTACATCCTGTTTAAATTATTTCATAAATAATACTTCCGTGATTTGTCATCAACGACAGTACTAAGAAAATAATTGATTGTTGTTAAATCTATCGACTAACGCACATCACTATTTTAGCTGGCAACTCTTTTTCACTAACACGATAATTCTATCTGTCAATTTACTGACCTAGTTGGTGGGCTGAACTATAGTGGATTTGACTCGCACTAGGGACCGCCGAACTTGATTTGTACAAATGGCCTCAGTCTGCGCATATTTGTTGTCTTTGCCTGCTAACTTGCCTGCCTATTATAATCAGGGGGCACGGTAGTGCCCCCGCCAAGTCGAGCGCGAAGCAAACACTGCCGTACTATATTTACTGGAACCATTCTATTGTCTTTTACGACATTCTTCTACTGCCCTTGATTTGGAGAGGAGGGACGGATTGATTTATTTTATAAGAAAATCTAATAAATAATAAATACCTATAATCTAATAATTTCTACAAAAAGAAGTGAAATCCCACCAAAAACATTCTGTAAAAAACTAGCCAAGTCTCGATGGAGCTGCTCGTTTATCTCTAAAAAGTAATGAAATCTTTACAAAATCGTGCCAAGTCTAAGGTTCCTTTCTGCGATTTCTTTATTATCATAGTTAATGTTGTGTGACTTGGCCGTTGAAAGGAACCAGGTGCTCCATGAGACCATTCCACCAATCTGTCGCCAGAACCGCTACCCATTGACGATGGAAAATTGCCACTTGAAAAACTTTGATTGAATAACCAGTCAATTGTAGGCTTGATAAAGCTGCATTTATATCATTCCGATGTAAAACCTAACTGCAAACTAGGTAACTGCAAAGTAGGTACTCGGGGCTGCAAGTGATGCAAATTACTTCAGCCAGATGTCGCTCCCTGTACGTAATGCAGATAGTATTGTAAAGAGGTTCGAAATTTCACTGATGCCGGTGAGTCGCCCATTAGCTCTGTTGGAAGAGCGCTGGCACGGATAGAAAGCGGTCGCGTGTTCGTTTCCCGGCATGGGTGGATTTTTTAGCCCCTAAATAGGTTTTTAAAATTGTCCATGGTACGGGTTAGTGCATTAAAAATAATATAATCCCATGGGAAAATCAATAAACCGCGGGTTCAGGTCACCGCGGGGCACAGATAGTTTCAAATATTATTTACTTATCGTAATAAGTTTCTTCGCCTGTATGATGATGGTAGTGGATTCCTACATAATTCAACTTTTATAAACCAAAACTAAAGCGTCTCCGTAATCAAGGGAATCTAATTTCTCTAATCATGGCTAAATGAATTAACACGATAAAAGCTCAACCGTGCGAAGCGTATTAAGCCCAGCGAGTATTCGAACAGTAAACACGGACCCTAATTAAGGCAATGACAAAATAAACAAAATACGTGCTCGTTTTCATCAAGTATATACCTACGCCAGTCACAATTTGAACTTGAGAAACTTCGGAGCTTCGTCAACAGGCTTAGGAGCCTAAAGTTGGCAAAAATCTACTTATGTACTTTACTTTGAGATGATTTATACAGCGTCCAGTGGCATCTTCACTCACACTAGATGGGTGAAGGGACCACTCGGATGCTGTAGTGCCTGGGACATGGTTTTATAGATGGCGTAGGCTTGCCCAGCACCTATGGGAAAGACTAGTCAATACGTGCGGAGCCAACCAAGTCGCGGGTTCCCTCACGATGTTTTCCTTCACTGTTAGCGTGTGGTATTGCGATTGCAAATTCGCAAATGTACGTAAATTTGAAATTAAACAAAGTCAATAAAGTATTCTCTATCTATCTATCCATTTCGTAGATATATTATTCACACGATTATAGAGTGGACGCGAGAACTAGACACCCACTTTTAGGAGAATCTGTTGAAGGAATGATAAGCTGCTTTCTTAAATTCTTGAAAAATCACAAACATATTGGCAGATATATATTATTAGATGCTATTCGATTCTGCTGCAGATAGGAGTCATATTGAGGTGCCCATATTATAAAACCAAGCTTATGGAGTCTTTAGGGCTGTATTTTGTTCTATCAAAGTACAAAGATAAGCTAATGGCAGTAGATTTTCGACCCGTAGCAGCTATTAGCCAAGTATCGCATAAGAAAAGCCTATTATACTACACGAGATTTTCCTGTTACCCTGAACTGTCATGGACGGACGTGATTTAGGACTTAAGCAGAAAACTGGGACATGTAGGTTGTTTGCATCGTAAATAAAATACGTTGATTACAAATCCTTAATAAAATCTATAAAGAAATGGTCATCTATGGACCTTAGTGATAATGCACGATGATAAGCTTCTTTCCTTCAGCAACTTTCCGTCGTAAGGTTGTCTGAAAGAAATTGATTTTAGCAATAAGACCGCCAATTGTACTTTGTATCTTTACATGTTTTATAATAATGTGCTCTGGTGTACAATAAAGAATATTATTATCTTATCTTATAAGCTACGCAATCAATCATGTAGAACAGCGGTTGGTAACCTTTGAAATGAAATGAAAAGGTTTTATTCGAAGTAGCGCAGAAACTGCGGCTTAATGAACATTACAATTCAAACTAGGTGTCCATTTCAAAATCTAGATCATTTTGGACAAAAAATGACCAAAAAAACTCCAAACTTAGTCTTCTCAAAGTTCTTAATTAACAGAGTGTACATAATATTATAAAACATAGAACTCATGCATTGTACTGGCTTTAATTCCAGACATCATTGTAATCCTTTATGTTATAGTAGCCCTTTTGGCACAAAGTGTACTCAACACATTTTTTGAACCGCGTTTCAGGCAAGCTTAATATATATCTTGAGGGATTTTATTATAGAAGCGTATACAATGCCCCATGAAAGATGTATTAACCTTTGCCAGCCTAAATAGTGGGAACAAAAGTTTATGTTTATTTCTAGTATTTACATTTTGTTGGCTACCGAAAGTTTTAAAGTTACTGATATTTTTCCTGACGTACATAATGTTTTCATAGATATACTGACTGGCAACTGTCACGATTTTAGTTCCTTTAAGGAAATCTCTTAACGAATCTCTACTGCCTAGCTTATAAATGAATCTTATGGCAGAAAGGGGCCGCAAGGTGGCAAAATAAACTAAAGGCCTTGTGATATTAATCCTAGAAGCCCAAAATACCTACCTATTATTTCCCATAGCAAAACTAGTAATATTACTAAAAACTGTGAAAACATACGGAATTTAATTCGTACACGTAATACTTACATTATGATTATATATTTGGACTTTATGGCTAGAAAAATAACCACTTTAAATCAAACAGATGAAGATTCCGAACTACCTAAACAGTAACCGATTTTATAACAAATTTCAGTGCGATGTCTGAGGTGGCATTTCGGAGGCTATATTTACACTATAGAATATGTAGAAAACTGACTCTAAACATAATCCACCATCAATATAGATCGTAATTTATGGGACATCGCTGAGTATGGGTTTCGTTTTCCTGGCATATTAGAGGAATCACGCAAGAAAGTAAATTATAAATTCTTTAGAACTACCATAGATCTAAAACCTAGAGTTACAGTTTTGTATCTTCAAAGCTTTGTAGTTCAAAAGTACATCGCTGACTGAAGGTTATGTTTGTTAACCGATTATTCTGGAAGAGGGCTGATCAAATTTCACACCGCGCGTACTTTGGCAGAACATATACCTACAGCGGTAAAGCCTCCATAAGCTAGTTATCCATTCATGCATGTCACCTTAAAGGAGAAAAATGTCCCATGTGCAAAGATATAGATAAGGGTAGAAGACTATGCGGTTTCTAGCATTAAAAAGTTAAAATTACTTTGCTAATTTCCTTCAAAAATCCCACAAGCACCATGCGGTTAATGCACCGCCCTAGGCGAAACGCGTCGCGTGTTTTCTCACACAAGTATTAATGGTGTCGGTGGTAGTGTGTTCGTGTCTTGCTTCTGCTTGAAAAAGTGGGAGGGAGGGCGGTGCTTTAATTAACCGCATGGTGCTTGTGGGATTTTTGGCGGAAATTAGCAAAGAAATTTTAACTTTTTAATGCTATTATGGATTTCTGCAAAGTAACGCCTGATTCTATACAATATACGGTTTCTGACTGTTTTTTGTACACTAGCCTCAGTAAACTTGGTTAAGTAGAAACATTTGATCCTCTATCACTAGCAGAGCCGCGTTTCATCAAACTACAATTCATAGTTAGAATTATGACATTTCAATGAACATTGAGTAGCTACGTCTTCCCATTCTTTCATCTGTGGGTTTGCAATCTACTGCAATTTGTCATAACAAACCATGAATGAGCCATTTTCAGCCCAAATTCACAAAGCAATTCATAGATGGCGCTCACAGGCGTGGCCATAGAAGTTCCGGAATACGGCTGTCAAAATCAATCTGCGCTGAGCAAAATTTGACAGACGTGTCCCTGTTCTTGTATGTGTACGCGTGTAAGCGCCATATATGAAGTGCTTTGTGAATTTGTGATGAAAACTGCTCATTAGAATGAGAAATCTTACGTACCTACATAAACATATTTTAAACTTTCACGACTTGTACACATAGAATATTTTCGGGGCTTAATCGCGTAGTAGTTTATTACTATTTTACCTCGACGTTTCGACGACGTTACAGCCATCGTGGTCACGAGAAGACTGATGGCTGGCCTCATCAGCCGAAGATGCGAACGGGTGCCAGCCATCAGTCTTCTCGTGACCACGATGGCTGTAACGTCGTCGAAACGTCGAGGTAAAATAGCAATAAATTACTACGCGATTAAGCCCCGAAAATATTCTAACTATACCTACATAAACAACAAGATAAGTTCAGTAATTGCTAAACTCACTAATTGAGAGGCAAATTCAGTATATGCCTCTCTAAGTTTCCTGTGTATATTTCAAGTGTGGAAGGGGGGTAATGTTTAGCTCGTATGTGTGTATGTCTGATTCTATGTTCCCTCATTAACTAACTGTCAGGTTTTGTCAAAAAAGGTTTCTTTCGATTTGTCATCATTGCACGGGTGTCATAGGCTATATCGTGTGTGTCCCCACTGCTGGGGCACGGGTCTCTTTCTGCATCGCAGGAAGGCTATATCAAATCCGCATTATAAGATCGGAACCTTAACTTAAATTCGTTGATAAGCATCGTTAAAGCACAACTAGGAGTCACTAGATGGCACTATTATATTTAGTTTATTGAATTCGGATCCGAACTAACTACACTAACCACGTGTGAAGTGTGTAAAACAGAATTTTACGGATGTCCAAACGTAACAAAATATAACATTCACTTCTAAACAGTTAAACTACCACCTTTAGGCACTAGTTGGCGCTGCTCTAATTAATTTATTCTATTCTAACTATGGTTACCACGTTTAAAATATGTAAAACAACATTATTTGTTGGATTTACTATCAAAACCCAAAGAAAACTACATCCGTATAAATAATTTCAGCTTTGAACTAGTTGTAAGCCAACCGTTTAAAGAATCTGTACAAATTCAATAATAAAAAAATAATATATAATTAGTTATAATAGTTAATAACCCCATAGAGAGTTATAATAGTTAATTTCTTGGCTTTGATATAATAATTTTTTGACTCCTAGACCAAAACTAACTGAAACGAAATATATAAAGTGTAGCATGTAATTCCTCTTTTCCTGTGATCATCGATCAGCGAGAAGATGGGTTCGTAAAATAGTAGATTTTTTGTTAATAAAAAACACTTTTTTTTTGTTTATTAGGACTACCAACAAGATATACACCAATACATTTACAATAGACCATAACTAGAAATAAACTAAGTGTTACCTCACTTACAGGCAGTCACAACATGCACCGTTAGTATGAAGTTACTTTAGGAATAATAAGTCCTAATTATAGACTTTTAGTCCGGATTTACTTACGGGTGTTGTTATATCGGAAAAGTCCGACCAGGTTTCGGCACCCGCCCCACCTATCTCGGCGCGGGCGCGCCGCGCGCTTGCCCGTAGTGTGAGACAAGCAACTGACGACGCGAGCTCCGTCTCTGCTCACCATGATTAAGCTCTGCGAATCGGAGCGAAACCTGGTCGGACTTTTCCGATATAATAACACCCGTAAGTAAATCCGGACTAAAAGTCAATGTGTTGTGCTTACGAAAGTTTTAGTTCAAAAAAAGTCCTAATTAATACATTAGTATTAATTATAGTTTACACTGGTTTATTGTTAAGTTAATTAACTCGTGAGATAATTTAACAATAATAATATTACTTTACTTATACTGTTAACGCGCTCATTGGGTAGTATCGCTCGAACCATTAAGAACCAGTGCCTGAATTGAGAATTTTGCTAAGTAAATAGTGAACTATAGTGCTGTCTCTTTGAATTTCTTGGAAACGCGCGTGACCGACCGTTATTTAAGCATTTACTTAGTGAAATACTCAATTAGGAAACCGGCCCAATGACTTCTCCTTAGCGATGAAATTAATCAAAAGATTGTAGCCCTTTTCATCTTAACTAATATTTTCTCGTTCCCTCCGAAAATAAGACTATGAATTTTTCTTGGGGTTTCATGTTCATTGAAGAGACTTACGATTGCTCGTCGATTTCTAAATATTCGGTTACATTTTTCAACGCTGTAGGGGGAGATTGTTTTTGTTTTCCTCGTATATAACTATGAGTGGTATGCCTCTTCTTTCCTGTGACATGTTAATTTGTTCCAATCAATGTCTTTCTTTCTAGATACAGCCTGGTGACAGACAGACAGACGGACAGTCGAGTCTTAGTAATAGGGCTCCTGGTCCCCTTCGGGGACGGAACCCTAACAATAATCCAGTGTAACTTATTGTTGCGGCTCGGTGGCCCTTTGTGTAGACTATATACTCCGGCTCATTGGTAGATATTAAATTACAACCGTTAGGTACGTACTAGAAAACGGAACTGTGAAGAACCCGTCCCGAACAATAATAACGTCCACACAACACAACCACTTGACCTGGTCCCAAACTAGAATACCCTGTGCTATGGTAACCAGGTAAGGGCATCACAAACTTGTAACTACACCCAGACTGAAGCCACTTGTACAAATGTACGGCGGCCCCAGTGGGAATCGAACCCACGACCTCTGCTTTGGTATGCGCCTTAACGGCTAGACCAACGAGGCAGTCAAGAATCCGGGCAATCGTATCGGTGAATCACGCCTCCAAAGAGCACGCGCCCTGCCATGAGATACATCATGGTGGAATTATGAGTTCGCTACGTGCCCGATATTTCGGATGAGATAGTGGTGCGGTCGCTTATTTACAACTTGAATAAGCACAAATCGTAACAACGTTAGGAAACTAGTGCATCGAGCACTAATAGAAACTTCAGAAGATGTTAAAGCTACGCTTTCTGTTTTGTTCGTGATGGAAGCCAGTGTTTTTATTCCTTGTATCCACTACACGGTGCGAGTAACATTGAAGTTGAGAAACTATGTATTGAACTATGATTAACACACGTGGACGTTTTTAAAATCTATTGTTCTTTTAATTGTTATGTATGCTATAGCATCCGCGCGTCCGCGAAAGGGTTAAGCAACAACAGGCAGGTGCTCGGTGGCTGACCGGAAGTTATCAAGCCGCCCATAAGGCCTCTGACATGGCTTAACGACTGCCATTATATGACAGCCGGCACCAACGGCTTAACGTGCCTTGCGAAGCACGGAAGCGCTCGGAAAAATGCCACTAGCGGTAGTCACGGGACGCTCACCCATCCCGTACCTGACCGCGCCTGTTGTTGCTTAACCAAGTGATTGATTCCAATCACTCGCTTCGCTTAGGCCACGAGCGCTTCGTTTTTCGCCCGAAAAATTATAAGGGCGAAAAAATATAAAACCAAAATTTGTTGTAAAATAAGACACAGAAACTCTAGTACTTGTTTCAAGTAGTCATAACATTACATAACCTCAGGGAGGGTAGCGGAGCGGTGTAGAACGCCGGCTTCTCAATGGGGAGGTCGTGGGTTCGAACCCCGGCATGTACCAATGACTTTGTTTCTAAGTTATGTACATTTGTGAAATTATAGTAGCAATACTACTCGCTGACGGTGAAGGAAAACATCGTAAGGAAACCCTAGTGTCTGAGGTGTTAGCGTACCTCAGCGCTTGCTACGTACAATGGCCCAACTATGAGGCTAAGTGCGGAAATCTCAGGTCTAACTAACTAACTAACTACAGGGTGTCCTAGTTTGGGACCAGGTCAAGTGATTGTGTTGTGCGAAAGTTATACCTAACATAACATTTAGGTACATACAGGCACATACATTGCTTCTGGCCGCACACTAGTATACCCTGTGTCGTGGGAACCAGAAACAACGACATCACAAACATGTAAACATCCAAGACCTGGTTTTTTTGTCCCCAACCGGGATTCAAACCCGGGACCTCTTGGTAGGCAGATGCGCTACCGCTACGCTACCGAGGTCGTCGACGTATTATTGTAAGATATATAAAACTAATTAATATTTATTTATTAAATAAGGAACAACAACGGCGTAACAGGTTATAATCACTAATTACCTAATAACAATTGTTCATAGTTTATCAACAAATTTATAGATAAAGGCATTAGCAAACTCGCTGGACAATACTTTGAAAATTGGTTGATAGCCAAATATTGTATGCATTTTAGAAAACATCTTAAGCACAGATAACATAATCTTATCCACTTAAACGTCCGGGTCGCGCGGCCACGGAAGCCTTAACCGTCCGCGCTCGCGAATTACATTTTTGCGACATTTTTGCACATTTTTGCACAGTACCATTGTTAGAAAAACTGTAATAACTATAGAACTGCTGCAGCTACCACAAAATAAAGTATACTTCCGAATAGCTTATGAAATGCACTAACAGATAAAGTAAAAATTACGGCTCCAAGTAACATTTTATAGTGAAATTCAATAGAATACATGAAATCAATAGTGGAAACATGGCGTGACGCGGCGGTAATTGAAAATGTCAATCTGTCGTTGTATGTAACACAATTCAGTTTTTTTTGTATCTAATCATAAAGTGCAAATCCTCACATTATTTTGATATATAATACATTGAAAAATTATGAAAACTTACATTTTAAAAGCAGATTGAAGTCACCTCACGTAATAGATACGAACTGATTTTGTTTTGACACCGAAGCTTTTTTTTTATTCGGAGACTTGGCTATGAAATCAAGCATCAATTGAACGAATAATTTACCACAGATTATTGTAACAGCCGATTCGAGAAGTTATTTGAAAGTTTTCATTAAAAAAAATCGATTTTACTGACGGCAGTCCGCGAAGTAACTATAGTTACGTAGACGTACAACGCTACTTTTTTTTAAGTTGCTGTAGTTACGTAGACGTTTAGTATTA
Organism: Yponomeuta sedellus; assembly: GCA_934045075.1. Classification (NCBI taxonomy): domain Eukaryota; kingdom Metazoa; phylum Arthropoda; class Insecta; order Lepidoptera; family Yponomeutidae; genus Yponomeuta; species Yponomeuta sedellus. The sequence continues at coordinate 2,995,944 of OW203724.1, read as the reverse complement.
ATAATCATCGATCATAATTGGATGCTTTTTTTTTGGTGAGTGCAATAAAGTGTTATCTATGTGTATCGATTTCTACATATATTGAGTCGGCACTGGGATAATGAAACCGTAAACAAGCTTTATTTCTTAAACCAAACTGATTTCATCCTACATTAATCTACATACGTGTTCATAAGTACTTATACATTCAAAATTTGATTGTAACTAATGGCGACATATACCCAATACTATCTAACCTATTCTCATTTGCGAATTCATTACATAAACGAATGAACACATAACAAACTGATACGACAGCATTCAAAGTAGCGCTGTTCGAAACACACAGAATGTTGAATTTAGAACAAAACACCGAGGTATCGGGGGAAATTATTTCTGTGGCGTCCCGGTCATTAAAACGTTAAACAGGACGCCAAGCAGCGGTTATACAGGACGCCGAATAGTGGCACCGTTAAAACGATGCCTACGGTAGGTATAATAATTTGTGGTAGCGCCGCCGAGGGACCAGTTAGCGACAGTTAACTCAACACGCCTTCGAAGAATATTCCGTCCAGGCGGAATAGGTATTGTCGAGCGGCCTTCCAGCCCCTCTATTACGTAACATTTCACTCTATCGAGTTAAGCATTAAGACGACTCCAAAGTGTCAAAATATGTAGGCGTTTGACAGCTGGAATTGCTTAAGAAAAGTAAAAATCAACGTGACTACCCAGTGGATACTTACATAATAGAACCCCAGTAGCTCCTACGCCACCGCCGAGTTTCATAAAACTACAATTATTGTTGTTTATTGTTACAGTGAATCGCTTGTAGCCCCGGCTGCATGAGTGATCCTAAACGATCACTAAGGTTTTAAGCAATACAAGGCGCGTTCAATGCATGGAGTGACCGTCTATGGCTAACGCTAGTGGCATTTTTTCGAGCGGTCTGGTGCTTTGCAACGCACGTTAAGCAGTTGGTGCCGGCTGCTGCCCATAGATGGCAGTCGTTAAGCCAAGTCAGAGTCGGAGACCTTAGGGCGGTAGCTTGCAAACTTCTGGCAGTAAGGCCAGCCATTAGTCTTGCAAGCCTCCACCAATCCGGACTTGGCCCCCGTGGAGGAGTTTGGCCTATACCTCACTTATGAAAGAGACCCGTGCCCCTCGGTGAGGAAATAATGGATTGATGATGATTATACTATTTTTATTTTAATGCACTAACCCGTGCTAAGGAACAAATTTAAAAACCTATTTAGAGGCTAAAAATTTCACCCATGCCGGGATTCGAACCCGCAACCTCTGGCTATCCGTGCCAACTGCAAAGTAGGTAGTCGGGGCTGTAAGTAATGCAATTTGCTTAAGTCAGATGTCGCTGCCTGTACATAATACAGAGAATAGTGTAAAGAGGTTCGAAATTTCACTGATGCCGTGAGTCGCCCATTGGCTCAATTGGTAGAGCGCTGGCACGAATAGCCAGAGGTTGCGGGTCCGAATCCCGGCATGGGTGAAATGTTTAGCCTCTAAATGTTTTTAAATTGATGATGATTGTTACAATTCGAAGTACAACGCGTAGCAGAGTCTACTTGTTCATCTGTGGGTTAATCGACTTTGCAATGTACATCGATTTGTTATAGTAAACCATGAATTGTAGTTCTATGAAACAGGCCCCAGGCTGTAAAGCGTAGTTACTAGCGGTAATTGATGGAAAACGGCCGTCACTTAAGATATCCTCAGCGTAATGGTCATCATATTATAAAGGATTGTTAATTGACAACATTTCGTATTTTACAACGCGCAAAACTAAAAATACCGTTTCTTAATTTTGCTATCTTAATTACGAAAAAAATATTTAGAATTTTTATTATTGCTTAATTTTAAAGAAAATAAATAAAAACAAAAAATTGAGTGATGACGTCACACATACGGTGGAATGAGGAGGTACCGTTGCCTAATATTAAAAATGATATGACCGATGTCATTTTCAATTTCGTTCAAATGTCACGTCGGAGAAATTACTTTTCTTTTCCTTATGTAATTCCAATGGTTTTTAAAAAGGCGGCAAGGGTGTTAGTATTATTAAGCCGTATGTGTAACGTCATTTGGCGGCTAAACCCTTTTAGAATAAGACAAAATTCAAACAGAAAATTATGAATGAAAATCATCGAATTTCCGAAAATAAAAAAATATTTAAAAACCTATTTAGAGGCTAAAAATTTCACCCATGCCGGGATTCGAACCCGCAACCTCTGGCTATCCGTACCAGCGCTCTACCAATTGAGCTCAATTGCACTAACTCTCATCAACGGCATGGGTGAAATTTTTAGCCTCTAAATAGGTTTTTTAAATTTGTTCCTTAGCACGGGTTAGTGCATTAAAAAAAAAAAAAAATAGTGTAATAAAAAAATATGTGTCGTTTTATTTCGTATCTAGTTTCCTTTAAGACAGTAAAATAAGTGTGCTAAATTGAAATGTTGTCAATTGGAGGCGTTTATTGCGTGTATTTGTTTATTTGTGAAATTATTGTAGTAATGCCACTCGCTAACGGTGAAGGAAAACATCGTGATGAATTCTGAGTGTATAAGGTGTTCACATACCTCACGCTTACGGTGAAGGAAAACATCGTGAGGAAACCCGCGGCTGACTCCGCACGGATTGACTAGTCTTTCCTGTGGGCTAGGCCAACTGAGCTGTCAGGATGGTATAGGTGCTGGGCAAGCCTACACCATCTATAAAACCATGTCCCAGGCACTACAGCGTTGGAGCGGTCCCTTCACCCATCTGGTGTAAGTGAAGATACCACTGGACGCTGTATAAATCATCTCATTAAGTAGATGCAAAAAGGTCAATTTATTATACCTCAAAGCTTAAAAATCGCATATCCGGGGTGGGTACGCGTGATGATAAGGCGCTTCGGGGTGCTAACTAGAGCCACCGGTGGAATAAAAATCATAACTTGTTTTAGAATACGTTTTTCTCAAACAGTAAACATCAGAAATCTTAACAACTGTTAAGTTTAGGAATTGGAAATTTAGAAAAAGTTTCAAAGAAATACGTGGGTAGAAGACAACAGGGCAAAAAAAAACTGTTATCAAATTGGTGCAAAATAGACGCCTAAACAGCTTCATTAATGTTGATGAATAAGTAGACATTAAGATTAACCCATCCTACTCTAAATATATATCTGATAATATTCATCGTAACGTCAAAGGACGTTACATAAAATACAGAAGGTGGTGACTGATCTTTTTGTAGTGTCTACAAAATATCGAGCTCTTTGAGAAACTACTATATTTAGATGTACTCGTATTTAGATGTTTTCGAAAAACTTTACCATCTGCGATAAAGGTCATATTCTTGTTTTTTTTTTCTATTTTTTCAGTTCTAGTAGTCGCATGGGGTCTTCAAGGGCCTAATTATTAGAATCCTGATGGTTGCGATGACACTTAGCAAGGAATTTGACAGTCAGACGATTGGAATCGCACAGGATTCGCTACGCGTAATGATGATATGATGCCTTCCATGCCGATTTCGGCAACGGCGACCAATTCTGTTTTGTGTTACTGGTGCGTCCTCACATGACTAATGTAACCAATTTTAGCAGTAAACGTCCGAAGACAGGTGCCACATGTGAGGACTCTATTTACATAATTACGCGTAATAAAGGAGCGTACAGTAACTCTCACAATCGCACATACAAAGTGGACAAAGTCCTTTGGACTTTGTCCACTTTGTATGGGCGATTTAGCTAAACGTGAATAGTCAATTGAATTAAAACTAAGTAGTAGGTTTTGTAGTATGAGTTATTAAGAACCCTATTACAGTAATTCATTTGCATCAATAAAGGGGACAACTCTAACACGCCCGTACGCCAATCAGCTGCTACGGGTAACTTCTCCGCTTCCAACGCAACGCTGAAAATTCTAACGTCACATTTCGCAAAAAGAACTTGAACAAGACAAACACAAGCGCGAACCAACCGGCTGCCATGACAAAAAGCCCTCTAAAGTCAGCGGTTGGTCAAAATACCAATAAAAAGATCCCTCCCGCCGCCGAGCCTTCAAAGGCACACACTCACAAGGAAAGAAATAAACGAGCATATAGATTCTAAACTTGAAGAATTTAAAGTCACTCTCAAAAACACAATCCGCTTCAAAATACTCTCTGAAATGAAAGCTATGACAGAGAACCTGAAGCAGGATTTCACCACCACGACTGATTTTATCACAAGTGAAATAGATGAGGTGAAGAGTAAACTCTTGGCTGCCGAGCGAGGCATTGATACTTTATCCAAGGAGAATAATATAATGCAAGGCAGAATTAATGAGCTCCAGATTCACTTAGCACAGGCCGAACAAAGCTCCAGAGAGTGTAACATTGAACTCGATTGCATACCAGAGCGCCGCACTGAGAATGTCGTTGGGATCGTAAAGAAACTTGCGTCTGTTGTGTCTCACGATCTGCCAGACAATAACATCCTATCCTGCTACAGAGTAGCTAAGATAAACCAGCAGTCAAGTCGTCCCAGAGCAAAAGTTGCTAAGTTGCCCAGCCCCAGATGCAGAGACGAGCAGTTGGCAGCAGTTAAGATTTTCAACAAATCATCCGCTGAAAAGCTTAATTCGGGACACTTGGGGATGGACGGCGATAATGTTCCTGTCTACGTATCCGAACACTTATCTCCAGCAAATAAGTCTCTTCATGCTGCTACTCGCAAAGTTGTCAAAGATAAGGGGTTAAAATTTTGCTGGGTACGTAATGGCCACATTTTTGTACGAAAGGACGTCAAAACTCCAAGTATCTTGGTGAGAAGCGAATCGACCTTATCTTATCTTTAGTAGTCTTTATTGTTTTCTTTTTTATGTAACTTTATTAGAATGTTTTCCGTTGAACTTAAATTATTAGAAATGGCTAGCATAAAGTTAAAACTGAACAAATTAAGACTAACATAATTTCCATAGAATATGATATAATCATCCTGACAGAAACATGGTTGAACGACTCTGTATACGACTATGAATGTTTTGACGATCGGTACCAAATTTGGAGACGTGACAGAACTTTAAACAAGCTGAATGCCAAGGCTGATGGAGGAGGCGTTCTAATCTCTGTTAGAAAAGATCTAATAGTAAAACGCAACATCAGCTGGGAATGCGACTGTGAATGTCTTTGGGTCTCTGTTTCGCTTAAAGGGAACACGAGGGTAAGCAGGGGTCTAAAGGTTGTCAATATATGCGTTGCTTATCTTCCTCTACCATTGAGTAGTAATTTAGTGGAAGAGTTCTGTAATTACCTCGACAGGGCCTACAGCGACACCAGTAAGCAAGAGTCTGTCAATATCATAGTCTTAAAGTTCCACCCCATCGACATCTTCAGTTGACGGTGCCGTTTTAGATTGTTTTTCTTATAATAATCTATCCCAGTGCAACGGTGTCGTTAACGATTATAAAAAAACCCTGGATCTTGTTCTTACAAACAGATCTGATACCATCAAAGTTTCACGTTCCGTGACACCCATCGCCCCTGAAGACAAACACCATCCGTCCTCAGATATATCTGTCAATCTTGTGCCAATCAAGGCTCTACGACAGAAGGTTACAAATAGTTTTGATTTCTACAAAGCAGATTATGAATCCATAATGTCACAAACTAAATTCAGCTAACTGGTCGTCAATTCTTGGTGCGGAAAAATGTCAGGATCAGAAGTGAAATAATCTCTTCCCACACACCCACCCGAATCCGCAAACCGTCAAATTATCCTATTTGGTACAGTAAGCCCCTTATTAAAGCTCTCAAAGAAAAAGCCAAATTTCACGCCAAGTACAAAAAAATTCACAATCCGCTTAAATGGTTAGATACTGTTACTCAAAATATAAGCAGAAAACGGCAGAGAACATTAAAAAGAATCCTAAGGCTTTCTGGACCTTTGTAAAAAATACAAAGAGAAACAGTCACAACATACCTCAGGAAATGACATACACCTCTCAGAAAGCAAACGACGGCCAATCTATATTGTGATCTCTTTGTTTCTTTTTTTAATTCCGTTTACAAACCTGCTAACACGTATAAAGACAATAATTACGGGTCTTCATTTGAAACAGTTCACAATAATACCTTAGGCTCAATCACTGTAACCGAACTTGAAGTCACCAAAGACATTACTAATCTTGACCCCAATGAAGGCGCTGGTCCCAACATGATCCCGCCTTATTTTATTAAATGCTGTGGTAAGAGTCTATTGGTGCCACTTCATACTTTATTTAATTTGTCTCTTCGCCTAGGACAATTCCCTAGTAGATGGAAAACAGCCCATGTGGTTCCTATACCAAAAACAGGTGATCTATCTAGTATAGAAAAATATAGACCAATCTCGATTCTCTGTGCTCTGGGTAAGTTGTTTGAATGTGTGCTCGTATGACGACTTTACTGGCATGTGAAACCATCTCTGATCTCTGAGCAGCATGGATTCCTACCAAAGAAGTCCACTGCAACCAACTTAACCTTATTTACAGACAACATTATGCGAGCATTGGATGAAGGTCATGAGATTCACGCCATCTATATAAGTAATGCTCGAATTACTTACGAAATTATATAAGCAATGCTCGGTTCTATCCGTAAGACAGCTATTTATTCTCCATACAATTTTGTACAGACACTCCTAACTTAACTACGATCCCCAGCTTGAAAGTAAACGAAGAAAACATGCAGTCTGTACAACGGTATCCCTAAAAACCAAATTTTCTGACATTATTTTCTGCTTTTTGGGTAGCTACTTGTATGAAGAAGCATGTATGCTTCATGTATGTTGAAGCAAATTCTGTTTTATCAATATACTCACTTACTAAATGCAGTTGCAAGAAAAAAAGTAACAGACTGGCTGCTAACACTTAATTATGATTCTACTGAAGATCTCCTAAAAATAATATGTTAACAGAATCACAAAAAAAAAAAAAACAATAATAATAAACATATATTACACGGTGCTTCTACACCCACACACACACACACAAACAAACAAACAAACAAACAAACAAACACACCCTCACACATACACACACACACACACACACACACACATAGATACATACATACATACATACATACATACATACATACATACATACATACATACATACATACATACATACATACATACATACATACATACATACATACATACATACATACATACATACATACATACATACATACAAACATACATACATACATACATACTTACATACATACATACATACATACATACATACATACAGTACGCATGCATCTTATTTTACTACATTGCCATTTTGTAATTTCCCAAATTATAGTTATATTTTCCTGTCCAAATCAACTAAAGAAAAAAAAATACAATTGCGAAACAATGCACTGTAAGTTTAGTGGGGGCCTGGAGATCTGTCACACAGGATCTTTCTTAGTATGGACTCCAGCCTCTCACATAGGAATAAGTCCTGATTGTTCAAATTGTATTATATTTTGTGTGACACCTCTGTGAGAAGGAAATAAATAAATTACCTACTTACTTACTTTATCTATACAGACTTTAGTAAGGCGTTTGATGTTGTCGATCACAGAATCCTGATTTTGAAGTTGTCTCTTCTTGGTGTTCATGGGTCGCTTCTGCGTTGGTTCGAGAGTTATTTGAAAAACAGGTCGCAAATGGTCGTCACTGCCGGGTTAAGATCAAACAAACTGTCAATATCTTCTGGCGTCGCCCAAAGCTCACATTTGGGCCCGCTCCTGTTCGTTATTTTTATTAACGATGCCCTAAAACGTGTACAACACTCAAAGGCGCTTTTCTACGCGGACGATCTGAAGTTGTACAAAGAAATAAGAAGCATTGAGGATACCCTTTTATTGCAGTCTGATGTCGACAGGATTTTTGAGTGGTGTAACAAGAACTATATGTCCCTAAATATATCCAAGTGTTACCAAATAGTTTTTACCCGTAAACGTAAACCCATCACCAAAAACTACACCATAAATAACAGAAGCCTCGAGAACTTCGAATCTATTCGAGATCTCGGTGTGGAAATGGACAAATGCGCAAAATTTGTCGTACACATTGACAAGATCACAGAAAGAGCATGTAGATCGTTGGGTTTCGTGGTACGTAAAGCTAAAGTATTCCGTAATTCAAGCGTAATCAAACTGCTTTACAGTTCCTATGTACGCAGCATCTTGGAATATTGCAGCACGGCGTGGAACCGTGTTTACAAGGTTCATATAGAAAGAATTGAAAGGATACAGAAGCAATTCCACCTTTCATTTGCTGATGGGCTGGCTCGTAAACTGAAATGGTACTCGGAGCGATTATGCCATTACCGCATGGAACCGCTGAGTACTAGGCGTGAGCGTGCAGACATGCTTTTTCTGCACAAGCTGATGAGTGGTAGCATCGAATGCCCTGAGATCTTAGAAAAGGTCAACGTCAGGGTTCCGCGTATCAACAGCAGAATTTTTAACCGCTTTCCGTTTGCGCTTCCTAAACATCGCACAAACTTGGGCACCCACGCGCCTCTTAATCGCATTATGACAGCCTATAACCGACGGACGAATTGGACATATTCTCGACTACAACGCAAACGATTAAGAAAATCTGTTTAGATCCAGTAAAATAACAATTCAAACTAAGTCTCGGTTCTTTTCTACAATCGTAAAAAAATTACTTTTTAAGAATATTACTTTTGTCTTAAGTAGGTTTTTCTCCATTTCTGTTTGTTACTTATCTAGAGTCCAACACTAAAACGGTAATGCATAAGACTAGCACTAGGTTAAGTTTGTGTTTTTAAAAAGTATGCATGTTGTGGTTATTATTTGTAGATAGTACAAATTTCTTGCAATGTAATAAGTTAATAATAAGGAAATGAAAGCGTGTAACTTATCTGTCAATAACCCAAATAAATTAAAAAAAAAATCAATATAGGTACCTGCATTGTGAGTTTTTTGCTGCAAAGTGTCCTATGATTTGCTTGCTTTATTTGGTAAGTACCACAATGTAAGTCCGGTACAAAATCCTTAGTTGAGCCGGGGTCAAGAATCGGGATCCATTTTAACAAGCCAAAGTAGTTATAAAACAAACAATATTCACGAGAAGCAAAGAAACAGCAAAAACAATGAATGAATCACTGTTTGTTTTAGCCGGTGACAATGACAATTCAAACAATTTTTTTTGTCTAGTGTTGTCATAAATAAATAGTTTACCCTCAAATCCAGATTATTTCTTTAATCATTTTATCACACCCAAAATTTAAACGATCCAGCAGCAACAGTACAAAATGCCTCTCACGAAGCTTTTGCATGAAGAAAAACTTTACAGGTCATTAAAACTCTTTATTACATTACAGGCGAATAAATTACATTGATGGCAGTGAAGAAATAACTCTAGAAATATTCTTAAGCCCCTTAATTAGGGGTTGTTATGCAGCAAAATATAATCCCGGCTTACGAGCGAAAGCAAAGGCTGGGACAGTCAAGTGGACACGGCTTTGGGAATTATTGCCTAACGACTGAGATAGAGCCACGTCACGTGGGCGTGTTTTTAAATACCATTGACGCCTAAAAGGTTCGATGTAGACTTGAAGCAGCAGCAACATGAAATCGCCATGTTCATGCATACATTGTACCACAAAGCGTTAGCGGAATCGGCGTGAGTTTACGAAAAGCTATAATAGTAATAATAATAACATGTTTTTTATTTCAGAATACACAGTTCCAGCATGTCGATTCAGTAAGATCGTCGATCACTTCGATGGTCACTTCGTCGGTCACTTCGTCGGTCACCTCGTCGTTCACCTCACACTCACCTTAATTTGACCTTCAGAACCCGAAAATATGACATTCCTTGCATAGGGGTTGACACTAATATTACTTCAGTCGAAGTCGTAGGCTATAATTTGTTTCGCATATTTTGGCAAAACGATGCTATAAAAAAATCTTACGAACATGTTGCGTTGTCTAAAATTGTACAGTCTAAGTATTTACTAGCCTAAATCTATTGAAATGTATAAAAAAGATTATATCATTGGCAGTATACAGTGTATCCAAGTCGCTGGCATAAGAAGCAATTCTCGTGGGGTTACCATACGAGTAAAATAAAAATGACACGATTACTGATTTATTTGCTTACAAGTAGTTCAGTATTTCAGTAATTTTTATTCTTTAAAAATGTAGGCAATACATTCCTTACACAATAATATCGAGCCTACTAGTGCGTGCATTACAAAAAAAAACGATGAAATCTGAACTAATGTTAAACACTGTATCTCAGACGTCAACGCCAACTACCATTAGATTTCAAATATACACTGTATAATTAGGACATGCATTTATTAAATTAGGTTACACAATAAGTTGTAAATAATTAGAAATTATAAATGAATAAAATTAACAATATTCTTATCTTATTTTAACCTTAGCAAAAAATTGATAGGTGCAGTGTAATGGACGGTAAGTAAACGTGTGTAAAGTAGCGAGCATGAGGGAAAGAGGGGGGGGGGCGGGGGTGGGGTAATTTCGTATGTGTATTGTGTTTGTGTGAACGGGGAGTGTTCGTGCTATGTATGTCTCTATAGGAAAAATAAATTGAAACAAATGAGAAGAGAAAGATGAGGTACGATAACTTTATTTGTGGGCTAGGTTTTACTGTATGGGTTTTAGTAGATTTTCCGTTATTAAATAGTTAAGACGAAGGAACTATTTTGTTGTTTGGGCTTTACGTTTTTTTATTTATTAACAGTGTATGAACCTACTACATAAAAATGACACCGGGAAAGTTTGGTTCTATGGGCTAACGTTTGGTATACTCTGTCGATTCTTAAGTACTAGGGGAACGTAGGTCATAGATGTGTTGTTTCTGTTTAATAATTTTGTGAGGAAATCAATCAAGTCTCAATATAAAAGTGTAATCGAGTATCTGACTGAACCACTAAAAATAAATTGAAACAAATGAGAAGAGAAAGATGAGGTACGATAACTTTATTTGTGGGCTAGGTTTTACTGTATGGGTTTTAGTAGATTTTCCGTTATTAAATAGTTAAGACGAAGGAACTATTTTGTTGTTTGGGCTTTACGTTCTTTTATTTATTAACAGTGTATGAACCTACTACATAAAAATGACACCGGGAAAGTTTGGTTCTATGGGCTAACGTTTGGTATACTCTGTCGATTCTTAAGTACTAGGGGAACGTAGGTCATAGATGTGTTGTTTCTGTTTAATAATTTTGTGAGGAAATCAATCAAGTCTCAATATAAAAGTGTAATCGAGTATCTGACTGAGTAAGTAACTTTTATCACAGCTCCGTAAGCTCTTTCAAGACATAACATGGAATTCTGGGGAGCACGCCATACGCCTATATCATACGTGTAGTCACCAATCCTAACTTGTCGCTCATTTACATTGCCTTGAAAGGGCAACTCTCCGATTCCAATAGTTTCTAGTTTATCCAGCAGAATGGGAACAGAGACAGTTTCGACAGCTTTGGAAAAATCCAAAAGCATATTATCTTTAGTATTTTGCGTGTGATCGACAAGCTACTAATATCACACCGTTAAAACACTGAGTGTGTTTTCAAGTAGACTACCGTTTCTTTATTTGTTTTTTTTTTCTATTTACAGATAAAAACATTGACACAGTAATTTACACTCGATGTAATGTTAAATAGAAAGTGTTATATGAACGTACTTACGCATAGAACGTATTTTTTTCATATTTTTACTCCGTCATGGTTTGACCCAGTTTTTCCAAACTTTGTCAATATTTTCCGGCCAGCATCTGGTCACACTTCACACACACACACAAACGAATAGTTTGCTTTTAAATCAAGACTTAATTCTACACTGGCGCTACGGCGGTGAAGAGAACTACAAATGTCAATGAAATTGGTATTCTGAAGGTTCGATTCGCAGCTCACTTCGATCATGAACTCGCACATGAATTCGATTACATCTGTCAAAATCAAAAGTTACTCTCCTTTAGGTGAACTCACGATCGAATCCCATAATGTAGAAGATAACTCATTATTTTTTGTTGAAACCAGTATTATTATAGTAATGTTATGTATCTCAGGCACATTTGTGAAGTTAAAGTAGAAATACCACTCGCTAATTGTGAATGATAACATCGTAAAGAAACCTGACTGGCTGATATGTTCATATAACTCGCATATCTGATATGTTCGCATATCTGAGGTGGGCACGCGTGGTGATCAAGCTTATATTCTTTCTGAAAGAAGACCTGTGCTCTACAGTGGGGTGTATATCATATACTGTATATTTTAAGAACATTAATTATTATGAAGTAAGAAAGAATAAATATAATGTGGGTGGAATGGCGAATGTGAGTGGAATGACTGGTAAGAAACGCTCCAGGCGAACATACTTCGACCCGTATTTGGTCGAATAGGGGACGTGTCAGCAAAGGGCAGGATAAAACGTACCCAAAACCGTCTCGCATGCAACGACTAATAAATGGCGATGAAGTGATAGTAGTTAACCAGGATCGTATAATAGCAACTGACAGTCCCTGCATCTGCTCACCCCTCTGGGATACAGAGGTGCCCTTTTTTGATATCAACCATTTGTATGTCCACACGCTGGAGCACGGGTCTCTTAAGGTTAGGTCACACTCTACCACGGGGCCAAGCCTGGGTTAGTGGAGGATTATAAGACAGAGGCGGGCCTTAAGTTATCAAGCTGCCCATAAGGCCTCCGACATTAAGATTGCAAACAGAAACCCATCATGCTGAACTATGGAAAACAGAAACGAAATGTAAACAAGCCAGAGAGGCCCTACCAACAATATCGAAACGCCTCACATGCAGCGATCTGCGCAAAGCCATGGCACTTATGACGAGCCATTGAACACTGAATAAACACCTCCACGCTATGGGACTGACCGACATCCCGTTATGTCGACTATGCCTCAAGGAAGACGAACTACCCGCGACGTGTTCATTCACTGAGGGAGCGTGGAAGTGCAACGAACATCGATGATAGGAAAGCTGGGATCCTTCGGGAGGCCAGCAGTGACCTGGGTGCACTGCTGGCTTTCTGAAAAAAGATTGGCTGGCTGGAGTGATCTCAGAATGGCCCAACTATGAGGCTGAGTGCGGAGAAAACAGGATAAACTAACTGAAGCCTCTGACATGGCTTAACGACTTCCATTGCGCGACAGAAGGCGCTATCGGCTTCGCATGCCTTGCGAAGCACGGAAGCGCTCGGAAAAAATATCACAAGCAGTAGTCACGATACGGTCACCCATCCAGCACCTGACTGCGCCTGTTGTTGCTTAAGTCAAGTGATTGATTCCAATCATTCGGTTCGCCTAGGCCACGAGCGGCGTGGCCTTATGTTTGTGATGTTACGAAGTAGGTTTAGGTAAACCAGCTAGGTGACAAAGATGTAAATACACTGATACTGAGGCTATGTATTTGTTCAAATGTACATCCAAACAAAACCACGACCTCCGGCAGTACTTTGTACTTTAGATAGATAGATAAAACATTTATTCACATAAGACACACACGTATACAATGCATAGCAATACAAAACCAAATACCAGTCCAAAGCAATAATAAAACAGTAGCATACATAAAAAGCAAAAAAACTCAGAAGATAAGTCACACACGGTACTGTAGTGTACCTAGGCAATGTAATGGACTGGGAGTGATCAACCTAGGTGTGGCAAATGTGAATGGGCTCCGACTCATCATGTGCTGAAAGTTCAGGAAGAACTTCAGCGCTGGTATTCTGCCGCTACCCGGTGTGAGCGGCATGCACCGCTAAGGGAGCTGAGGTATGGTAGTCATAACTGCTATCGTACCGAATGAAATAGTGTAAATACCGGAATAATAAGCTCAGTTTATCAGGAGGGCGCTGGCACGGTTAGCCAGTGGTCCTGGCATGGGTGGAATTTTAAGCCTCTAAATAAATAGTTTTATTAAATTGTCCTTAGCACAGGTTTGTGCCTTAAAAAGAATATAAATAAATATATTCAATCTGGATAAACTTTGTGTACTCAAAGTCACAGATATTGAGTAATTTTATAAACATGAATTATTAAAAACCTATTTAGAGGCTAAAAATTCCACCCATGCCGGGATTCGAACCCGCGACCTCTGGCTACCCGTGCCAGCGCTCTTTACAACTGAGCTAATGGGCGACTCACCGGCATCAGTGAAATTTTGAAACTCTTTACATTATTCTCTGTATTACGCCCAGGTAGCATTTCTACGTCATTTTGACGTCCATATACAGTCCTCTTCGACGTAAAAGACGTCATTTTACGACGTCGGGTTAACCCTAAGATGACGTGAATTTGTCACAGCCTTACGACGTCAGTTGAAGACGTCGGAGATACGACACCATATGACGTGCAAGTGACGTCATATGTATGCCGTGCATCGTACGTCTTATGTAGTATCACAAAACGTCAGTAAGACGTTGAGAAATACTTAAGCACCAGCCCTTATGAAGTTCTAAAGACGTCACATTTCTATCACAACCTTATATTGACATACGCATTCCTACTTATCTTCCCGATTGAGAGACGAGGGCTGTAAAATAAAACAAAATTTAAGTAAATAGTACTAAACCATATTTTAATTGTATTAAATCAAATTACGTTATGAAAATCATAAAAAACCGACCAAATGCGAGTCGGAGACGCGCACCGACAACTTCGTACCAACAGTATGCCATGTATTTAGAAAAAAACTCATAGGTACATACTAGTCTTAAAAATCACCCTTTGAGCACTAAATCTTCAATATAAATATCATCCGTGATCTGGTAGTAGCAGTAGCCGATCGTATTCTTCGCTCCCTTGGGCTGGTCAATATACTTCACAGCGTCTAGGTGTGAGCCAATTTTTCTTACAATCACTCAATACACTGTACCACCATCTTTTTCACAAAATTAAGCGTACCTAACCTACATTTCTTTGAGCACGCGCGCACGTTAACGAAGATTTTTTAATATTGCCTGTCTGTATCACTCACTTCGCGCGTTCCGAATTGTGGCTAATGCACTTGGATTGTTTGGAAGCGCAACAAATGGATTGTTTTAATATTAGTGTAATTATTAATCATCGTAGGTGTTCAATACGTGTAATTATAATACTTATATGTTGGGAATGGAATATGTAATATCAA
Source organism: Yponomeuta sedellus (assembly GCA_934045075.1). Taxonomy (NCBI): domain Eukaryota; kingdom Metazoa; phylum Arthropoda; class Insecta; order Lepidoptera; family Yponomeutidae; genus Yponomeuta; species Yponomeuta sedellus. The sequence continues at coordinate 2,980,798 of OW203724.1, read as the reverse complement.
ATCAACTTTTAAATTTGATTTCAAGCTCCCATTTTAAGTTCGAAATAAAAAAATACTTATGTGTTGGGAATGGAATATGTAATATCAAATCAACTTTTAAACTTAATTTCAAGCTCCCATTTTAAGTTCGAAATAAAAAAACGGAACGTATTTTTGTTTAGCTCTAAGGATTCGTTCTTTTTAAGTGTTTAAAAACCTAGTTAGAGGCTAAAAATTTCACCCATGCCGGGATTCGAACCCGAGACCTTTTGCATGGTAGGCAGTTGCGCTACCGCTACGCCACAGAGGTCGTCAAGATGTTTTCGGAGGTCAAATAGTAAGTTATAATTTTATAGTTTCATATTTAAAGAGACGTTTTTAAATTAGTTTGTTTCGTTATACTAAAACTAGTTCTTTTACTAGAATTAATTATAACTTTTGATGCCTGATAGTGTTATCGACCTTGGCTTACAATTCAATCTAGTAGCAAGTAAAGAGTAATTGGCACTTAATAGTTTAAATATTTCTATGCATTAGCATAATAAAATAATGGTAATGATTTTAAATGTTGTTTTGTAGATGTCACTTATCACAAACTACTTTGACCAAATAAATAACAAAAATGTATCATGTTGGTGGTGGTCCTAAAATACAGGGTTGTGCCCTCAGATCATAGAGGTTGTGCTCAAATTTGAATTTTCTCATTGGCATATAATAGTGTTACCATATAGGTACTACCTATGAGTATTTTCGATTTGTACCCAACTGTACAGAATGATACGTGTAAAGGTCGACATGCAGTCTGGATTTAATGACTATAATGTGCTGTGGATTATACCTATATACCTACGTACCTTGCTTGTTGCAGGTTATTAATGAGTATAATGTTGGTGACTTAAAACAATAATTTGAATAATCAATTTGTTTTATTTAATAAATGTACAGACTACATTTTTTATTGTTTATTTATAGTAAAAAATATTTATTTCAAATTTAAATCAACCAATTTAAATAAATCTTCCAGAAATTTCGTGTAAAAATATGTGGCATTTCTAAAGTAACAGTAACTTAATAATTATTTTTAAAATTCACCGTCTAGATTCATGGAGTATGGTCTAAAACACCATTTTGCTAAAACAGGTTAAAAACAATGCTACGTTATTTTTATTATTCCACCTTAATCTCGAGATGATGCACAATCTGCATTTCTTTTTGTAATTCTCGATTATTGACATCTAGGGAATGGTGGGGACCATTCCTTGGGGGGCATCAAGAACTGTTACATGCTATGCATTGCTTTTTAGTTTAATTCTTCTACCGAGGGCTGGAGTATCCTCAACCAGAGTTGTCATTATCTATGCTCTATCGGAGTATAGCGTGAGTCACCTAGAAAATACAGATTTAATTCAGAAGTAGTACAATAAAAGTATAGGCTGTTAAAATATATAAATTGCAATAGATTTAGCTAATTGTTTACCCAGTGAAGCCTCGCTTTTTACAGAGCTCAGCACATTGATGAGATGGTGCCTTATAGGGTTTTTGTTAAACACATGGCTGTCATGGGAGACATCTCTCAGTGAAGTAGCAATCCTTGAAATATTTCAGTCGGCATCAGAAGTCTGGAAAAGATTTATGGATAATAAGATAACTACCAATTATTTAGTACGCAAAATGTGTTTACCAATACAACATCAAGGACTCATAATTAAAATAAAAAAATTTGTAGAACAATCTAAGAATGTTATTACTTTAATATCAATAGGAAACTAGTATTTCTACTAGTTTCATCTTGATTGCAAGATGTCATTTTGATGGCAGGGCCAAGAATTAATGTACCAAATCACGTTTGCTGAGGCAAGGTTCTTCGTTACTATGAGTACTAACCTTATGTTTTTTTTAAATATCCCTTCTGTTTCTTTCATAAAAGGTTTCAAATTCTTGGCCAAGGTTTTTGATTTCGTCCTTAGGTAGACGAATATTGGTCTGGGATTTGTGATCCCATCCGTTGTAGATTTTGTGGTTTTCTCAGATCCCCTTTATGTACATCGTGCAAAATCAATGTAGAGCTAACCGTGCCATATTGTCCCAATCACATTTCCGCACATATCTCAATAGCGATCATTACCTCTGATGGAGCACCTGCGTATGTTGGTGTCAGGAGCCTTCAAATAGCTGATTGAGCTTCAAACTGGAATAAAATTTCGTGATTTTTTTAAGCAGGGAAGGTTATATGATACACAATGTGAAATTTGTTACAACGTATTTCAAGCATTTTGTACTGCCTATACAATTGATTAATCATACATAAGTGTGATAAATTTAAGCCAATGTCTCGGTTAGAAATATTTAAAATACATTTTTGCGGTTACCTTTGTTATCTGTAGAAGAAGAAAGCTTCACCGGTGGGTAGGTAGGTACTCTTTGGTCAACAATATAACATATTTTATCCACAAGACGTAGACTCGAAAACTAGAAAAGGCCTAGACTTTAAAAAAATGAAGCAGAACGATTTATTTGTAAGAAATATTTGGCAGCGTTTGGCTAATTAAGCTGAACAAAATAATAATTTGACTTTTCGACTGACAAACATTGGTGTTCCATCCCTAATAGGTAACCCATGGCAACATCACTTGTGACTTGTGCGTATTTTGCTTCTGAATACGAATTAAACGTCACGCACAAGTGAGTGTGATGTGAATGGTGATGTGAGCTCACGATCGAATTAACCCTTTCATGGGTACACGAACTTCTTGCTAATGCCAATATGGTAAATTAGCTGGTGCCCGCGACTTCGTCTGCGCAGGATTAGTTCAGACCGCGATGGCGGGATATCAAGTAAACTTTGTCTCAATTCAGAGCTTCGTCTATCTGTACATAATTCATGTAATTCCAATCAGCCATTATTGTCTAATTGAGTACTAACAATCATCTAAACTACTTGAAAAACATTGACATATGCAATATTATATAGAAATAGACAGAATATTCTTTATCCCATGTTCACCAAGAATTACATAAGAGACTTAAATAATAACATAGTACACTACAATTGGCGGCCTTATTATAGTAGGATTATCAATGCTTAATATTAATAATATTTTCACCTTTACCCTGGGGTCTTTGGGTCAATATCCCCAAATGATAACTTGCATAAGCTGAAAATGCAAAATTAGATAAATCGACTTCAAAAAAAAAGACTAACGAAGAAGGAGGAATAGTGGAAGTCAGTAAAATTTTTCGATTGAATTTGCATAAATCCTAGAGTTTGCGAGCGGTGCTGAGAGCGAAAATCAAAGCACTCTAACTACCTGTTAATTGACAAATAGTTTTGAAAAAAAGATCATATTTTAATCAAAACTTTTATTATACGGATTTTACACGTTTATTACCATTTTCCGACATTTTGCCACTTTTCCAGGTGCCGTGGTCTCGGATGACTGAGGTGACAGGCTCTTTTTGAAAGCATTAACTGTCAGTTACTACCCTCGGCAAAAAATATTTTAGTAATTATTTTACCGTTGTACGCGAAAGGGTTATTTGACAGATGTAATAGAGTCGAGATTCGAACTTTCTTTGTTTTAAACGTAACTTCATAGAAATAAAGGTCAATATCCCACCTGCACAACTAGTTCACTTCACCGCCGTAGCGCTGGGGTAGCTTAAATTACTGAATACGAATTCGATCGAACCCACGAGCGAACGGCGTTAGTGAATAGCACTCCAGGTTACAATATTAATAACAATACCACACAAAAACAAAGTAAAAAAGATAAAGAAATAAGAAAAAGGCTTTGTAAATAAATAAATAACTTTCACACAACACAATCACTTGACCTGGTCCCAAACTAGGATACTATGATAACCAGGCAATAACCAGGCAAAGAACAGATTTGACGTTCATTAAGTAAACCTTTTGCTTTTATAGTGAATAATTATTATTTTTACTTTTTGACTTTGAACATCACAAACATAAAAAAAGACAATCAGCAGAATGACTGAGGCCATTTGTACAAATCCATACCCCCCCCAGGCCCCCACCCCCACCCCATTCCTAACATCCACGTATAATAACTTCCACAATACCACAACACAATCACGTGTCCTGCCCTCCTATTACATAGCACTCCACTCTATCGAGTGAAGCATAAAGACGACTATTAAGTGTCAAAAAATGTATGCATTTGACAGCCGGAGAGTAGCTTAAAAAAAGTAAAAATCAGCGTCACTGGACTCAGTGGACACTTACGTAATAATGCCCCTGGTCCCTATGTAGGATACCTATTACATCACAAACAAGAAAATACACCCAGACTGAAGCCATTTGTACAGATGGCTAATAGCTTATACCTAACGAAGGGCTTTCACTGTGTTCAATTCAATTCACCTTTTGGTATAGCTTAACTCCACACATTCAAAAATAAAGTTTAACGTCACTACCTGAATCTCCAGTAATTTATTTTAATTTGTTATAAGTATTATTCATATTATGTAAACATAGCAGTATCGTCAGAAAATCTGTATGTACCAGCTAACCTTGTCTCCAAAACTTAGGTTAGCCCGTAGATACGCTACGTACAATTGTGTGCTACGTACAAATGTGCAATTTTTTTATGCAATAATAGTAGATTATGCATTAAGGGAATAAAACCATGTATTACGTCATGGGCGGTATATTGAACCCTGAGCGGAGCGAAGGACTCCGAGTTAAATTTTAACTCCTGAGCGAAGCGAGGGAGTTATGTAGAGTCCTGAGTGAAGCGAGGGGTTCATACCGGCCGAGACTAAGACATGTTTTATTCCAGAGGTGAATACTCTACTTTTCACACCATCTGGGAGACAATAAAAAGACAGGGCTGCATAAGTTGAAAAATATTATTATATATATATAAAGCTACAATCCGGTATACTCACTGATCTAACATAATACGTTTTCTCGGAAATGGCACGAGTTGGACGAAAATGATGTATGACAAAGTTGTAGGGAATGTACGATATACGGCCATCCTATGGAGCCGATTTTTGAATTTCGAACGCGTTCCACTACGCGAGGGTGCTAACTCTGTCGTTTACCGACCGATTTGGATGAAATTTTGATAGAATGGTGTTTTAGTGATCCGATTGAAAAAAAAATTTTGGTTGTTCGAAATTCAAAATGGCGGCGCAGATATAGCCGACCGAAAAATCGACCTTTGCGCAAAAAAGTCGGCAGCCAACTGGGCATATGCTGGAGATATGCCGTAAACGGCATCGCGTTGCCAAAGAACTCTTGGAATTTCAAGATGGCGGCCGAGATATTGATGATTGAAAATGACAAATTTTTGTATGGAGATTTAATACTAAAATTGACTTTTCAATAGAGAAATGAGACAAACTTGCGAGGCCGGAGGCCGAGCTTCGCGAAGTGGGCACAAAAAGTTCTGCCGCGGCGAGGCCGAAGGCCGAGCTCCGCTTAGGCCGAGGCCGAAGGCCGAGACCATTCAAATTGCGGCGCACAAGTACCAGCGCAAGAGCAAAAAGGGACAATCTTGCGAGGCCGCAGGCCGAGCTCCGCGGAGCGGGCACGAGAAACCCTGCCGCGGCGAGGCCGAAGGCCGAGCTCCGTTTAGGCCGAGGCCGAAGGCCGAGACCGTTTAGGTTACGGCACACAAGTACCAGTGCAAAAGCAAAAAGGGACAAACTTGCGAGGCCGGAGGCCGAGCTCCACGAAGCGGGCACGAGACACTCCGCCACGGCGAGGCCGAAGGCCGAGCTCCGTCCAGGCCGAGGCCGAAGGCCGAGAACGTTCAGGTTACGGCGGACAAGTACCAGCGCAAGAGCAAAGAGGGACAAACTTGCGAGGCCGGAGGCCGAGCTCCGCGGAGCGGGCACCAGGAACCCCGCCGCGGCGAGGCCGAAGGCCGAGCTCCGTCCAGGCCGAGGCCGAAGGCCGAGACCATACATGTTCCCATGCAACAATTCACTACAATAAGTGTCTAGCGAGGCCCTAGGCCGAGCGCCGCGGAGAGCGCAGCTCGGAGCGGCTGGGGGTTGGCGCGCGTAAACGCGCAGGGGGCTCGCCCCCTAGTTTATTAATATAAAGTCCACACTCTTTTACGGCTTAGCAACTTAAATTGAATATAACTTTTAAATTCGTATTTGCAATTCGCGCCTTTTTTTCTTTTTTTTATTGGTGTTTCGCGCGGTCACACGACACAGTAGTTCAGAAAAAAAAGAAAAAAGGGGTGAGTTTCGAACAACAATTCGAATTTCGAATTGCAATGCGGGGCTTCTTCATAGTTTTCATGCGAATTTTGACATTCTAAAATCAAATCACTTTATTCCCTAGGGAAATTCTTCATTATTATTGCCCTCGAGAGACAAGGCTATGCTTTACGATGATATTTGACGGTACGTAATAAGGCATTGTCGAGCAGGAGGTGTGAAAAGAATTTTAATCATAATACTAGCGTTTGAGCCATGAAAATACGGCCGTTTCAATACAATGCAGCTTAGGAATGAAATTAAATGAAAAGGTATTATTCAAAGTAGCGCAGAAACTGCGGAGGCGTGATTCACCGATACGATTTACCGCATTCTTCACTTGACTGCCTCGGTGGTGTAGCCGTTAACAGATGTCGTGGGTTCGATTCCCACTGGGCCGCCGTACATTTGTACAAGTGGCTTTATTCTGGGTGTATATATATGTTTGTGATGGCCTTACCGTAAAATGGGTGAGACTGGTGACCGTTGACCCAGTCATTAAGCTCGTTGCATTTATGTCTTTCCCACTTTTGTAAGAAAATTAACTATTGTTTTGGCATTTATAGTTAATGAAATGAAAAGGTTTCATTTGAAGTAGCGCAGAAACTTTGGCTAAATGAACGTTACAAGTCAAACTAGGTGTCCATTCCAAAATTTAAATCATTTTGGAGAAAAAATGGACAAAAAAACTCTAAGCTTAGTCTTTTCAAAGTCCTTAATAAACAGAGTTTACATAATTACTATATAACATAGAACTCATGCATTGTACTGGCTTTAATTCAAGCCATCATTGTCATCTAAATAACCCTTTATGTCCTTAGCCCTTTTGGCCCATAGTTATAAATTTTTTGAACCGCTTTTCAAGCAAGCTTAATGTATCTTCAGGGATTTTATTAGAGGAACGTATACAATGCTCCATGAAGAATGTATTAACCTTTGCCAGTCTAGATCTTGGGAACGAAAGTTTACGTTTATTAAGCTGTAAAATTATGAGTAAATAACATGTCACTTAGGTAAACTTGAACTTAAGGCGACGCCAAGCTATTAACTTCAGGTTCGGGTCGAGCTCTGAGCTCTTAGCTAGACTTATCTATAAATGCAACTCTAAGGGCTGATTTTTCAACAGTCAGATAACTTTTATCTGAGGAATAAAAATGGCGGTTTGACATAACTTTCATACATAAGCTGTCCACCGCCATTTTCATTCCTCAGATAAAAGTTATCTGACTATTGAAAAATCAGCCCTAAGTTAAATTTGTATTGCACCTAGTGTGATAAATGAACTGAATAGATTTTCGTATCTGGTCTTGTTTTCAACGACGAATTGAAGTCCTTTACTACAGTGGACACCCTCGGACTAGGTGGGATGACGATCTGCGAAAAACTGCAGCAAATGCTGGATGCGGCAAGCTGAAGACAGGGCGCTATGGCGCTCATTAGGGGAGGGCTATGTCCAGCAGTGGACTGGTGTAGCCTGACGACGACTACTGTAACTACTCATTACGTAGATACACGCAAATGAATGCTTCGACCGATTTATTTGTACTTTGGCCGAACGCCCACGCCGCGGTGTTTGACGTCATCAGTATCCCATAGAACGGCTTGTACTATTAAAAGATTATCAATAATACAGAGAACTTACGAACTGATATGAATCAATATATTTAACTGTTTGTGTGAAGAATAAATAAACCATAGATCGATGGCCTCGCTGGCGCAGTGGTTTGTCACGCTGACTGTAAAACCGAAGGTCTCGGGTTCGGGTTCGAAGCGAACTCTTCTAGTTTGTCTCGGGTCTTGAATGTTATCTATGTATTTATTGTAGTAAATCCATCGTCGAGTTAGCACCTGTAACACAAGTCATTTAGTTCTACTTAGTATGGGGCTAACAAGATCTGTGTAATATTTATGGCCATGAATATTTATTTATCTATCCATCCATCCATCCATCCATCCATCCATCCATCCATCCATCCATCCATCCATCCATCCATCCATCCATCCATCCATCCGTCCGTCCGTCCGTCCGTCCGTCCGTCCGTCCGTCCATCCATCTATCTATCTATTTTTTTAAAAATACACGTCAAAATGTCAGCCTGATAGCCTATATACGTCCGACTGCAGGGCACAGCCGTTCACTCAGAGTGGGAGAATGGGCTTTATTACCACGCGTGCCTAACCCAGATTGGAAATTTCAAGCGCCTAAACATGTAAACACCTCAGACAATCAGGTTTCCTCACGATGTTTTTCTTTAGAGTTAGCGACTGATATTGCAACTAATTGTAATAAAATAACAAAATACCCCTAGTAATAATAAATGACGTAATATGCAGGGTATCCCACGTCTATGCCACATGGAGGTAAAGTAGGTACCTTGAATATTGTAGATGGAACATTTTACTGAAAGAAGGCATTATTATAATTGATAAACCATTTCAACTGCATTCATAATAGCAATTTATGATACTGTTGCATAATAAGGGTTCTTATAACACGATTGTGTTTTAAAAAAACGAGCTGTAGGCGAGTTTTTTTATAGTATCACACGAGTGTTATAAAACCAAGTTATGTACAGTGCCATACACTACTTTATCTAGGTACTCTCATCTATAATATAAAAATGAATCGCGGAATGTGTTGGTAAGCGCAAATCTCGAGAGCACCTGAACCGATTTCGCTTATCCTTTTTTTTTTTATATTCCTTGAAGTAAGTACGAGGATGGTTCTTACGGAGAGAAAAGTAAAAAAAAACAAAGAATCGACTGTTAGGCGGTACGAAGTTTGCTGGGCCAGCTAGTCTATAATATAAAACTGAATCGCCGAATGCGTTGGGCTCATGCAGACGAACGGCATGTGCCAACTGCAAGCGTCGACGGCTACCGTCGACTGCCATCAACGGCATTCAACGGCAGTCGTAGCGCATCGACAGCACGCGCCAACGTGCCGGCGGGAGCCATCGACGTTTGTCGACGCTTGCAGTTGTGGCGTGCCACGACCGCCATTTCGTCAGTCCACTGCAAATAGTCCAAGAGTGCGCAAGCGTCGCGACTCGCTATAGTAAATTAAGTAACTAAGTAACAAAACAATAAAAACAGGGCATGGGCGGCTGTGTGTGAGAAAGTTGTAAGTGACTTCAAGGATTAATCCATACATCAAAAACTCATTTTCGTTTCTTCCCAAATGTGGATAGAGTGTAAAAAAATGTCCATCTTGTTCTCTGTACATCAATATTTCTTCAGCCCATAATAAACGTGTCCATCTTCTTCGCTTTTGTCCGCGACGGCGAAGTAAAAGCAATAACAGTGTTTCTTCATCAGAAACCATTTTGCAACTGGCTCCCTGTCTGTAATAGCTACGTAGCACGCAACAACTGCAAGCGTAAAAACCCGTCGACTGCTGCCGCCGACACGTTGACAGCTGCCGTCGACGCGCTAACGACTGCCGTCGAATGCCGTTGACGGCAGTTGACGCCATCCGTCGACGCTTGCAGTTGGCGCGTGCCGTTCGTCTGCATAAGCCCTAAGCGCAAATCTCGAGAGCAGCTGAACCGATTTCGCTAATTTTTTTTCTTATAGGTATTTCATGAAGTTTGAGGATGGTTCTTACGGAGGGAAAAATAAAAAAATAAAGAATTGACTGTTAGGCGGTACGAAGTTCGTTGGGTCAGCTAGTCTTCTATAATATAAAAATGAATCGCTGAATGTGTTGGTGCCATCGTAAGTACAAAAAGATCATATTAATTTAAATCACTAGTTTAAGTAGAATAAGTACCTTATCATGTATGCCTATTTCTCATGAATAAATAAAAATAAAAAATATCTCTTAGATATTCTATCCCTAGCTTACAAGACATATTTTTCTTTTTGAAAGCGCTGAGTTGTTACAGAAGTGAATGACACTGGCACTAACAATTTTATCAAAATGTCTCTGGCAATTTAGCCACCATTAACAAGCTGATTGAGGGGCTTAGCAGTACCAAGATTGGTTGCTCCATAGATGGAACATGTATTAACAACATTAGCTACGCCGACGACATGGTGCTGCTGAGCCCTTCAATCAGTGGCTTGAGAAAGCTGATCACATCGTGTGAGAAATATGTAGACCAGCATGGGCTAAGGTACAACTCAAAAAAGAGCGAGTTGATGGTGTTTCAGCCCCGCGAACATAAAGTGGACACAGTGCCCCCCGTTAGGGTAAATGGCGTGGAGTTGAAACGGGCACATCAATTTAAGTACACTGGGTCACTGAAGACCTGTCAGACGACCTAGATGTTGAAAGGGAACGGAGGGCGCTGGCTGTACGGGGGAACATGCTGGTCCGCAGGTGTGCTCGGTGTGGGGGAGAGGTAAAAGTGACCGAAAAGTGAGTTCAAGGCCTATTGCCAATCCTTCTACACCTGCAGCCTGTGGGCTAGCTGTACCCGGCGGGCTCTCAGCGCTCTCCGCGTACAATACAACAATATCTTCAGGATGCTGCTGGGGCTGCCGCGGTACTGCAGTGCCTCAGGCATGTTTGGCGAGGCCCGCACGGACGGCTTTCATGCCATCATGCGCAAGCGGGTAGCATCCTTAATAGAGCGCGTCCGCGGCAGCGCCAGCGGTACCCTGCAGGTACTGGCTGACAGGCCAGATTGCCCTATGTGGCATCATTTTGAACAGATGCATGTGAATTTGTCAATCAATCGTTGATTGACTAATTTACATGCAGATTAGTTGACTTATAAATTAGGCTATAGTAAATTTACAATTTTATTTAAATTTTTAAGGCTAGGTTAAGTTATATGGATTTTGTATGGTCCGAAATAAACGATTATATATATATATATTAACTCTCTAGCTAGTTTTCAACGCCGATTTTGAGAGTTTTCGTGGAACCGAATTAAAAACTAAATAGTCAGTTTTTGTCGCGCTTACGCGTTACAGTTCTTCTAATTTTAAACTTTTACAATTTTCACATAACTAAATCAAAATGTCATTGATAATTAATTTAGTATATATTCGGCCGCGCTATGGCGCAAATTGCTTTGGTCATCGACGTATTTTATGCTGCACACCCGAAAGGCGGACAATGGGACTGGTCCCAGTTTTGTTTTCATTCACGTCTCTATATTTGGTAGAAGGGAATAGCACTGAACCTAAAACACTTATATTTAGGTTCTATTTGCCTTTGAAACCACTGACACTTTTAAGGTCACAGCTCGCTGGTGTCTCCCTTTACAAAAAAAAATCTGCCATATAAAATTATCTACTGTGAAAGGAGCTAAAGCAAAAATTTTGAGTTGGTTATACCATTGAATTTTTAAATTCAATGGTTATACTACAAAGATTACGATGCTACAGAAAAAATTTTAACAGTCTGTGCTTAATAAATTAAAGAGTAATTCCAAATAGACATTGTTCAGGACTGCAGCAGCGTACTGGCCGTATGGCACGTCATCGCGGCTCGCTGGCCACCATAGTGTTTTATATTGGAAAAGGAAAACTTTTTTCTTTTGTCTTTTTTGATTGGTTGCTGTCATGGCTGTGAATAATGTAATACGCACATGAAAATTATATTTTCCTTTTTTTTATTTGATCGCACAAACGATTTTCACTAAACGCCTTCCCATCTACCCGTTCCTGCCGATGTCTACGATACATTTTGGACCTTCGAAAACGGATATTTTGTACCAGCGACCTACGAATATTCTGGATCCGCAACGCAAGATTACACACAATTTGCTCCAGAATAACGGAAGATGTGAGATCAGATCTCACAAGGCAAGAAAATCGGCTTGAGCCATCGGCAGCAGCACAGCGTATTTCGGTGAGGCGTGCCAACCTTTTTCCCAACCCTGTTTCCCTATACTTGTGTGAACACCGTGCTTCTACAACTTTCAGTGTTAACTTCGTTTATCTTGGTCTGCCGCCGTCGCATTGGTGGTGGTTACAACAGCTCCGCTGGTTGATCCGGCATTGCTCGCGTTTGCGGTGTCGTGTGAGTGAAAAGACAACCGTGAGTACTTCACTTTCTCACACAATACCAAGATGACTAGCACAAGCAGTGAATCGGACGATACTATTAAATTTACGACGTCTGATACCACTTTAAAACTGCTGAATAGGAAGAGAGGTACCATAAAAGGTAGATTGACAAATCTAAAGAAATATGTGTGCTTTTGATGCCCAAGATTTAACAGGTAGCCAACGCGCAGAGTTAAAATTCCGCATGCAGAGAGTTTCAAGCTTGTACACTGAGTTTAGCTACATTCAGAGTAGAATAGAGGAGCTAGTTTCTGATCATGAAATGCACAAGCAACTCGAGACACGCGAGATCTTTGAAGCCGACTACTACAATGTACTTGCTCAGGTTCAATGCATGACAGCGGAACATGAGGTCTGTGATAACCCTAGATCATCACTTCAATATGCTAGGTCATCTGTTCAATTGCCGACTATCACATTACCTACCTTTGACGGTTCTTATGAGCATTGGTTAGAGTTCCGCGATACTCACAGATCATGACTTAACACTAGTTGGAATAGAAACTAAAAAGCCACAGCCCAGAAACCGGTTCGTAACAAGAACTGATTTTAACGCCATGACTGCTGAGCTAAAAACTCACGACTGGTCCAAAATTACTGCCTCCGTGGATCCTGATGATGCAGCAAACATGCTTATGTCCACACTAGAAAATATAAAATCTAAGTTTACCTCAAGTATCAGAATTCCCCGTTCTAAATATATCTTAAAACCATGGATCACACCCGGTCTAATAAGGTGCATGCTCCACCGTGACAAACTACACCTAGAAGCTCGAAGGCAGCCAAAAAATCCCATTATCCAATTAATTTACAAGCGATACAAAAATTATTGTAATGATTTACTTAAAAACATAAAAGAAAAAAATCAGGGACAAGAACTTCTGGAAAGTAAAGACGATCCTAAAAGACTTTGGTCAGTCATTAAAAATATTTGTGAGCTTCAGAAAGACAAGGTCCAGGCAGAAGAACTACTACATATAGATAACTCTCCCAAACAATCTTTAAATATTTGCAATGAAACTTTTTCGAACGTAGGGAAAACTCTTGCAAACAAAATTATGTCAAAGCTTGGTGCGGATGAACAAGAACTGGCCAAAAACTGTACGGCAAAGAACATAGAACCCGTAAATTCATTCTTTATGTCACCTACAGACCCTGAAGAAGTCGAATTGCTTGTAAGAGGTCTCAAAAACGGCAGCGCCCCGGGAATTGACGGACTAAATAATAAACTAGTTAAAAGTATATGTAATTCGATTTTGAAACCCCTGACCCATATATTCAACTTAAGCCTTGCGTCCGGCATTTTTCCCCGTGTCTGGAAAGTGGCCTCGGTTACTCCTGTACATAAAGCTGGGCCAAAAGAGGATCCCTTGAACTACAGACCAATTTCACTTCTTGGGGTCTTTTCCAAACTTCTAGAAAAACTGGCTAATACTCGTCTAACCTCCTATCTCGAGTCGACTGAAATATTATCCAATATACAATTTGGTTTCCGTGAAGGAAGATCCACAGCAGATGCTGTAAACAGGCTGTTAGACAAAGTGTCAAGATCTCTGGACTCGGGCCTTGCCTGCGTCGGGGTCTTTTTGGACCTCGCCAAGGCTTTTGACACAGTCTCACACGCCATTCTCCTGAGAAAACTAGAACGGTTAGGTATTCGAGGCACGGCGCTTCACAACACACAACGTTAGTTTTGGAGTTCCTCAAGGAAGCATCCTGGCACCCACCTTGTTCATACTTTACATGAATGATATCCCTGGAGCTCTCTCACCCAACGACGATGTTGATATAACGTGCTACACGGACGACACAGCGCTGGTTTTTAGTGGCAAGTCTTGGAAAAATGTTTTCAATAGCATTGAAACTGGGCTGAGGTCTATCGCCACTTGGCTAAACAAAAACCTCCTTTCGCTAAATCCACAAAAAACACACTACCTTTGTTTCCACAAAACTAAAGCATCGGAACCCCCGAAAACACCAATCATCAAAATCCACTCATGCGGTCATTACAATAATTCGGAAACCACGTGCTTATGTCCTGAAATACATCGGGCCCCAACATCAAAATATCTCGGTGTTTATTTAGATGAAAAACTAAATTTTAAGCACCATATTTCTGTCGTCTCTGGCCGTGTGAGAAAACTTATCCATATTATGAAACTTTTAAGAAAGGGAACTGATCCAAATATTCTGAAACTTGTTTATGTTGCGTTGGGCCAGTCAATGTTAAATTATTGTATTACTGTTTGGGGTGCTGCAGCAAAGACAACTTTGATCACTGTTGAAAGAGCACAAAGGTCGGTGCTCAAAGACATGCTAAAAAACCTTTTAGATACTCAACCACAGCATTGTTTAAGGAAGCGAAAGTCCTAACTGTTCGTAAGCTTTTTATCCTTAAATCTACACTTCTGCAACATAAACAAGTTATTTGTTCGACGGATTATGAGGATATGACCAGGAGGAGATTTTTCAGAGTAAAACTACCAATGACTAAAACAACACATTCGCATCGCTTTAGCTGGTACACCGCTCCTTTTATCTATAATAGGGTCCTTTCTCACTGTAATATAAAACTTAGCACCTCCCGTGAGGCTTCACAAATTGTAACCAAATGGCTTTTTACAATAGACTATAGGGAAACCGAAGAACTATTTGTTAAACTGATCTGAGATTGTTTTACATTACTTTTATAATTTTTTGCATGTTTAGTTTTTAGTTTTTATTACTTTTTATAAGTTAAATTTTATTTTATCTGGTTATCTACACCAGGGAACAGAGAAAATGTACCTTTTTGTATTCTTGAACTAATCAGGCTCCCGCGAGACAGGTTGTACCTAGTGCGGGAGCCAATTTTAATGCCGATTTATGTACAATTTAAATTTCAAAGAAAGCATGTATCATGTTTCCTGTTCACAGCTGTACTACACTTTCATTGCAAATAAACGTTTTTACTTTTTTTTTTTACTTTTTACGTTCATATCACTTGTTCACAACAATCAGACGATTGGCAATCTAGGTAGATTTCACTACCTAAAACGGTCGTTGACTGGTGACGCAAAGCTTGTGATTGACTCTATAGAGGTATCATCTGGTAACTACTGTTATTTTATTGCATGGGAGCTGTTACTAAATAGGTTCAATAATAGTCGATTGCTGGTACAGAATCACATTAAATCCCTCTTTTCACTGCCTACACTCACGAAAGAGTCAACATCACAGTTAAGAAAGCTCATTGACACAGTTCTTCGAAACTTACGCACATTGAAAGCACTAGATGAGCCTACCGAGCACTGGGACACTTTGATAATTTACATGGTTGTGTCCAGGCTAGACTCTACAACTGAGCGCGAGTGTGAACAGCATAGAGGTACTTTAATTTCAAAGGATAACGTGCCTAATGCAAATCTGAAAGTAGATGACTTATTACAATTTCTTCGGTGTAAGGCAGACATGTTAGAAACATTAAATTTAAATCACACCCAAAGCTCACCCAGTTCACACAACTCTAAGAAAGCGATTTTCAGTACTCAACACAAACCTAACATTCAGTGCAATGTTGTTACGAATAAGTCCGGAAGTAAACAATATACAAAAGTAGGCAATAAAACATGTGTAGCGTGCAATAACAACCATCCACTGTATTCATGTCAAGTTTTTCTTGATTACAGTGTACAAGAACGGTTGAAACTTATTCGTGACAACAAGCTGTGTGAAAATTGCTTACGAGCGGAACACACTAGCGCAGAATGTACGTATGGGCCTTGTAAAAGGTGTGACAAGAAACACAATTCGCTTATTCACTTCGAGGGTAGGGAACACAATCGCGGAATAAGTTCTCCCGCTGCCGAGAAAACGCCGCCGAGTAGCTTAATTCACACAAGTGTTAACAACAACACTACGCAAGCATACTCTATGCAGTTAAGCAAAGCACAAGATGGATTACAGTGTCCATCACCATCTACAGAGTAACCGGTCTTGTTATCGACAGCATTGGTAGAGATACCCGACGATGTAGGTATATATCATAAAGCTCGCGCTTTGCTAGACAATGGAACCGAACGAAGCTTCATAACGCGATCACTATGTGACAAACTTAATTCACAGGTAATACAGTCCACTCATCAAATTCACGGCGTTGGTGGCGTGGTCACTGAGAGCACACAAACTTGTGAAATCGAACTCAAGTCTCGGACCACCGCCTTTAGCACGCGCGCGCAGTGTTTTATTTTACCACGCATAACATCATCGCTTCCCTCTGTCACAATGCAGAGAGATGATTTTTGTATACCAGATCATGTCCAATTGGCAGATCCAACTTTCTTTGAGAGTAAGACGATTTATCTCCTTTTAGGCGTTGACATTTTCTGGGATTTGCTTTGTGAAGGCAGAATACGCCTTAGTAATGGCCCCTTCCTTCACAATACAAAACTAGGTTGGATAGTATCGGGACCTGTATACGCAAAAACCCGATACACATATAATGTAACTAGGGGGCGAGCCCCCTGCGCGCTTACGCGCGCCAACCCCCAGCCGCTCCGAGCTGCGCTCTTCGCGGCGCTCGGCCTAGGGCCTCGCTAGACACTTATTGTAGTGAATTGTTGCATGGGAACATGTGTCGTCTCGGCCTTCGGCCTCGGCCTGGACGGAGCTCGGCCTTCGGCCTCGCCGCGGCGGGGTTCCTCGTGCCCGCTCCGCGGAGCTCGGCCTCCGGCCTCGCAAGTTTGTCCCTCTTTGCTCTTGCGCTGGTACTTATGCACCGTAAATTGAACGGTCTAGGCCTTCGGCCTCGGCCTGGACGGAGCTCGGCCTTCGGCCTCGCCGCCGCGGGGTTCCTCGTGCCCGCTTCGCGGAGCTCGGCCTCCGGCCTCGCAAGTTTGTCCCATTTTGCTTTTGCGCTGGTACTTGTGCGCCGTAACCTGAATGGTCTCGGCCTTCGGCCTCGGCCTAAACGGAGCTCGGCCTTCGGCCTCGCCGCGGCGGAGTTCCTCGTGCCCGCTCCGCGGAGCTCGGCCTCCGGCCTCGCAAGTTTGTCCCTTTTTGCTTTTGCGCTGGTACTTGTGCGCTATAACTTGAATCGTCTCGGCCTTCGGCCTCGGCCTAAACGGAGCTCGGCCTTCGGCCTCGCCGCGGCAGAACTTTTTGTGCCCGCTTCGCGGAGCTCGGCCTCCGGCCTCGCAAGTTTGTCCCATTTCTCTGTTGAAAAGTCAATTTTAGTACTAAATCTCCATACAAAAATTTGTCATTTTCAATCATCAATATCTCGGCCGCCATCTTAAAATTCCAAGATGTCGGATTTTTCTCATATACCTGGGTCCTTTGGCAACGCGATGCCGTTTACGGCATATCTCCAGCATATGCCCAGTTGGCTGCCGACTTTTTGGCGCAAAGGTCGATTTTTCGGTCGGCTATATCTGCGCCGCCATTTTGAATTTCGAACAACCAAATTTTTTTTTTTCAATCGGATCACTATATCACCATTCTATCAAAATTTCATCCAAATCGGCCGGTAAACTACAGAGTTAGCACCTTCGAGTAGTGGAACGCGTTCGAAATTCAAAAATCGGCTTCATAGGATGGCTGTAATTCATACATTTTCTACAACTTTCTCATACATCATTTTCGTCCAAATCTTACCGTTTCCGAGAAAACGTATGGATGAATAGATCAGTGAGTATACCGGATTGTAGCTTTATATATATATAATATAATAAATAATATAATATAATATGACTCGGGTCGTTCACCCGGTAGGTATTTGCGGCAGGCAGTACTTGCGGAGGGCTTCTATAGGAAATCGATTTTCAGTACAAAATGTTCATACAAAGTTGGCCTTGATCAATCGTCAAT
This sequence comes from Yponomeuta sedellus, assembly GCA_934045075.1. Lineage (NCBI taxonomy): Eukaryota > Metazoa > Arthropoda > Insecta > Lepidoptera > Yponomeutidae > Yponomeuta > Yponomeuta sedellus. The sequence goes on along the minus strand of OW203724.1, from coordinate 2,962,708 downwards.
AACTCGGCCGGCAATTAGAAATTTCAAAATGTTTGATTTTTCTCAGGAACCTGAATATCTACGTGACACGATGCCATTCACAGATGAGCAATTTTTTTGGCCTTTGGCCTCCACCTGTGGTACTAAAGAAATGCATTTTTGTATGAAAAATCCTATTTCGGGTGAAAATTTTCTATTAAAGTGCGTGATTTTCAAACTTTGATGAGTCGATGGCCAACTGGAATGCTACAGTACTTCGGCGTGGTGACGCCATTCCCAGCCAAGTACTCATTTCGGCGCTTAGCCTCCATGGATGGTACAAAAAAATTACGATTTTCTACGAAAAAGATGATTTTCAGTACAAATTTTTTGTAGAAATTCTCCATAGTAAATTTGACACCTTTGAAAGCCAATATCTCGGCCGCCATCTTGAAATGTCAGAATGTCGGATTTTTCTCATATACCTGGGTCCTTTGACGACACGATGCCGTTCACGGCTGGTCCCTGGCATGCGCCCAGTTGGCTGCCGACTTTTTTGCGTAGAGGTCGAAAAAAGGCCGATTTTCGGAGGGCTATAGCTCCGGTGGTATTTTGAATTTGGAACGACCGTCGGCGGAACCGAAAATGGCGTGTCGAAGAAAAGGCCGGGTGAAAATTTCATCCAAATCGGTCGGTAAACGACAGAGTTAGCACCCTCGCGTAGTGGAACGCGTTCGAAATTCAAAAATCGGCTCCATAGGATGGCCGTATATCGTACATTCCCTACAACTTTGTCATACATCATTTTCGTCCAACTCGTGCCATTTCCGAGAAAACGTATTATGTTAGATCAGTGAGTATATCGCATTGTAGCTTTATATATATATATATATAATGACTCGGGTCGTTCACCCGGTAGGTATTTGCGGCAGGCAGTACTTGCGGAGGGCTTCTATAGGAAATCGATTTTCAGTACAAAATGTTCATACAAAGTTGGCCTTGATCAATCGTCAATAACTCGGCCGGCAATTAGAAATTTCAAAATGTTTGATTTTTCTCAGGAACCTGAATATCTACGTGACACGATGCCATTCACAGATGAGCAATTTTTTTGGCCTTTGGCCTCCACCTGTGGTACTAAAGAAATGCATTTTTGTATGAAAAATCCTATTTCGGGTGAAATTTTTCTATTATAGTGCGTGATTTTCAAACTTTAATGAGTCGATGGCCAACTGGAATGCCACAGCACCTCGGCACTAAGTAGCCGCTCCCAGCCGAGTAGTAGTTTTGGCCTTTGGCCTCCAACGGTGGTACTAAAGAAATGCATTTTTGTATGAAAATAACTATTTCGGGTGAAATTTTTCTATTAAAGTGGGTGATTTTCAAACTTTAATGGGTCGATGGCCAACTGGAATGCCACAGCACCTCGGCACTAAGTAGCCGCTCCCAGCCGAGTAGTAGTTTCGGCCTTTGGCCTCCGTCGGTGGTACTAAAGAAATGCATTTTTGTATGAAAATAACTATTTCGGGTGAAATTTTTCTATTATAGTGCGTGATTTTCAAACTTTAATGAGTCGATGGCCAACTGGAATGCCACAGCACCTCGGCACTAAGTAGCCGCTCCCAGCCGAGTAGTAGTTTCGGCCTTTGGCCTCCGTCGGTGGTACTAAAGAAATGCATTTTTGTATGAAAATAACTATTTTGGGTGAAAATTTTCTATTAAAGTGGGTGATTTTCAAACTTTGATGAGTCGATGGCCAACTGGAATGCTACAACACCTCGGCACTGATTAGCCGCTCCCAGCCGAGTAGTAGTTTCGGCCTTTGGCCTCCAGCGGTAGTAGTAAAAAAATGCATTTTTGTATGAAAAGTCCTATTTTGGGTGAACATTTTCTATTAAAGTGGGTGATTTTCAAACTTTAATGGGTCGATGGCCAACTGGAATGCCACAGCACCTCGGCGTGGTGACGCCATTCTCAGCCAAGTACTCATTTTGGCGCTTAGCCTCTATCGATGGTACAAAAAAATTAAGATTTTCTACGAAAAAGATGATTTTCAGTACAAATTTTTTGTAGAAATTCTCCATAGTAAATTTGACACCTTTGAAAGCCAATATCTCGGCCGCCATCTTGAAATGTCAGAATGTCGGATTTTTCTCATATACCTGGGTCCTTTGACGACACGATGCCGTTTACGGCTGGTCCCTGGCATGCGCCCAGTTGGCTGCCGACTTTTTTGCGTAGAGGTCGAAAAAAGGCCGATTTTCAGAGGGCTATATCTCCGGTGGTATTTTGAATTTGGAACGACCGTCGGCGGAACCGAAAATGGCGTGTCGAAGAAAAGGCCGGGTGAAAATTTCATCCAAATCGGTCGGTAAACGACAGAGTTAGCACCCTCGCGTAGTGGAACGCGTTCGAAATTCAAAAATCGGCTTCATAGGATGGCTGTAATTCATACATTTCCTACAACTTTCTCATACAAAATCTTACCGTTTCGGAGAAAACGTATGGATGAATAGATCAGTGAGTATACCGGATTGCAGCTTTATATATATATAATGACTCGGGTCGTTCACCCGGTAGGTATTTGCGGCAGGCAGTACTTGCGGAGGGCTTCTATAGGAAATCGATTTTCAGTACAAAATGTTCATACAAAGTTGGCCTTGATCAATCGTCAATAACTCGGCCGGCAATTAGAAACTTCAAAATGTTTGATTTTTCTCAGGGACCTGAATATCTACGTGACACGATGCCATTCACAGATGAGCAATTTTTTTGACCTTTGGCCTCCGTCGGTGGTACTAAAGAAATGCATTTTTGTATGAAAATAACTATTTCGGGTGAAATTTTTCTATTATAGTGCGTGATTTTCAAACTTTAATGAGTCGATGGCCAACTGGAATGCCACAGCACCTCGGCACTAAGTAGCCGCTCCCAGCCGAGTAGTAGTTTTGGCCTTTGGCCTCCAACGGTGGTACTAAAGAAATGCATTTTTGTATGAAAATAACTATTTCGGGTGAAATTTTTCTATTAAAGTGGGTGATTTTCAAACTTTAATGGGTCGATGGCCAACTGGAATGCCACAGCACCTCGGCACTAAGTAGCCGCTCCCAGCCGAGTAGTAGTTTCGGCCTTTGGCCTCCGTCGGTGGTACTAAAGAAATGCATTTTTGTATGAAAATAACTATTTCGGGTGAAATTTTTCTATTATAGTGCGTGATTTTCAAACTTTAATGAGTCGATGGCCAACTGGAATGCCACAGCACCTCGGCACTAAGTAGCCGCTCCCAGCCGAGTAGTAGTTTTGGCCTTTGGCCTCCAACGGTGGTACTAAAGAAATGCATTTTTGTATGAAAATAACTATTTCGGGTGAAATTTTTCTATTAAAGTGGGTGATTTTCAAACTTTAATGGGTCGATGGCCAACTGGAATGCCACAGCACCTCGGCACTAAGTAGCCGCTCCCAGCCGAGTAGTAGTTTCGGCCTTTGGCCTCCGTCGGTGGTACTAAAGAAATGCATTTTTGTATGAAAATAACTATTTCGGGTGAAAATTTTCTATTATAGTGCGTGATTTTCAAACTTTAATGAGTCGATGGCCAACTGGAATGCCACAGCACCTCGGCACTAAGTAGCCGCTCCCAGCCGAGTAGTAGTTTCGGCCTTTGGCCTCCGTCGGTGGTACTAAAGAAATGCATTTTTGTATGAAAATAACTATTTTGGGTGAAAATTTTCTATTAAAGTGGGTGATTTTCAAACTTTGATGAGTCGATGGCCAACTGGAATGCTACAACACCTCGGCACTGATTAGCCGCTCCCAGCCGAGTAGTAGTTTCGGCCTTTGGCCTCCAGCGGTAGTAGTAAAAAAATGCATTTTTGTATGAAAAGTCCTATTTTGGGTGAACATTTTCTATTAAAGTGGGTGATTTTCAAACTTTAATGGGTCGATGGCCAACTGGAATGCCACAGCACCTCGGCGTGGTGACGCCATTCTCAGCCAAGTACTCATTTTGGCGCTTAGCCTCTATCGATGGTACAAAAAAATTAAGATTTTCTACGAAAAAGATGATTTTCAGTACAAATTTTTTGTAGAAATTCTCCATAGTAAATTTGACACCTTTGAAAGCCAATATCTCGGCCGCCATCTTGAAATGTCAGAATGTCGGATTTTTCTCATATACCTGGGTCCTTTGACGACACGATGCCGTTTACGGCTGGTCCCTGGCATGCGCCCAGTTGGCTGCCGACTTTTTTGCGTAGAGGTCGAAAAAAGGCCGATTTTCGGAGGGCTATAGCTCCGGTGGTATTTTGAATTTGGAACGACCGTCGGCGGAACCGAAAATGGCGTGTCGAAGAAAAGGCCGGGTGAAAATTTCATCCAAATCGGTCGGTAAACGACAGAGTTAGCACCCTCGCGTAGTGGAACGCGTTCGAAATTCAAAAATCGGCTTCATAGGATGGCTGTAATTCATACATTTCCTACAACTTTCTCATACATCATTTTCGTCCAAATCTTACCGTTTCGGAGAAAACGTATGGATGAATAGATCAGTGAGTATACCGGATTGCAGCTTTATATATATATAATTTCACACAGTCTATAGACATTGAGTAATCTATAGACACACAGCTTAGCCTGTTTTAGGGGAGCACAGAAACACTAACAGACCGCACAAATCTTTAGGGTTAAGGAACTTGCTTGAGAGGATTACTTTGTGCAGATAGTGAGGCAACTTGTTGATGTAGAATTGTCTATATAAATTCCTTTCAAGCATTCTTCTAACGTTTTAGGTCACACACACAGAGCGGCCATTTTTCGTGCTAGAAAAGCGATAGCAGCGCAACCCTTACTTATAAAATAATGCAATGAGATGTAAACCGACTTCATTCTCACCTTTCATACGTTCATACATTCATATGCTTAACTTATTTTTAGTGACACATAGTTGCCTCTACATCACACAAACTGTTGGATAACGTATTTATTTTTAAATTTTTTCACAATTTAGATGCACAATTCAGCGCGCAATTATGTGCTACACTTCATACATAACGCACATATTAAAGATAATCAGGTGTCAGGTATTTATGAAATATTGCTCACACACATTTGTCCAGGTCGATTCTGTACTAAACTTCCACAAACATTTCTTTTTACTGTCTTGCTCAGAACATTTGCTATACACGCATCTTAATAGCTTCTACTGCTTAGGTACTTTAGAGAAATGAAGCTACCTGTAAGAGACAATCTGCGTCATATGCACATGTTTACTGCGTCATATGTCAGTTTCTGACCGTGCCCTAGGGAAGACCTAGGGCACGGTCAGAAACTGACTCACCTTTACTACAGTATGACGTGGATTACACGGGACCAGTGCTCATACTGAGCCGTAGAGGTAGGAGTGCTAAAATTGTTAAATCTTACATATGTTTATTTATATGTTTTGTTAAGTGGGCAATACATTTGGAATTAGTGTCTGACCTATCATCAGATGCATATTTTTAGCACTAAAGAGATTTATTTCACGCCGAGGCAAACCTGTTGAAATCTACTCAGACAACGGAAGGAACTTTGTAGAACTTATGGGTTTTCCAAATTTCTTTCTAGTTGTTCAGAAGTTATTAAGGAATACGCAGCATCACAAAACATTGTTTTCAAAATGATCCGACTTTACGCTATTCATTTTGGTGGCCTGTGGGAGGCTGGGGACAAAAGTTGTAGGCACCACCTTCGACGTGTGATAGGCAACGCACATTTAATTTTTGAAGAGTTCAGCTCGGTGCTAGCACAAGTAGAGGCTGTTTTGAACTCCCGCCCTCTCACTCCCATGACTTCAGATCCTCATGATCTTCTACCGCTTACACCTGCGCACTTTCTTGTTGGCCGTCCTCTGACTGCGCCTGCGTCAGCTGACCTGCACGACGTTCCGGCTACCCGACTCACGCACTATCAACGAGTGGAGCAAATGCGTCAGCATTTTTGGACCAGGTGGTTCGTTGAATACATTTCTGAGTTACAACAGAGGAGCAAGTGGCGTGAAAACAAGGAAAACTTGATACAAAACACGCTTGTATTGATCAAAGATGATAACATGCCACCTTTGAAATGGAGTTTAGGGCGAATCGTTAAGACTTTCCATGGTAGATATGGCATGCACAGAGTAGCCGACACAAGGACTTCTACCGGCATAGCACGTCAAGCTTTCTCGAAGATATGTCTACTGCCAACATAACCACACCAGACTGCTTGAAATCAGCCTTCGAACATAGAGACCGCGGGTTCGAGACGATTTTTGAAAGCTTTAGCTTCCACGGCCCGGAGTATGTTCAGGACTGCAGCAGAGTACTGGCCGTATGGCACGTCATCGCGGCTCGCTGGCCACCATAGTGTTTTATATTGGAAAAGGAAAACTTTTTTCTTTTGTCTTTTTTGATTGGTTGCTGTCATGGCTGTGAAAAATGTAATGCGCACATGAAAATTATATTTTCCTTTTTTTTATTTGATCGCACAAACGATTTTCATTAAACGCCTTCCCATCTACCCGTTCCTGCCGATGTCTACGATACAGAGATATTTATGCTTACCGAGTTACTTTAATCATAAGATTATGCTTAACTCACTATCTCAGTCTCACACACACACACACACACACACACACACCCACACACACACACACACATACACACCACAATGCATTCACAATCTAAATTTCAGTTTCGATTTAAGTACACTATCTTACAGCTATTAAGTAGTTTTAAAATCACATGACTTAGATTTGCATGTTCTAAGGATGTGTTTTCGTATTTTTTTACATTTTAGTTTACGCTTATTTTGTACTTACAGAAAAAAATACTTTCAATAAAGTTATACTGTACCGTCGTATTTTTAGGTAATCGGCTAAACACTTCTCATCCCCCACGTGACAGGCCTTGCCTAGTGTGGGGGTCAGATTATAAGTAAAACTGTACCTTTTTATATATTTTTCTTAAAAAATAATTGTGCTTTGTTTTTATCGATCAGTTCTCGTGCTGTTGATGCGGGACTGAGTTTGTCATATAGATTTTGTGTTGTTATTTTTGAGTAAACCCAATAAACGTGTTAATAAATAAACATTATGAAATCGGGGCTTCCTGTATTTCTATCTCATTTTAATAATAGGTATTGTCAAAGTGTGAGCCTCCTTTACTATCAATTACTAACTCCGATTAAGGTTGTTGTTACATGGATCTTGCTATCTCACTCGTGAAACGTTACCGCCTATACGCTTAATAAATGTGTTTTGAAGGTTTTATGCATAATTAAAGTCTGGACATTTCAAATACATTTTTATTTTTCAGTACGTAGTTTTTTATGAAGAAAAGTTACAAACTTATTAATAATCAATAAAATTTTCTCAGTCACAAACTGGGGACAAGATAAGGAAAATATGTCTTGAATATTCGCAATTTAATTATCCATCAAAAAGGGGGATATTTAAGCTCCATACGAATATATAAAATTTTTTTCTGTCGAACTCATGGAACAGATGACTTTGAACACGAATCAATGTTATTATTAATGTAAAACTAGTACAAAGTTTACAAAGGTAAACTTTGCTACCTCGGCCAGCGCATTAGCCTGGCCATTTAGTAAGGGAATGCTGCGAGCATCTTGGGAACTCTCCCCATCGGCAGCGGTGTAGATTTTTCAATATTATTTTTTTTTTTTGTAAATATGTAAACCCTGTTAAGTATTAATATAGTACTAAGTTGTGTTTGTGATTTGTAACTTTTATGTTAATTTCCAAATTTTCCCTTTTTAGTTACATACATAGGTAGAGAACTCTTTATGGCACTACCAGAACAAGAATACAACCATTATTTCTTAAATCTAAGTAACTTGTACAATTGGCGGTCTTATCGCTAAGAGCGATCTCTTCTAGACAACCGTTGGATGTAGTGGATTGCGGGAAGAATATAGTCGGTACGTGCATGTACATAAATAATTAAATCGAAAATATATTATATAGATACCAAATAGCAAAAGAGTGCGAGAATATAATTACCTACGATACAAAGTACATATATTTAAATAATATATAGATACCTAAAAAAAATACTTATACAATTAAATACATATAAGCAACATATATTAATAATAATATACATCGATACCTAAAAATAAATACTTATACAATTAAATACATATAAGCAACAGTTTTCCAGTTTAAGCAGTTGGTGCAAACTTAAGCCATCTCTTTCACACATCCTATGGAAATAGCGGTTGTTGTAGGTGGTATTTTAATCTTACTTCTAGTTTTAAAGTTAGGGATCAAATGGATCAGAAAGATAGCAAAAAATATATATTTGTTTGGCGACACAATACTCAAAAACACAGAGTCACACAACAAAATACAAGTAAAAAAAAAAAACAATTACTACAGTCTATTTATTCTTCCTTGTTGTCCAATTTAGTAAACAAGGTTCTACCCTTAAACTGTGACTTTTCAGTCCAAAACTGCCATATTTCCATAAATTAAGTAACTTTGAACACTCTTTTAGATAACACGCTGCGAATTTTATAAACGTAGTTCATGATAGTTCATGAATTTGCGAGAAAATGTGTAGTTTAGGCATCTAATCCCAATTTTAAGGTTAGAATCTTGTTTACTACATTAGACAAGTAAGAATAAATAGACTGTAGGTACGAGTATCAGCCGAAATGCGGGTATCAGCAAAAAATATAAATAACACGAAAGCGCTCGTGGCCTAGACGAACCGAGTGATTGGAATCAATCACTTGGTTAAGTAACAACAGGCGCGGTCAGGTGCGGGATGGGTGAGCGTCCCGTGACTACCGCTAGTGGCATTTTTTCCGAGCGCTTCCGTGCTTCGCAAGGCATGCTAAGCCGTTGGTGCCGGCTGTCATATAATGGCAGTCGTTAAGCCATGTCAGAGGCCTTATGGGCGGCTTGATAACTTCTGACAGTAAGGCCGGCCACTGTCTTACAATCCTCCACCAACCCGGACTTGGCCCCCGTGGTGGAGTATGGCCTAACCTTCCTGCGATGCAGGAAGAGACCCGTGCCCTAGCAGTGGGGACATACAAGGGTTGATAACGTAACGTAACACGAAAACTAGCAATTCATAGTTATAACAAAACATAATGACGAAAAATGAAAGTTTTAAGTATTTAGTCCCCAAAATGGGCCCGACTCAGCATAATGTTACAACCGAGAGATCAGTTGCAACGCTGATTTTCAGTCGGGTCCATACTGCGGTTAGCAAAGTACATGTATCAATTGATTTAAAAAAGGTGCTCTTGTTGTGAGAAAAAGAAAGACTACATATATTTACTTCAATAATGTAACAGTGTACAGTGGTTGTGTAGTGAAAGTAAGAAGTACGTATCATAATTGCATATAAAGTGAATCAATAAATAAATGGCATTCAAAAAAAAATTATTGCTGTTGAGAGTGTGCGCGGACTAAACGAAGAAAACCAACGATAGTTCGATGCAATTATTGTGCACGGATTGTTGACTTGCGCATGAACCTTCCCCTCGTTCAGAACTGGTTCATAATGCGCACACCGTTAGTATCTCACATAGGAACAAACACGAACGAGAAACAAGAAAGCTAGATGCGAGGCGCCGTACCAATGGCGCATGCTACACGTTCGATATTTATCACGATATTTAGCGTGATATTTATCTACATACTTATACTATCGATCGAATCTACATACTACACACTCGATACTAATCGCGTAGATTTCATTCACTAAAGACGTGTACGTTACATAACATGAGTGACTATAGTCACTTTAGTAATAGCAACGCAAGCTTTACTTAAAAGTAAAGCTTGCGTTGCTATTATATTAGCTACAGCATTAAAAAGACGCGTCGAGTGAAAAAAAAGGATGAAGCATTGGCTTCTAGAGAGAGATCAATATGCAAAGATGCAAACCTAATTTTATTAAATCAGATACCAAGAAATGAATGATTGATATCAACCTTTGCTATGTCCCAATTGCTGGGACACGTGTCTCTTTCTGCATCGCAGGAGGGATAGGCCATACTCCACCACGGGTGCCAATTCCAGTTTGGTGGAGGATTGTAAGACAGTAGCGGGCCTTACTGTCAGAAGGCATCAAGCCTCTATAAGGCATCTGACATGGTTTAACCACTGCCATTAAATGACAGCCGGCACCAACAGCTTAGCGTGCCTTGTGAAGCAGGAAATGGATGAGTATGAAAATTATAGGAATAATATCGAACACTCGATTTTTATCGACGATACTAGATATAAATCTTGGGATTTCTGGTTTTTTAGAAATCCAGCGATATACTACACACTCGATAAATATCGTAATCCTGAATTGCGATCCAAATATCTTGATAAATTAATATCGAGCGTGTAGCATAATGAGTGAGGTATGCTACCGCATACATATTGACGTATCTAGGGTTATTTACAAGGGGGGCTCCGAAACTCGGCTCCGAAAAACGGTGGTCTGGTGATCAATGTTATTTTTAAATAAATTTTTTTACCATTTAATATTTGGGAAAACTAGCGACCAAACCAATATAATATTAGAAAACCGAAGTAAAAACAGGTAGTCATTAAAAGTTAGCAATGTCACATAATAGGTATAACCAGATCGACTATTTTACTACTAATTACACGTGTGATTTTCTTAGGTCTTGGATGCTTACATGTTTGTGATGTCTGTGTTTCTGGTTCTTACGACACAGGGTATCCTAGTGTGGGGCAAGAAGCAATGTATGTGCCTGTATGTAAATGTTGTTGTTGTTATGTTTTCCGCCATAAATATGACCTAGGTTAACTTTATACTATTTGTTAATAGGTTATGTAATAAATCACTCTTATATTATATTGTTTACTGGCACTAGCCCTTCCACTGTCCGCATTATCGTGGGTTAGCTGGAAGAAAATACTATCTAGTATTAAGCTCGCCTTTGTATTTGTTGCCTTAAAGAATAGTGCAATAAAGAATTTTCATTCATTCAATTTTCATTAATAACATAACATAAACATAACATTTACATACAAGCACATACATTGCCTCTGGCCTGTGTCGTGGGAACCAGAAACAACGACATCACAAACATGTAAACATCCAAGACCTGGTTTTTTTTTTGTTCCCAGCCGGGATTCGAACCCGGGACCTCTTGCATGGTAGGCAGACGCGCTACCGCTACGCCACAGAGGTCGTCAAAAAATTAATGACTGAGTGACAGACACACAAACAGGATCGGGATCTTACTAGCCGAATCCATCGATTAGGCTAATAAGATCCCGTTTACACTCAGGCACGGAACACGGAAATGCCGATAAGGCTAGGCGCATGCTGAAATGCAGGTGACGCAGTACAGCACAGCATAGTTCAGCACAGGGCAGGGCAGTTGAGGCAGACATGCCACCTCCGCATGCTGCGAAGCCACTATTCGCAACTCTCACCCATAATAACTCTTTCAATCTCTTTTTTGAAAAGTCTGGATGATTTGTATCATACAAACAAGGTTAAAGCAAACTAATTCAGTTAAATGTTCTGTTAGTAAACACGCCTTGATGTGCACGCGTCGCGCAGAAATCTGTGCCGGCACTACAGCGAGAGGCAGAGCAGGGCAGACACATGTCTGCGTCGCACGTGCCTGCGCCGCAGCGTACGTAGCTCAATGACGTTCCACGCTTTACAAAATCTGCGCTGCCCTGCGCTGCGCTGTGCTGCGTCGTCGCCTGCGTCTCAGCGTGCGCCCAGCCTGAAAGCTTACAACGAGAACCTACGTCGTAGGGTCGTAGTAACTGCTACGTAGCATGAAAACGCAGCTCGTAGCACTCTTGCTAAAAACAAAGTGCTTAGTACACTCTTGTAAATTATTATTATTATTAATACTTATTATTATTAAGTATAAGTATGTATCAATATTCAAATTTGCACTGGCTACCCGTCTTTCTAATTTCCTTCAGCAACTTTCCATCGTAAGGTTTCTGGAAGAAATTGCTTTTAGCAATAAGGCCGCCAATTGTACTATGTATATTTGCAATTGTTTTGTGTTTGTTGTTTTTCCAGTGTACAATAAAGAATATTCTTATTAAAACTGTTTTTATACGGATTTATGCTCGTTTATTACATTTTTTACAATTTTCCAACGTTTCGGCACTTTTTCAGGTGCCGTGGTCCCGGATATCCCGGACCACGGCAGTTTTAATTATGTCTACTGCTCGTGTTAACCTTAGAAAATAATATTCTTATTCTTACTTTTATTGCATATAAGTATAGCCTACAGTGGCAATGCGGCGGACTTAATTCTACGAGCATTTTTATCAGTCAACCGCAGGGGGTGCACTAAAATAAATGGTAGGCACACGGAAGTGCGAAAACAAAATAAATAAATTTACGAATTGAACAAAACAATAGATGTGGATATAATATAAATATGAATAAATATAAAGATAAATATAATATAATATCTAGTTATTGACAAGCCGACATACATGTTTTTATCATTGACATGTTGTATTTTCTGAATTGATTTCTTAATAGTTATTGCGTTTTATATTTTATACTTTTTTGAAATCTTTGACATTCTGTATTTAATTGTTATTGCATGAGATCATTTAAATGTTTTAATACTTCTGACACGAGATTTGTATGCCTATTTAGGTAGAGCACTGTATTTTTAACTAGCACCTGATGTACTTGTGTCACGAATCAATAAATAAATTATGAACATATATATATATATATATGTTCATAATTTATTTATTGATTCGTGACACAAGTATATATATATATATATATATACGTATATACATAAATGTAATTCCGCCATAAATGTCATAAAAATATTTTTAGAACAATATAAAAATTTTAATATCTAAGCACGAGGCAGAAGTAATGGCAACCTACTGAGCATTTATCAATTTTATTACTACTTCTTTGGTGTACAAAACAAAAACTTTGGTGAGGCAGGGGGGTTTGACCTCGCCCACACTTTTTAATCTGTACATAAATCAGCTTCTCGAGGTGCTCGGGAAAACCCATACAGGCTGCCATATTGACGATATTTGCTTGAATAACTTGAGTTACGCCGACGATATGGTTTTGTTGAGCGTATCGGCTTGTGGTTTGCGAAAACTGTTAAAGTTATGTGAGACCTACGCCGTCCAACATGACTTGAAATACAATGTTGGTAAAACACAGTTCATGGTGTTTGAGCCTACTGGTTATAAGATACCTAAGGTACCTCCTATTATTTTGAGTGGAGGTCCTTTGGAAAGAGTGAGAACTTTTAAATATTTAGGCCATGTTGTTACCTCAGACCTAAAAGACAACATGGATATCGAACGAGAACGGAGGGCCCTGTCAGTGAGGGCAAACATGATCGCGCGTGAGTTTGCGCGCTGTACTGGGGAGGTGAAAGTAACATTATTTAAAGCCTATTGCACTTCCCTATATACGTGTAGCTTATGGGCTTACTATACTCAACGGGCCTATGGGGCCCTCCGGGTCCAGTATAACAACGCGTTCCGGGTGCTGGTGGGGCTGCCCCGTTTCTGTAGCGCATCAGGGATGTTTGCGGAAGCGCGTGTAGATTGCTTTTATGCTACTATGCGAAAACGATGCACGTCCCTGGTGCGCCGGGTGCGGGCCAGCCCCAACCCCATCCTGCGGTCGATAGGCGAGAGGTTTGTCTGCCCATATATGAGGCATTGTGATAATATGCATATTTCTAGAAGCACCTATTATGTATAAATAGCTTAGATGCTTCTAGAAGTATAACCAATTTAATATTGCTTCATTATGATAGTATACTAACATAGCTGTAAGTATATACTAATAAAATATGGGTCTGTAAAGTTACCTGAAATAAACGAATTATTATTATTATTAAAACAGATCATTACCATTACACGATATAGTTCAGTGTGAAACGCCTTTACAGGAGTATTCAACTACAGTATGTACTAAGTATAGCTCTGCAGGATCGAATCCGAAACGAAGTTATTCGCCAGAGAGCTAAAATGATCGACATAGCTCAACGGATTAAGGTCGGGAACGGGTCATATCTGCCGCAGGGCCGATACCCGTTGGGGTACACTGGTTCTTGAGTGGAGACCGTGAATCGGTAAACGCAGCGTAGGACGCCCTGTGACCGTGGAGCGACGACATTCGCAAAATGGTGGTCAGCGGTGGTAGCTCAGTGGGTATAACCATGGACTGGCAAGCGAGAGCCCCAGGTTCGATCCCGAGTGCGGGCATGTACCAATGACTTTGTTTAATTTCAAAGTTACGTACATTTGCAAATTTGTAGTCGCAATACCACACGCTAACTTTGAAGGAAAACATCGTGAGAAAACCCGCGGCTTGGTTGGCTCCGCACGTATTGACTAGTCTTTCCTGTAGGCTAGGCCGACTAAGCTGTCAGGATGGTATAGGTGCTGGGCAAGCCTGTACATCTATATAACCATGTCCCAGGCACTACAGCGTCGGAGTGGTCCCTTCACCCATCTAGTGTGAGTGAAGATACCACTGGACGCTGTATAAATCATCTCATTAAGTAGATGCAAAAAGGCCAACATTATTATAGGGCAATGACTGGAAGAGATGAGCCGAAGATCGGGCTTAGTGGCATCTTTCGCGAGAGGCCTATGTCCAGCAGTGCACTAACACCGGCTGATTATAGCAATGATGATTAAGTCTAGGTCTAAAGCAATTCATTTTTAAAAGCTCTTAAGATATCATTAATGAATAACGATTTTTAGAAACTAGGCATGTATACATTTTTGCCTTCAATGGCCATTATTACCTAGTACCTAATGCCTAGCAGGGGACGAGATGGGTAGTGAATAAGTACTAACTAACCTAGCAGTTGCAATCGCCAAACAACAGTGGGTCTCTCTGAGAATACTGTGTCTAAACACTGTTTATGGCAACACAAGTCAATGCCAATATTGTCATGTTTCCGGTTTTAGTTTTTAGTTAAGTTGGCTAAGGCCGCCAATTGTACTATGTATATTTGCAATTGTTTTGTATTTGTTGTTTTTCCAGTGTACAATAAAGAATATTCTTATCTCTTATCTTATCTAAACTGCTCAGTGGTTATATACTCTTTGGCTCTCTCTCTCTCTCTCTGTGTGTCACCGTATTACCATGGCGTGTTGTGTTCGTTGTGAATAATTATAACTTATCTGGTTCATACAGTGCTGCGACTTTCAAATCCAGTCTACAGTATACAAGAATTGCTCCTGAGCCAACTTCTAACAAACACAACGCAACTTGTTCAATGTTATAACTCTATGCTAGAGCTGCATCAAGGACGTTGGGCCGCTCGGCAGCTGAATCTAAAGTAAATGGATTGCCACTAAATAGAGTGCGTGAACTAAATAGTGTTACAGGAATAGGTCCACGGCTACGAGGAGCGGTGTATCGTCACAGTTCCGCTAGATTGGAGTATGCGCGAGACCGTGTGGCAGGGCAAAATCTAATCCCTTGACATCCCTGTCGGATTTCACCCACACATCTCGGTCGTCACGTTGCAGGCAAAATTGTCTGTTTGGGTCATTCTCGAATAAGACGATTTTCTATATTTTATTTTTTATTTTAGATCTTGCAATTATTACAAGTTAGTAGGTTTTTTTCATCTGATCAGGATCTTCCGACAAAAATCAAGTAAATAACTCCCGATATAGGTAAATAATTCTTACTGACATGGTTGGTCTAGCTTGGCTTGGAAAATATCATTTATTTATTGAGTTTTAGGAAAGCTTTCTTAGCCGAGTCGAATCGAGTGTTTGGAATCAATCACTTGAGTTAAGCAACAACAGGCGCGATCAGGTGCAGGATGGGTGACCGTCCCGTGACTACCGCTAGTGGCATTTTTCCGAGCGCTTCCGTGCTTCGCAAGGCACGTTAGGCCGTTGGTGCCAGCTGTCATGTAATTGCAGTCGTTAAGAAATGTCAGAGGCCTTATGGGCGGCTTGATAACTTCTGACAGTAAAGCCCGCCACTGTCTTACAATCCTCCACCAACCCGGATCTGGCCCCCGTGGTGGAGTATGGCCTAACCTTCCTGCAATGCAGGAAGAGATCCCTGCCCCAGCAGTGGGGACATAAAAGGGTTTATATCGATCGAGGCGCGGTCAGGTGAAGAATGGGTGACCGTTCCGTGACTACCGCTAGTGTCATTTTTTTCCGAGCGCTTCCGTGCTTCGCGAGGCACGTTAAGCCGTTGGTGCCGGCTGTCATGTTTTGGCAGTCGTTAAGCCATGTCAGAGGGTTTATGGGCGGCTTGATAACTTCTGACAGTAAGCCCCGCCACTGTCTTACAATCCTCCACCAACCCGGACTTGGCCCCTGTGGTGGAGTATGGCCTAACCTTCCTGCAATGCAGGAAGAGATCCCTTCCCCAGCAGCGGGAACATACAAGGGTTGATATCGAGTTTTAGGGAAACCATCGACAATATAAATAAAATATATATTTTTTTTTTTTTATTAAAGGATTTTCATTTATAGCGACATTTTAGATGTTTAGTAAATACCCAGGTTATTTATTCACAATATTAAACAAATTCTTCATAATCCTAGGCAAAACAGTAATCAGTCGCATTCGATGCCTAGAGCTAGCATTTTCGTTGAAATAAGGTGATATAAACCTATTTAGAAGCTAAAAATTCCGCCCATGCCCATGGACTGGAACCCGCGACCTCTGGCACACCGTACCAGCGCTCTCCCAACTGAGCTAATGAAATGAAATGAAAACCTATTCAGAGGCTAAAAATTCCACCCATGCCGGGATTCGAACCCGCGACCTCTGGCTATCCGTGCCAGCGCTCTATCCAACTGAGCTTATGGGTGGAATTTTTAGCCTCTAAATAGGTTTTTAAAATTGTCCTTAGCACGGGTTAGTGCATTAAAAATAAAAATAGTATAATCATGTGGGTACAGTGATATCATTCCGATGTAAAAACCTAACTGCAAAGTAGGTAGTCGGGGCTGTAAGTGATGCAATCTACTTCAGCTAGATGTCACTGCCTGTACGTAATACAGAGAATAGTGTAGAGGTTCGAAATTTCACTGATGCCGGTGAGCCGCCCATTAGCTCAGTTGGATAGAGCGCTGGCATGGATAGCCAGAGATCGCGGGTTCGAATCCCGGCATGGGTGGAATTTTTAGCCTTTAAATAGGTTTTTCAAAATTGTCCTTAGCACGGGTTAGTGCATTAAAAATAAAAATAGTATAAATGAAATGAAAAGGTTTTTTTCAAAGCAGCGCAGAAGCTGCGGCTTAATGAACGTTACAATTCAAACTAGATGTCCATTTCAAAATTTAGATCATTTTGGAGAAAAAATGGACAATCAAACTACAAACTTAGTCTTTTCAAAGTCCTTAATTAACATAGTTTACATAATTATTATAAAACATAGAACTCATACATTGTACTGGCTTTAATTCCAGACCTCATTGTCATCTAGATAATCCTTTATGTTATAGTAGCCCTTTTGGCACAAAGTGTGCTTAACATATTTTTTGAACCGCGATTCAGGCAAGCTTAATATATTTTCAGGGATTTTATTATAGAAGCGTATACAATGCCCCATGAGGGATATATTAACCTTTGCCAGCCTAAATAGTGGGAAAGAAAGTTTATGTTTATTTCTAGTAGGTATTTACATTGTGTTGGCTACCCAAAGTTTTAAAGTTACTCATATTTTTCCTGACGAACATAATGTTTTCATAGATATACTGACTGGCAACTGTCAGGATGTTAGTTTCTTTAAAGAAATCTCTTAACGAATCTCTACTGCCTAGCTTATAAATGAATCTGATCGCTATCTTCTGCAAGACAAAGGTGGTCTCAATATCTGCAGCCCGTCCCCACAGTAGTATGTCATAGGACATAACACTATGGAAGTAACTAAAATAAACAAGCCTAGCAGTTGCGACGTCAGTTAGTTCCCTAATTCTTTTAACTGCATATGCTGCTGAACTAAGCCTATTTGCTATTTTCTTTATATGAGGACCCCATTGAAGCTTTGCATCAATTGTGATACCTAGAAATACAGTTTCATTTACAAGGTCTAATTTGTCATTCCCCAACATAACATTGCTGTCAACCGCTTTGACATTTGGTAGAGTGAACTTTATACATTTTGTCTTCTTTGAATTTAACAATAAGTTATTGGTAGTAAACCAATTATGTACCCGAGAGAGAGCATTATTTGTACTGTCAAGGTCATTCTCTTGTCTCTTAATTTTAAAAATAAGTGACGTGTCATCTGCGAATAATACTATCTCTGACATATTTTGAACCATGAACGGCAAATCATTTACATATACGAGGAAGAGGAACGGCCCCAAAATAAATCTCTGTGGCACTTCTATCTTGACCTCTGACCCTAACAATTT
The DNA here is from genome assembly GCA_934045075.1 of Yponomeuta sedellus. Taxonomy (NCBI): domain Eukaryota; kingdom Metazoa; phylum Arthropoda; class Insecta; order Lepidoptera; family Yponomeutidae; genus Yponomeuta; species Yponomeuta sedellus. The sequence goes on along the minus strand of OW203724.1, from coordinate 2,944,343 downwards.
AGATTAGATTAGAACTCTTTATTGTACACACCAGAAAACAAATTACATAATAAGGCTTACATATCTAACTATTGCCGTATACAATTGGCGGTCTTATCGCTGAAAGCGATCTCTTCCAGACAACCTTGGGATGGATAGAACTGAAAGGTGAAGAGAGTAGGTAGGTAGGTGTACATGAAGTATATTGGAAGAGTATGTACATAAACTGACTTACAACTAATATTCATACATATATTATATATACATATATTACATATACTTATATACTTAATATAATAAATATTACTAATTTATATATTATACAAACATACATATATAATTTTAATATACTAATATATACATTTAGTTCGATTTATTTCAGCTCTTTGAATTCTTCCTTCTAAATATGATGTCATAAGTTTTAGGCTATTCCCGTTTAATTTTAAAAGAAGTGTTTTATGGTCCACGCAATCAAATGCTTTCGACAAGTCACAGAATACGCCTATAGCATCCTTGCGATCTTCCCATGCACTAAATATATGTTTAACTAACATGACACCGGCGTCCGTTGTAGAGCGCCCTTGTGTGAATCCGAATTGCTGAACATGGAGAAGTTGATAGTTATTGAAGTGTGTAAGCAGTTGACCCAGAACTATCTTCTCGAATATTTTACTTAAAACGGGTAAAACCGAGACTGGTCTGAAATTTGTGAGATCTTGCTTATCACCACTTTTAAATAAAGGAATGAGCTTACTATATTTCATTAGATCAGGGAATATACCCTCATCTAAACATTGGTTAAACATTTTGGATAAATGGGGTGCTAGGGTATCGATTATCGATGGGCAAGTAGGAGTAAGAGTAGGAAATGTTTATTCATAAACCATAACATTTTATGGTGCAATAAAGTATTAATAATAATAATAATAACACCAAATAGACCATACAATATGAATAGCAACATAGAAGGGAAGATTTAAATACTTAACTAACATAGACTGTAATAATATACTACACTAACATGCAGACACAAACAGTTTATAACTATTATAATATTACATAAGTTGATGCCAATATGGTGATTATATTCTCTGTGCCAATATGGTTATAAAAAGGCCGCTGTCTCAGCATATTGTCACGGGTTATGAACCCGAGACCACTGGTTTTCTGACAGGGCCTGCGCGTGACGACACGAGAAATCACGACAGATACGAAAAACAATAAAATGCAATAATATAACCTTATCATTCATATAATACGTATAACAACGGTTGCACAAAAACACAGACAACAAGATACTATAATTAAGTGCCGGCATCAGAGAAATTTCGAACCTCTTTACAATATTCTCTGTATTATTTACAGGCAGCGACATCTGGCTGAAGTAATTTGCATCACTTGCAGCCCCGAGTATCCACTTTGCAGTTAGGTTTTACATCGGAATGATATCGCATGATTATATTATTTTTATATTTTTTTATGATTATATTTTTTTTAAATTGTTCTTAGCACGGGTTAGTGCAACAAAAAGAACATAATCATAAGGTGATAAACCAAATTAATTGTTTGCACGAGATTGTTTCCCGCCATCTGGTCTATTTCAACGCCTAGAAAGTTTATTAAGCGGCGCGGCATTCAATTACATGGCAAGGCTTTTAGTTATGATAAACCACGCTAGCGCTGAACAACCAACAATAGTCAGCGAAAAATCTAGGTCGGCCAGAGGTTTTAATTCCATTGTCGAATAAATTCCACAAATACATCCATTTTTGATGTAATCAATGCGATGAAAACATCCTTTTTCATTATACTATATACCTACTGACGACTGTTTGACTACATTCGTTTTTGGTAAGTTAATTACCATTGATTGTTGTTTTCGGTGGGCACTCGTCGTAACTAAGCCCATAGTCAGTTAGACCTCGTGGCCTAGTCGAACCAAGTGATTGAAATCAATCACTTGGTTAAGCAACAACAGGCGCGGTCAGGTGCGGGATGGGTGACCGTCCCGCGACTACCGCTTGTGGCATTTTTTCCGAGCGATTCCGTGCTTCGCAAGGCACGTTAAGCCTTTGGTGCCGGTTGTCATGTAATGGCAGTCGTTAAGCCATGTCAGAGGCCTTATGGGCGGCTTGATAACTTCTCACAGTAGCCTGCCACTGTCTTACAATCCTCCACCAACCCGAACTTGGCCCCCGTGGTGGAGTATGGTCTAACCTTTCTGCGATGCAGGAAGAGACCCGTGCCCCAGCAGTGGGGACTTACAAGGGTCGATACCATACCACCAGTTAGACCTGAGATTTCCGCACTTAGCCTCATAGTTGGGCCATTGTACGTAGCAAGCGCAAACAGGCGCAAACACTTCAGACACCAAGGTTTCCTCAGATGTTTCCCTCCACATTTAGCGAGTGGTATTGCTACTTTAACTTCACGAATGTACATAACTTAGAAAACAAAGTCATTGATTCGTCGGGATTCGAACCCACGACCTCCCGAATCACTATTATTTACAAAGTGAATTAGGCCCATTACTCTCTGTGAGAGAAGGCAGTGTGACGTTTACAGGCTTTATAAAAAAAGTTATTGACATTAGAATGAACTGAATACATTTCAAGTCACCTGTTTTGTTGTCTCATAATATTGTAGGGAAAAAGAGCAATATAATATTATATTGACATGGTCCACATTGAAAGCATAGCGGGCTGAACTAGCAGAGCAATATCTGTGGTTGTTTTAGCGAGCGACGGCAAACAAGCGGCCGGAACGGGAAAGTCACATCACAAAAAGATATACCCCCTGAGAACTATGTCGCATTGACATCACAAGTAAGTAGTACCACACGCCTCATTTATACATGACTACGACATAAAGCGACCATCAGTAAAATTTCGCTTTAAAATATAGGCATTTTAGATCGCCCATTAGATACATAGATAGATAGAGAACACTATTGCACAACCAGAAAAAATAATATAACCATGGTTTCTTAAATCTAAGTAATGTTATACAATTGGCGGTCTTATCCGGTTTGACTAGACCTCGAGCGCCTCATATGTACTATCATATTAGGTACTTATTTCCTCCTCGAGTAGTATTTTATTAGTATTTTATTAATTATTTATGTTTATCAGAACTATATATGTAATGGTGTATGTGGGTATGTTGTTATTTATTTAAGCCAGATGTCGCTGCCTGTACGTAATACAGAGAATAGTGTAAAGAGGTTCGAAATTTCACTGATGCCGGTAAGTCGCCCATTGGCTCAATTGGTAGAGCGCTGGCACGGATAGCCAGAGGTTGCGGGTTCGAATCCCGGCATGGGTGAAATTTTTAGCCTCTAAATAGGTTTTTAAATTTGTCCTTAGCACGGGTTAGTGTATTAAAAATAAAAAAATAGTGTAATCATGTGGGTACAGTGATATCGTTCCGATGTAAAACCTAACTGCAAAGTAGGTAGTCGGGGCTGTAAGTGATGCAATTTGCTTAAGCCAGATGTCGCTGCCTGTACGTAATACAGAGAATAGTGTAAAGAGGTTCGAAATTTCACTGATGCCGGTATGTCGCCCATTGGCTCAATTGGTAGAGCGCTGGCACGGATAGCCAGAGGTTGCGGGTTCGAATCCCGGCAAGGGTGAAATTTTTAGCCTCTAAATAGGTTTTTAAATTTATATAAGTGTTAATATTAGGAGTTAAAGTATGAAATTGCCGTTTTATTGCAATAGGTTCTTTGAATTGACATAGAATCTTCATGGTTTGAGGTTTTCGAATGAAACTTTTTTCAAATGGTTTCTATGATGTTCTTTTTTTAAAAAATGTGAAACATTTGAATATCGACTTTCATTTGTTTTTGTTATTCAATTTAGACAAGAAAGATGGATACGCGTTTCTTTCTGCAGATCAGTCAAATCATGAGGCACCCATTTTTCGTATTTTTTTATTTTATTGATTTGACGTAAGTGAGTCAATATTGTGGGTTAGGTAACGTTAAACCATGCCGCTAATTCCTGGGTAGTTTGACTAGGATCGGCTTCCACTATCTCTCTTAATTCATCGTTATTCACCTGTGTGGGCGGTCTTCCTCGTGGCTCGTTCTTTAAGTCGAAATTTCCATCACGAAAGCGTTTAAACCAAAATCTCACGGTGCGTTCATTAGTAGACCCCTCTCCAAACGCAGCATTGATATTGCGGGCTGTTTCTGCCGCGTTAGTTCCGCGTCGGAACTCGTATTCAAAAATCACTCGAATTTTCTCAGTATCCATCTTTCTTGTCTAAATTGAATAACAAAACAATTGAAAGTCGATAGGTATTCAAATTTTTCACATTTTTTAAAAAAAAAGAACATCATAGAAACCATTTGAAAAAAGTTTCATTCGAAAACCTCAAACCATGAAGATTCTATGTCAATTCAAAGAACCTATTGCAATAAAACGGCAATTTCATACTTTATCCCCTATTATTCAGATATTCACTGTGTCTCTTCTCCTACAGCCCATCGTAGGGTTGGTCTGAATACAATCGGTTTTAGCAATAAGGCCGCGATTTGCACTGAATATCTTCGCATTTTTTATGGCATGTGCTCTGGTGCACAATAAAGAATGTGTGTTCTGGGGGGGTAGTTTTGATGAATTTAGTTTAGTTTTTTATAGTTTATTTTGCTAGTTTTTATGACGAAGCTTTGTGCGAATTTTCAGATTGTGTAATGCCTCTTTGTATGCTCTTAATAAATAAAATGATACAGTTTATACAACACAATCACTTAGTAGCAACACTTATGAAATGTCAAAATTCTACGGAATAAAAAAGTCAGAGCTTAGGCTACTTATTTTCTCAGTTTTTTTAATTCATTTTATAATTTTGAGGACCGTGGTGCCTGTCCATTTCAGGCGCTGATGTAGGTATGTAACCTCATAAGGCACTCAGATTTTCTCACAGTGTTATCCTTCCACGTTAGCCAGTAGTACCGCTACTACAACATCACAAAGGTACTTAATTTATAAAAACAATGTCATTAGTGCATGCCAGGTTTCGAGCCCACTATCTCTCGAATGAGTTTATCTGTGAAATACCTATTGTAGTGAGAATGAGATGGAATACAATGACTATTGATAACTTAATAATTAATTTTTCTACATAGTCTCCGAGTCTCTCTACACACCGAGTCCAGCGCTTTTTCAATCCCATTAAAAAAAAAAGTTTTGTCTTGATCCTGCAAAAAGCTCTCCACGGCATCCATCACCACGTTTTCGTCTTCGTACCTGTTTCGTAAATAAATCTTCAGGGTCAGAGGTCAAGATAGGAGTGCCACAGGGATCCATTTTGGGGCCGTTCCTCTTCCTCGTATCTGTAAATGATTTGCCGTTCATGGTTCAAAATATGTCAGAGATAGTATTATTCGCAGATGACACGTCACTTATTTTTTAAATTAAGAGACAAGAGAATGACCTTGACAGTACAAATAATGCTCTCTCTCGGGTACATAATTGGTTTACTACCAATAACTTATTGTTAAATTCAAAGAAGACAAAATGTATAAAGTTCACTCTACCAAATGTCAAAGCGGTTGACAGCAATGTTATGTTGGGGAATGACAAATTAGACCTTGTAAATGAAACTGTATTTCTAGGTATCACAATTGATGCAAAGCTTCAATGGGGTCCTCATATAAAGAAAATAGCAAATAGGCTTAGTTCAGCAGCATATGCAGTTAAAAGAATTAGGGAACTAACTGACGTCGCAACTGCTAGGCTTGTTTATTTTAGTTACTTCCATAGTGTTATGTCCTATGGCATACTACTGTGGGGACGGGCTGCAGATATTGAGACCATCTGTGTCTTGCAGAAGAGAGCGATCAGATTCATTTATAAGCTAGGCAGTAGAGATTCGTTAAGAGATTTCTTTAAAGAAACTAACATCCTGACAGTTGCCAGTCAGTATATCTATGAAAACATTATGTACGTCAGGAAAAATATCAGTAACTTTAAAACTTTGGGTAGCCAACACAATGTAAATACTAGAAATAAACATAAACTTTGGTTCCCACTATTTAGGCTGGCAAAGGTTAATACATCCTTCATGGGGCATTGTATACGCTTCTATAATAAAATCCCTGAAGATATATTAAGCTTGCCTGAATCGCGGTTCAAAAAATATGTTAAGCACACTTTGTGCCAAAAGGGCTACTATAACATAAAGGATTATCTAGATGACAATGAGGTCTGGAATTAAAGCCAGTACAATGTATGAGTTCTATGTTTTATAATAATTATGTAAACTATGTTAATTAAGGACTTTGAAAAGACTAAGTTTAGAGTTTTTTTGTCCATTTTTTCTCCAAAATGATCTAGATTTTGAAATGGACACCTAGTTTGAATCGTAACGTTCATTAAGCCGCAGCTTCTGCGCTTCTTTGAATAAAACCTTTTCATTTCATTTCATTCATAACTCTTCTATCGCTAACTACAATTTTCTCGACTTTCGCAACATTTTCTTGGGTGACTGACGTCGATGGACGGCCGCAACGATGTTCGTCTTCCGTGCTCGTTCTCCCTACTCGAAATTGAGACGCCCACCTTGCGACAGTGGAATACGGCGACGGGGCAGACTCTCCTAATGTAGCCTCCAAATCGCAATTTATCTGTTAAGTCGTTATTTTTTTTAAACGGAGGTATTTAATAACGGCTCGCACTTCGTTTTTCTACATTTTCGAGAACACGTTTCAACACAAAGCAAACAAATGATTACATTCAGAAAAAAAAACAAAAGAAAATCGAAGATTTTTTTCTTTATTTATATTACAAATATGTAACTGAGCTATGCCTGCTATGCAGTATTTTTTTTTTCTTACCAAGGAGTATGTCGTTCTCACTACTTTTTGATCCTTCCTCGTATGCCTATTCATGTTCTGTGAATGTTTTAACTGGCAGCCTGTGACGGTTCAAGAAAAACCCCTTAGGCATTGTAACAAGGTGTCGGTCTCACGCCTTGAGTGTGGAACCCAGAAAAGACATTTTACTCAGAAGTTAACGTATGTAGCGACCATTCGACGTTAAATAAAATATTCAAAGTCTCACGCACGCTACCCGCCGAGCCACCGATTCATATTATATGAAGGGGGTTAAACAGTGCCGGAATAAACCAGCGCAGGGCCTGCAGCAAACTATATCAAGGGACCTTTGGCGCGCAAATAAAACAAAACTCTTGAATATTAACCTTGCTGGATATAATTGGACTAAAGAAATAATACTATCTGTTATTAGCAAATTTTTAACACGTTTTAATGTTGAAAACTGTAACGAGCCGTTACAACTACGCACAAACCGAGCCCTCGACGTCACAACGGCGTATGAATGAGCGCCCCGCCAGGAACACACACGCAGAGCATCAATGGCCTGGCTGCCACGTGACCAACCCCCACCAGCAAGCCCGGCCGGCTCGACACCTATATAAAGCCACGGAGGATCCAGAATACCTTTATCCGTAGGGATATACCTTTACACTCACTGGTGCGTCCGGAATGCCGACCTACATCGGGACATGGAATTTCCAACCATCCAACAATTCATTAAGTCTCTCTCAGAGACGTTCTTCAGCACAGCTGAAGAACACCCCAACCCCCTGATCCGCGAAGCAGCGGCTTACTCTCCGCCCACGACGGACCCACATTACCCGGTGCGCGGCCCTGTCCCAGTCAGACGCGCTCCCCGGCACCGCACGTGTCCCCCCCCGGTTAGGACACTGCTCCCTCCTAGCAGTTTTGTGATAAACTCTTCTAAGCGGACGCTCCTCTAGGGAGCTCCGCTGTGCGCCCTCCTCGGCCTCGAGGGGGGTCGCTCCCGATGTGGGTTTAGGGGTCCTTAGGACCAAAACCAGCCCCAAGGTGGTGTTTAGTGGATAGGCGCACTTCTTGTGAGTCCTACATTGGCAGCACGGCCGGGTCCGTGCTGTTATGCATGAGCATTCACCACCTCCCTCCCTCGTGTCCTCCGGAAGGTGCCCTTTAAAAAGCAGCAGCGGGGTCTGTCGTCAGGCAGGCTTCAGGTGCGGTCCGGGGTCGCGAGTCGTGCACGTGCAGTGCAAACTGGGCTTTCAGAGACTCGCCCCTTTCAGGCCTCCGGTATTTACCTCCCCAGGTCAATGTGCTAGGGATTCGGGAATAGTGTATAGTTGTGATAAAACCAGTAAGGCATAAAGCCATTTAGATATTAGGCACTCAGTGTGTTTAGGTTAAGATAAGCATGATTACTTAGTAAAATAAAGTATCCTCAGCATTTGTTACCTTAACCGTGCGTTTCTTTCCAATCAACCCCCGAGCTGATAATAGATAGCATACACTTCCAGAAGGATTGATAGGTCCTTGAAGTAGTGCAGAGGAGTTGGTGTTTCGTTCACACCATCCCCTCATAAATCTGTAATTTTTTCATGTAGCCGATATACGGGCAGTACCAGAGTGGTGGCCAAGGGAGGGAAGGAGGTTGGTAGGCAGACCACCGACACGATGGTCAGACGACATCGTGAGGGTTGCGGGTCATAGATGGATCAGATTAGCACAGGACCGTGAGGAATGGCGCAATAAAAAGGAGGCCTATGCCCAGCAGTGGGTTGATGTGGGCTGCAGGGTACAGGCCTAGTCTCTGAGAGAGAGTATGGGCTTAATTGCCACGCGTGCCCACAGCGGATTGGCAATTTAAAGCGCTGAGGTATTTGAACACCTCAGACACTCGCGTTTTCTCGCGATGTTTTCTTTCACAGTTACCGAGTGGTATTGCTACTATAAGTCCACAAATGTACATAACTTAGAAAACAAAATCCGGAATTCCTGGTGCGGTTACATGCCCGCACCGGGAATCGAACTTAGATCACTCGCATGCGAGTCCATCATTCCCACTGGGCTACCTATACATAATTACATAAGAGTGGTCTCTTATGTAATTACAGAAATTAAAATATAGTCAACAATTTTTTTTTTCTGCGTTCAGCGATTCTGTAACTTTAAATCTCCAACATTATTTCTGAGGCTTTTGCTGAAAATCAGCGTCGCCAGTGGAGCATGTTCCCTGACGACTATGAGCATAAGCCCTTTTGCCAAATTTAGTTTAAAGATTTATTTCAGTTATTGCACGTGATTTAATATTTGTTGTTGGCAATAAAGACAAGTTTCACTTTTTAACTTTTCACTATCACATTCACCAGTGCGGTTGGTGATAATGACAGACAAATAAATTCGCAAAGTACTGTCAATAAGCGTTAGTGGCGCGGGCCTCCTTATGCCCGGAGCCCTCTAATGCCCGGGGCCCGTTGCATGAGCTACTCTTGCTACGTGGAAAATCCGCACTGGCAAAAACTACTGAATACTGTTTACGATTGATTATCGGATTGTTAGTGTACGAGAAGCCGGGGGTTAGAACCCAGGACCTCTTGCATGGTGGGCAGATGCGCTACCGCTGCGCCACAGAGGCCATCATAATGTATTATTTATATATTGTATATATATATTGAAGATGGTGCAATGGCCTACGTGGCAGTTACTCAACCGACTCCGGACCCAAGTAGGTCGCTGCAGACATAACTTAAGCAGATGGGGTTATATTGCACCAAAGGAGGAGCAATGAGATTGTGGAGCCATGATGCACCTGTTCCAATGCCCATTGTGCCCTCACACCTGCACTCTGGAGGACCTAATAGAGGCCAAAGCTGCCGCAATTGCAGTGGCCAACTATTGGACACGAAGAATTTACCTAGATTGCTCAAATCACTGACACGAAAAGAAGAAGAAATCGAAGATGGTTTCATAAATGATTGATGGTACGATGAAATATGTATAAATAAATAACTGTCCCCTAGTCCCAAATTACGATACCCTGTGCCAACAAGGTAACCAGGCAAGGAGGCAGGCAGGCAACTGCTTCTGTCGATTTCCTAAAGCCTAACGTAAACGGGTGACACGGTGATAATTATATTTCATATTATTCAGCTTACGTCTACATGTAAACCAACCCTTGATGAAAAATCGTTAAAATGCTCAAAATAATTTATCAAGTTATTTACTTACGCTAAGTCAATCATCGCATTATTTCAAAAACTATCAAGCAGGTTGTCTTGAATTTGTTAGCACTCCGTTAAAAATCTTTTACACCCCCGCAGAATGTAAACAAAATGAAATATAACGCCACCAATGGAAAAGGTCATTGTTGCCGACAGACCTATTTATTGTTTAGTTTTTCTTTTTATAAATAGTTTTTTACACATATGGCCAGTTTTAAATTTAGTTACTTGTGACTTTAGTGACTTATTATGTCTATTATATCAGAGTTTAATATAAATTTACTCACTACTACACTGTAATACCGTTGTTGTTGTGTTCTACTTATGTCCTTTGAATGTGTATATTTTGTTAATTATTTATGTACCTATTTATATATAATATTCTTTTTTTTTTTATTTATGTAAATTATTTGTACATTTTTTTATAATTTTATTTATTCAAACTGTTATTGAGGCATGTATTTGTATAGGAACCTCTGAAATTATCGTTTTCTATGTTTTTTTTTGTACGTCTACTTCCGTCTCTAATGTATTAGTCCAGTTCATCCAAAGGTTGTCTGGAAGAGATCACTTTTAGTGATAAGACCGCCGTCTCTTAGGTTAAGAAATATCTGTGTAATTTCCATTTTTATGTACAATAAAGTGTTCGCTGTCTATCTATCTATCTATAAATAAAGAGTATCTATTGCAAAGTTTTTAAAGAATAGTAACGGCGCCTATTCGGCGCTCAGCAGTCACATCTTATATAATATTTTTTGCAGTAAGCGCATACATCATCATAAATCACTATAATGGTAAATATTACCTATACCTAACTAGTTTTATAACCAGCCTGAAACCCAGCATTTTTACCGTACTGTAACGCATTTGTATAAATAATCAAAATACAAGCTGAAATCCGCTAGTTTGAAAGTCACGTTATTGTACACACCAGATAAAAAAATATTATAGGGGTTATAGTTTGTCAAAAAATTCAAGATACCGGAAGTGAAACTTTACTCTTTAATTTCTACACTTTTTGGACATAGTGTATATATTTACGTAAGAAAACGTAAACCACCGCTGGGGGAAACGTGTTCTTGAGTGAAGACTGCGACTCGACAAACGTAGTGTAGGACGCTCTCCGACTAGGTGGGATGACGATCTGCGAAAAACTGCAGGCAGATGCTGGATGCAGCAAGCTGCAGATAGGGTGCTATGGCACTCATTGGGGGAGGGCTATATAGCCTGATGTGGAAGTCGCAGTTATGTAATAAAAAAGGTATCTATTTAGACTATTTTTACTTGGTATAGATGTTACAGAAATATGTATAAAAAATGAATTAGAGCAATGTTGTTTTACGCTGAGAAACTTCATTTAAAAAAATCGCGAATATTGACCCGCGGACCCGCAGCACGCACGGTGGACATCAGGGCCGCGGGTTGCCAAAAATCATGGTTGATTGCGCTGACGCTACTACCCCAAAAGATAGCACTGAATTGGTTGCGCCTAGTTTCCACTGGTTTACATTGGTAACGCTGTCTATACCGAGTTACAGCGAGTTTAAAACTACCAATTTGAACTCGCCAACATGACGCCCAGGTCGTCGGGTTCAAAAGTTGTGTAGCTTAATCCGGAGTATATGGCTACAATCTATTGACGCAGAAAGCTTAACAAATATTGTTTTCGGCATTATAATAAATTTTGACCCCGTATATGTGGTCGTCGAGGAATAATAAAATTGTAAAAAGACTGCTTTTCTGATGTCCTGTTAAAGTTTTTATCATGTCGTACTCTTAACTTTTTGCATTACGCACCACTTTGGCTGAGCAATAATTAAATAAATAAATAAATAAGCAAGCAAGCAAGCAAGCAAGCAAGCAAGCAAGCAAGCAAGCAAGCAAGCAAGCAAGCAAGCAAGCAAGCAAGCAAGCAAGCAAGCAAGCAAGCAAGCAAGCAAGCAAGCAAGCAAGCAAGCAAGCAAGCAAGCAAGCAAGCAAGCAAGCAAGCAAGCAAGCAAGCAAGCAAGCAAGCAAGCAAGCAAGCAAGCAAGCAAGCAAGCAAGCAAGCAAGCAAGCAAGCAAGCAAGCAAGCAAGCAAGCAAGCAAGCAAGCAAGCAAGCAAGCAAGCAAGCAAGCAAGCAAGCAAGCAAGCAAGCAAGCAAGCAAGCAAGCAAGCAAGCAAGCAAGCAAGCAAGCAAGCAAGCAAGCAAGCAAGCAAGCAAGCAAGCAAGCAAGCAAGCAAGCAAGCAAGCAAGCAAGCAAGCAAGCAAGCAAGCAAGCAAGCAAGCAAGCAAGCAAGCAAGCAAGCAAGCAAGCAAGCAAGCAAGCAAGCAAGCAAGCAAGCAAGCAAGCAAGCAAGCAAGCAAGCAAGCAAGCAAGCAAGCAAGCAAGCAAGCAAGCAAGCAAGCAAGCAAGCAAGCAAGCAAGCAAGCAAGCAAGCAAGCAAGCAAGCAAGCAAGCAAGCAAGCAAGCAAGCAAGCAAGCAAGCAAGCAAGCAAGCAAGCAAGCAAGCAAGCAAGCAAGCAAGCAAGCAAGCAAGCAAGCAAGCAAGCAAGCAAGCAAGCAAGCAAGCAAGCAAGCAAGCAAGCAAGCAAGCAAGCAAGCAAGCAAGCAAGCAAGCAAGCAAGCAAGCAAGCAAGCAAGCAAGCAAGCAAGCAAGCAAGCAAGCAAGCAAGCAAGCAAGCAAGCAAGCAAGCAAGCAAGCAAGCAAGCAAGCAAGCAAGCAAGCAAGCAAGCAAGCAAGCAAGCAAGCAAGCAAGCAAGCAAGCAAGCAAGCAAGCAAGCAAGCAAGCAAGCAAGCAAGCAAGCAAGCAAGCAAGCAAGCAAGCAAGCAAGCAAGCAAGCAAGCAAGCAAGCAAGCAAGCAAGCAAGCAAGCAAGCAAGCAAGCAAGCAAGCAAGCAAGCAAGCAAGCAAGCAAGCAAGCAAGCAAGCAAGCAAGCAAGCAAGCAAGCAAGCAAGCAAGCAAGCAAGCAAGCAAGCAAGCAAGCAAGCAAGCAAGCAAGCAAGCAAGCAAGCAAGCAAGCAAGCAAGCAAGCAAGCAAGCAAGCAAGCAAGCAAGCAAGCAAGCAAGCAAGCAAGCAAGCAAGCAAGCAAGCAAGCAAGCAAGCAAGCAAGCAAGCAAGCAAGCAAGCAAGCAAGCAAGCAAGCAAGCAAGCAAGCAAGCAAGCAAGCAAGCAAGCAAGCAAGCAAGCAAGCAAGCAAGCAAGCAAGCAAGCAAGCAAGCAAGCAAGCAAGCAAGCAAGCAAGCAAGCAAGCAAGCAAGCAAGCAAGCAAGCAAGCAAGCAAGCAAGCAAGCAAGCAAGCAAGCAAGCAAGCAAGCAAGCAAGCAAGCAAGCAAGCAAGCAAGCAAGCAAGCAAGCAAGCAAGCAAGCAAGCAAGCAAGCAAGCAAGCAAGCAAGCAAGCAAGCAAGCAAGCAAGCAAGCAAGCAAGCAAGCAAGCAAGCAAGCAAGCAAGCAAGCAAGCAAGCAAGCAAGCAAGCAAGCAAGCAAGCAAGCAAGCAAGCAAGCAAGCAAGCAAGCAAGCAAGCAAGCAAGCAAGCAAGCAAGCAAGCAAGCAAGCAAGCAAGCAAGCAAGCAAGCAAGCAAGCAAGCAAGCAAGCAAGCAAGCAAGCAAGCAAGCAAGCAAGCAAGCAAGCAAGCAAGCAAGCAAGCAAGCAAGCAAGCAAGCAAGCAAGCAAGCAAGCAAGCAAGCAAGCAAGCAAGCAAGCAAGCAAGCAAGCAAGCAAGCAAGCAAGCAAGCAAGCAAGCAAGCAAGCAAGCAAGCAAGCAAGCAAGCAAGCAAGCAAGCAAGCAAGCAAGCAAGCAAGCAAGCAAGCAAGCAAGCAAGCAAGCAAGCAAGCAAGCAAGCAAGCAAGCAAGCAAGCAAGCAAGCAAGCAAGCAAGCAAGCAAGCAAGCAAGCAAGCAAGCAAGCAAGCAAGCAAGCAAGCAAGCAAGCAAGCAAGCAAGCAAGCAAGCAAGCAAGCAAGCAAGCAAGCAAGCAAGCAAGCAAGCAAGCAAGCAAGCAAGCAAGCAAGCAAGCAAGCAAGCAAGCAAGCAAGCAAGCAAGCAAGCAAGCAAGCAAGCAAGCAAGCAAGCAAGCAAGCAAGCAAGCAAGCAAGCAAGCAAGCAAGCAAGCAAGCAAGCAAGCAAGCAAGCAAGCAAGCAAGCAAGCAAGCAAGCAAGCAAGCAAGCAAGCAAGCAAGCAAGCAAGCAAGCAAGCAAGCAAGCAAGCAAGCAAGCAAGCAAGCAAGCAAGCAAGCAAGCAAGCAAGCAAGCAAGCAAGCAAGCAAGCAAGCAAGCAAGCAAGCAAGCAAGCAAGCAAGCAAGCAAGCAAGCAAGCAAGCAAGCAAGCAAGCAAGCAAGCAAGCAAGCAAGCAAGCAAGCAAGCAAGCAAGCAAGCAAGCAAGCAAGCAAGCAAGCAAGCAAGCAAGCAAGCAAGCAAGCAAGCAAGCAAGCAAGCAAGCAAGCAAGCAAGCAAGCAAGCAAGCAAGCAAGCAAGCAAGCAAGCAAGCAAGCAAGCAAGCAAGCAAGCAAGCAAGCAAATAAATAAATATTCATGGTCACATTACACAGATCTCGTAAGCCCTATACTAAGTACAACTAAATGACTTGTGCTACAGGTGCTAACTCGACGATAGATTTAATACAATAAATACATAGATAACATCCAAGACCCGAGACAAACTAGAAAAGTTCTTTTCCTAGTTTGACCCGGCCGGGGATCGAACCCGAGACCTTCGGTTTTACAGTCAGCGTGCCAACCGCTGCGCCACCGAGGCCGTCGTATTCGAGTTTGTGTCGAAATATTTTTCATCATATTCGAGTTTGTGTCGAAATATTTTTGTTATTTGCTTACTTAGCTATTGTTAAAATACGTTCAGTCTGCTATGGTTTTCGAAGCGGCCAACTTCAACAATAATAATTTAGGAAATTCATTATACCTTAGAGCACACGGAAAAAATTGTGTTTTATTCGGGTTCACTACCTACGCCTTTTTGAAATTTCTACTATGACGACTCACAATAGGACACAATAGAACTAAACTTCATTATGACAAATTGTACTACAACGGTGCTTCATTTCACCTTATGACATTTCTTTATTGGTTTATTTTGCTTAAAGTTCATTAATTGATTGATTGATAAATCATTTATTTACATAAGACACACACACGTATACAAAGTGAAGCCATAGGAATCTAGTTACAAGTCACAGCACGAAGAAATCATAAACAAATAAAACTAGGTATAGGTACATGAGAAGCGAAACACACAGACAATAGCTAGATATACACGGTACGGCAATGTACCCGGGCAATGTACCTACTGGACTAAGAGTGACCAACGTAGGTGTGGCAAACGTATATGGGCTCCGACTCAGCATGTGCTGGAAGTTCGGAAAAAAAAACTTCAGCGCTGATATTCTGCCGGTACCCGGTGTGCGCGGCGTGCAGCGCCAAGAGAGCTGAGGTGCGGTTGCAAAAAAACTGTTACCAGAGCGGTTTAAATTGTGTAATGCTGATATCAGTATCAGTAATTGTGTAATGAATCAGTATAAGTTTTTATGTCTATGTAATTATATTAGATATTAGAAATAGATCGTATATATGCGTGAAAAATGTCCATATAGATTAATATTCGAAATAAATAAATTCAATTTGTTGGTATTAACTTTGTGTAACCAAAGTCGCAGACATTAAGTGATTTTTATAAATAATAAATATTTTAGCAAATTAATATTAATATAAAATTTTAAATGTCAATATTATTTTAATAATTTGTGCTGAGGCAAGGATGGCCCAGGAACGTACGAAACAAAACAATGAAATATACTATTTTTATTTTTAATGCACTAACTCGTGCTAAGGACAATTTTAAAAAACCTATTTAGAGGCTAAAAATTCCACCCATGCTAGGATTCGAACCCACGACTTCTGGCTATGAGCGACTCATTAGCTCAGTTGGAAAGAGCGCTGGCACGGCGTTGGTTTTTGACATTCATTTAAAACAATGAATGTCGAAAAGCAATAATATTATAATATTAAATAGAATAAAATGAAATATTCTACATGTCCAAAATAGTAATTTATAATTGATATTACCAATGATTAAAATATCCGGAGGAAAATACTACATAGATACCAAAAATCTAAGTACCAATAATTGAAAACTTTTTATTGCAGCAATTTCTGCTGGTCCAGCAGAATTTTTTTAGTGTGCACTCGGAAAGTCGCCCTTGACTAATTCCTAATGCCTAATTAACCTAATTCAAACAATGTTTCACTAGTTATGAGCCATTCAAACAAGGTTATGTTACTATTTTATCTCACTATAAAATAGGCAGGCATTAATTTTAACTCACAAAACGTAGCATTAAAAAGTTAAAATTACTTTGCTGAATTCCGCCAAAAATCCCACAAGCACCATGCGGCTAGCTAATGCACCGCCCTCCTTCCCACTTTTTCAAGCAGAAGCAAGACACGAACACACCACCACCAACACCAATACTTGTGTGAGAAAACACGCGACGCGTTTCACCTCTAACACGAGGCATCCTCAGGCTCCCAAATGCAAGTGACCGTCTCCGCTTTTTTTTTTTTTTTAACCCTATAAAGGGCACCCTCCGGAGGACACGGGGGAGGGAGGTGGTGAATGCTCATGCATAACAGCACGGACCCGGCCGTGCTGCCAATGTGGGACTCACAAGAAGTGCGCCTACCCACTAAACACCACCTTGGGACTGGTTTTGGTCCTAGAGACCCCTAAACCCACATCGGGAGCGACCCCCCTCGAGGCCGAGGAGGGCGCACAACCGTCTCCGCGAAAACGCTCCGTATTTATAGGCTAGGCCGCCCCTCCCCCCGATGACGCAATGTAACCGTTAAACTGGTGACCGTTAAACCGTTTCAACCGCCTATGGGCTATTGTTGTTTTGTGCAAATATATCGATTAATGGGGAAATAGAGGAGCTGCCCACCTGTTCATTCAGCATTGTAAACCACCTATCCCTAGATAATTTGGAAATTTCCAGCTGTTCAAGTATAGACAATCTCAACCCCTTACTGCAGGTGTGTAAAATTTCCAAATTATGGTTATTATTAAGTACATGACCCGTATCCAAAAGGTGTTTGGCAAAATGAGATTTATCCGGATGATTGTTTCGGAAAGCCGCCACATGCTCCCTATACCGAGTTATAAAACTCCTACCGGTCTGGCCAATATACACTACATTACATTCCGGACAAGCAACTCTATACACCCCAGACCGCTGGAATCTATCCACCCTCTCTTTTTGATTGCACAGATTTCTAGCCAAAGAGTTGCTCGTCCTGAACGCAACCCGTATCCCAGATCTTTTTAACGTCCGGTGGATTTTTTCAGAAATTGGACCTACATAGGTAATACTTGACTTCATTTTTTGAGGTCTTTCAGGTGGCACTGTGTATAAAAGTCTACTAACCATACCCTTCCGCTTCCTGACCACCAGCCTATCAATCATTCGCCTGCTATATCCGTTTGCAACTGCTATTTGATAGATGGTATTTAGTTCCTTGTTGTAATTAGCAGAAGACATTGGCACAGTTAGCAAACGGTGAATATAGCAATGGAATGCTGCCATTTTGTGTTGCCACGGATGACAAGACGTTATTGGGATAACAGTGTCAGTCTGTGTTGGCTTTCGGTAAATCTCAAACTCATGCTACACAAACTCATGGAACACAAAATGGCAGCATTCCATTGCTATATTCACCGTTTGCTAACTGTGCCAATGTCTTCTGCTAATTACAACAAGGAACTAAATACCATCTATCAAATAGCAGTTGCAAACGGATATAGCAGGCGAATGATTGATAGGCTGGTGGTCAGGAAGCGGAACGGTATGGTTAGTAGACTTTTATACACAGTGCCACCTGAAAGACCTCAAAAAATGAAGTCAAGTATTACCTATGTAGGTCCAATTTCTGAAAAAATCCACCGGACGTTAAAAAGATCTGGGATACGGGTTGCGTTCAGGACGAGCAACTCTTTGGCTAGAAATCTGTGCAATCAAAAAGAGAGGGTGGATAGATTCCAGCGGTCTGGGGTGTATAGAGTTGCTTGTCCGGAATGTAATGTAGTGTATATTGGCCAGACCGGTAGGAGTTTTATAACTCGGTATAGGGAGCATGTGGCGGCTTTCCGAAACAATCATCCGGATAAATCTCATTTTGCCAAACACCTTTTGGATACGGGTCATGTACTTAATAATAACCATAATTTGGAAATTTTACACACCTGCAGTAAGGGGTTGAGATTGTCTATACTTGAACAGCTGGAAATTTCCAAATTATCTAGGGATAGGTGGTTTACAATGCTGAATGAACAGGTGGGCAGCTCCTCTATTTCCCCATTAATCGATATATTTGCACAAAACAACAATAGCCCATAGGCGGTTGAAACGGTTTAACGGTCACCAGTTTAACGGTTACATTGCGTCATTGGGGGGAGGGGCGGCCTAGCCTATAAATACGGAGCGTTTTTGCGGAGACGGTCACTTGCATTTGGGAGCCTGAGGATGCCTCGTGTCAGAGGTGAAACGCGTCGCGTGTTTTCTCACACAAGTATTGGTGTTGGTGGTGGTGTGTTCGTGTCTTGCTTCTGCTTGAAAAAGTGGGAGGGAGGGCGGTGCATTAGCTAGCCGCATGGTGCTTGTGGGATTTTTGGCGGAATTCAGCAAAGTCATTTTAACTTTTTAATGCTATTATGGATTTCCGCAAAGTAACGCCTGATTCTATACATCACAAAACGTAGTTTTACTGTGAGCACCTTGCTTTTACTGTACTTTTGTTGTTGTGTTGTTTGTCTTTGGAATAAACCTTTTCTATTCTATTCCATTCTAA
This sequence comes from Yponomeuta sedellus, assembly GCA_934045075.1. Classification (NCBI taxonomy): domain Eukaryota; kingdom Metazoa; phylum Arthropoda; class Insecta; order Lepidoptera; family Yponomeutidae; genus Yponomeuta; species Yponomeuta sedellus. Next base: position 2,925,482 of record OW203724.1, on the reverse strand, counting down.
ATGCATGAGGTAAGGATGAGACCTGACTGCGACGGGGACATTGAGATATACTTGATGTGAAACATCTTAAGGTACAGTTATAGGAAGAGATGGGGAATAAGGAGAAATGTGGGGGAATGAGGGGAAACGAAGGAAATAAGGAGAAAGTTGAAAATCTTTCTAATCTATTTTAGGTAAATAAAACTGAATAATAATAGAAAAATCAAATATTAACTTATTGCTTTATAATATTGAAAAAATAAAGTAAATACCTCACTCTATCGTTTTGCAGTGGCGTAGTGAACCCGCTTTACATATCCTTCAACCATCCATCCACCAATAAACAGGTTAACAGTTTTACATCCTCAGAGGCGAGATCATATTCACAGCAAAGAATACTTTGACGTAGTGGAAGTAAAAATACTTCAGCCTAGGATTTAATTACTGATCAGACGGTAGTGCCCGGCCGTGTATACCGGTCAGGCAAACAATGCGCTTCTTGAGATAGCGGGCTATTGCTTGCTGGCCGTATTGGCCGCGCTGAAAACGTACAGAAGAGAAAGGATGTGAGCATTTCTACTTAGGCTGTGCTAAGAAATATGGTCTAAATGCAATAAGCCTTAGGCCAAAAGTTTTGGAGGCGCTAAAGTCTATTAAGTTGGTCCATAGTTAGATCTTTATTCAAAATTTTTGTTCACCTTCGTGAGTAGGTATCAGATATGTTATCTGCTTTATTTATTTAATTGTAGGTTTAACTATCTTGTTTTTGTTTTACTATGCATTTAATTATTCAAATTAAAAAAAACTTGCAAACCTATTATTTTTAGTAATTATAATTATTATTATTTAGTAATTATTTTAAAATGTACTTAGGTACTTTCTTTCACAAACCTAGAACTTCTTTCCTAGATTTCCTTGATTTTGTCAGCATTAAACTATCCATAAAATGGAAAGAGAGAGAGAGAGAAAGAAAACATTTAAATTGCCATAAAAGCACACACATAAAAAATAACACAATTATGGGGATAAGGGAAGAATCTTGGACATTACTTTGTTTTGTAATGCCTTTGCCTTTGACGGCCTCGGTGGCGCAGCGGTTTGGCACGCGGACTGTAAAACCGTAGGTCTCGGGTTCGATCCCCGGCCGGGTCAAACTAGGAAACGAACTTTTCTAGTTTGTCTCGGGTCTTGGATGTTATCTATGTACCTATATTTATTGTATTGAATCTATCTGTAGAAATCTAGACTTGATATTCACCTAGTAATTCGGGAGTAGAAAGAAACACGTCTGATTGCTAAAAACCGTTTACTGGAAGAGAGAGAGGCGGTGGATATTTTTACAGATTACCCTACATTACACCCTCACCCTTAACTGCTACTTACAGATAAACAAAACTTAACACTACAGCATGCAACTTAATTCTACTTAGCTACTATGCAGCGATACATTAAAAAATGTTATCATTAATCTATTTCAAAACCGTATCTTTTTACGGGTTTCTTTGTCCTATGGGGGCGATTCTCTGACAAGAAATAGGGCGCGGTCGGGAGCGGCTCGGGCCGGTCCCGGGTCGGGCCCGCGGCCGCGACCGGCGTCCGCACGCGCACCTCGCTCGCGTGCGGCGATGCAGGTGCCACCGAAGTGCCAACTGCATCTCCGCCCGGCTGATGTACGGCGACTTCCCCGGCCGAGTCAGTCGTACTGGGACTTGGAAGATCGTACATGGGCGTAAACTTTCTCTTAATTTGATCAATATGTCTCTTAACCGGTGAACCGTCGTCCTTGGTAACCAAATAATTCCTAGACCCCATCTTCTCATCGATTCGGCCACTATCCCATTTCCTCCCCGTATAATCCCTTATCCATACCTCGTCCCCCACTCCAAATTGTCTATGCCGGCCCCCTGCGTTCTCAACTTGCCGTTGTTGTGCCCGTTGCACCCTTTCTGTTATGCACTGGTCCCCGCGCAGCAAATCTAACCGCGAGCGCAGACTACGTCGTTGTAACAGCATCGCTGGAGACGATCCAGTGGTGCTGTGCTCGACATTACGGTACGCCATCAGGTAAGTTTGTAATGCAGCGTCCATATCAACACCATCTCGCAGTGACTTTCGAACTGCGCGCTTACATAGTTTAACTGCGTTCTCGGCCGCCCCGTTGGATGCCGGATGATAAATGGCCGAGTAAGACACTTTGACACCATTATTGTTCATAAATTCTAAGTACTCCCTGCTCGTGAAGGGTGGCCCGTTATCAGATACTACTTCTCTAGGTAGTCCAAAACGTGCAAAAGTCTCCCGTAATACTTTAATTACTGCTGACGCCGTTGTTCTTTCCATTGAAAATGCTTCCATCCATTTAGAGGAAGAATCAATAATGACAAAAAATGTTCTACCATGAAACGGCCCCAAGAAATCTATGTGTAAACGTGTCCAAGGCTCCGGGTGGTAGATCCAGGGCACGGGTGGCGCGCGCGGCGGCGCGGCGCTGTCGGCCACGCACACGGCGCACTCGCGGCCCGCGCGCTCCACATCGGCGTCCACCCCGGGCCACCACACGTAGCTTCGAGCCACGCTTTTCATCTTGACAATACCTAAATGCCCAATATGCAACTCTTTTAGTATTGAATTCCTTAGTGCCTCTGGTATCACCAGTCTATAGCCCCACATGACACAATCCATGTCCACATACAGCTCATTTTTTTTTGCAAAATATGGCTTGATTTTTTCGTCCTCACACACTTGCGGCCATCCAGACTGTATACACATCTTAACTTTACGCAACACCTCGTCTTTATCCGTACCTTCTTTTATATCTTTTCTAGTCAGAGGCAAAAACTTTTGCACAAAGTTAAGATATGTTTGTTCCGATTTATTTGATCGCTCCACATTTAAGGGTAACCTTGACAAGGCGTCTGCACTGTTTTTCTGTGACGATACATACTCAATATCATAATTATAACCCGACAACAGTACTGCCCATCGCTGCATCCTACTTGCCGCCATTACTGGTATTCCTGTTTTCTCACCAAAAATGGAAACTAACGGTTTGTGGTCTGTTTTTAGGATAAACTTACGGCCATACAGATATTGATGAAATTTGCGTATGCCAAAAATAATTGCCAAGGCTTCTTTTTCAATTTGTGAGTATGAACGTTCTGCTCCGTTCAATACTCGCGAGGCAAACGCGACGGGTCGCTCACGCACCCCTCCGCCGCCCGCGGCCGCCGGCAGCAGGTGCGAGATGACGGCGCCGACGCCCACGCTGCTGGCGTCCGTCGTCAGTACCAGCGGCAGCTCCGGCGAGTAGTGCGCGAGCACCTCGCTCGACACTAGCATTCTTTTCACTTCAAAAAACGACTTCTCGCACCGCTCATTCCATGTGAAACTTGCATCCTTTTTAAGTAAGTTATATAAAGGTTCTAGTAACGTACTGATGTTTGGCACGAACTTCGCATAATACATAACCAATCCTAAAAATGAACGAAGTTCTGTCACATTCTTAGGGCGCGGTACCTTCTTGATTGCTTCCACTTTCTCTGGGCAAGTGTGAACTCCCTCTTTACTGATAGTGTAGCCTAAATACGTCACTGAATGGGCAAAAAATGTGCATTTGTCTTTCCTAATCTTTAGTCCGTATTTTTGCAACCTTTCAAAGACTTTGTTCAAGTTAGCCATATGCTCCTGGTTATTTGCGCCCGTGATGATGACGTCATCCAAAAATACACCTACTTTTGGCATATCGGCAAACATCTGTTCAAGTCTCCGTTGAAATATTCCTGGACTCGATGACAGTCCATAAATTAGCCTATTGTACATAAACAGACCCTTGTGTGTGTTAATTACCGCATACTTCTTCGAGTCGTCTAAAACGAACTGAGCATACGCCTGCGATAAGTCAATTTTAGTGTACCGCTCCCCTCCATGGAGTTTCGTAAGTAAATCGTCGACTTTCGGTACAGGAAAACGGTCCACCTCGAGACATTTATTAAGAGTGAGCTTAAAATCTCCACATACCCTTATGCTTCCATCTTTCTTTACTACCGGCACAATCGGCGTGGCCCAGTCCGACGTCTCGACCGGCGCGATGACGCCGTCCAGCACGAGCTGGTCGAGCGCGCGCTCCACCGGCTCGCGCAGTGCGTAGGCGAGCGGGCGCGCGCGCATGTAAACAGGCCGCGCGTCGGGCCGCACGCGAAGTGTCACCGGCTCACCAGTGAACCGCCCCAGTCCGTCCGCGAATACTTCACAGAATTTGGTGCTGAAACCGGCCAAATCGAAACATTTATCATCACCGCTTGATCGATTGCAATTTACATTTGCAGTTGGGAGCCCTATACCTAACTCATACAACCACTGTCTTCCGAGTAGCGTAGTTTTGCCTTGATCTACTACAAACAAATCTAAAAGCTTCTTTCTATTTTGGTAACAAACTAACACCTCGATTTTTCCTACTGGATTAACAATTTCTCCAGTGTAGTATCGTAATTGTAAGTTACAATCCATTATTTCCCTGTCTGAAAATTGCTTTTGGTACGTTTCATAACTTATACAGGAAATAGCACTGCCTGTGTCAAATTCCATGTCTAATTCTTGATTCTCTACTAACAATTTTATCGTGTACGGCAAATAGTTAGCAAAACTATCAAAACGGATAGAAAAATTGTTCACCTCGTCACTGTCTCCGTCACTGTCTCCATGCATCACCTGTTCCTCCACGAAGTGATTTCCGGTGGATGGCCCGGCCAAGCCTCGGAGATTTGGGCACATTTTCTTTAAGTGCCCCTCGCGGTAGCACACGCGACACACGTACCGCACAAACTTGCACGTGTTTGTGTCGTGTTCTCCTCCGCACGCCTGGCAGCTGCCCTGCCGACGGCGCCCTCCCTCACCCCGGGTGCGGTCCGGCCCCGCCGTCGGCGTCTTCGCCGTAACCGCCGCCGCCCGGCCTCCGCTTGTTCGGCCATTACGCCACGCGGCAAGCGCGCAGCCGCCGCCGCTACCTTCGCCGGCCCTGACCCTGCCAGGCGCCCCGGCTGATGTCCTATAGCCATCACGCCGCTCACGATGCGCTCCTCCAGTAGACCACTGATGCACCGATGTTGTGGCACTGCCGCGGTCTCCCGTGTCTGACCGCCCATCCACTAGCACCGCATTTGACTCAGCCGCTTCGACTGTCACAGCTAACTTTAGCGCCTTATCGAAGCTTAGATTGTCTTCCGCGAATAACCTTTGCCTGATTACATCACTGCTTAATCCACAAACAAATTGATCTCGTAAACTTTCGTTTAACCAAGTACCAAAGTTACAATGTTTAGATAGTCTTTTTAATTCAGCCGTGTAATCCGCCACCGACTCGTTTTTTAATTGTTTACGCTGACGAAATTTAAATCGTTCAGCTAAAACACTGGGTTGTGGCTGTAAATGACTTTTCATTATGGCCACCAACTGCGAAAATGTTTTACTAGCGGGTCGATCTGGCGTGCACAAGTTCACCATTAGCTCGTATGCATCACTACCTATGGCCGTAATTAGCGTGGCTACTCTCACTGGTTCTTTAACATCATTCGCAATAAAGTATTGCTCGAGCCGTTCTACATACAAGTCCCAACTGTCTTTGGCTGGATCAAAAGCACTTATCTTTCCGAGAGACATGATTATGGTCACAAAACACTGTTTACCGCACGATTGTAAGTTCTTAGTCCATTTCGTCGCCACTGTAGAAATCTAGACTTGATATTCACCTAGTAATTCGGGAGTAGAAAGAAACACGTCTGATTGCTAAAAACCGTTTACTGGAAGAGAGAGAGGCGGTGGATATTTTTACAGATTACCCTACATTACACTATCGTCGAGTTAGCACCTAAACACAAGTCATTTAGTTGTACTTAGTACAGGGCTACCGAGATCTGTGTAATATATCCATGAATATTTATTTACTATTATTTATTTATACTATTTCTATTTTTAATGCACTAACCCGTGCTAAGGACAATTTTAAAAACCTATTTAGAGGCTAATAATTCCACCCATGCCGGGATTCCATCCCGCGACCTCTGGCTATCCGTGCCAGCGCTCTCTATCCAACTGAGCTAATGGGCGACTCACCAGCATCAGTGAAATTTCGAACCTCTACAACTATTCTCTGTATTACGTACAGGCAGCGACATCTGGCTGAAGTAGATTGCATCACTTACAGCCCCGACTACCTACTTTGCAGTTAGGTTTTTACATAGGAATGATATCGCTGTACCCACATGATTATACTATTTTTATTTTTAATGCACTAACCCGTGCTAAGGACAATTTTAAAAACCTATTTAGAATCTAAAAATTCCACCCATGCCGGGATTCGAACCCGCGACCTCTGGCTATCCGTGCCAGCGCACACTGGTTCCACGCCCTAAGAGTAGCGGTCATAGGGTTTCGCGATAATAATGACTGTCGTTGTCATAGCTGATTATTATTATTATGGTGTTTTGTAATACTTTAAGCCATAACACAATAAAAAAAAAACAAAATAATCTTAAAAAGCTTATTTTATTTACAAAATTATGCATTTTTATTACACTTAAAAGAAGGTTTGCAACTTAATAACTATTAAACCTTACTATTTACATTTTATATTACAAATAAAGTAAATACTTAACTAACATCTAAGTACAAACACACAATTGGACAAAAAATATTATATTTACATAATAGGAGTTATGTAAAAAATAACATAAATACCTATCTTATTTTTTACATTTTTTCCTAAACCGACAACAAATTTAATACTTCTTTTGATAGAATAGACTTCTTCTTCTGTGGTAACCTTCTTAAACTAGAAATATAAGGATCCGAATTAAGGAGAAGTCTATGTATCAAGTCGGTGTTTGTGACAACCCGAGACATTTTCCTCGTGTTGTCACGCCTGAAGAGTTTGATTAATTTATTGCAAGATTCGGCGGCCTCTTCCGAAAGCTCACCTATTGACAATAATGCGTGTTCAATTACTTCCGACCCATGAATGAGGACCTTATGTACAGACGATGGCAAGTTGTACCATGGATAGGTAGCAACAAGTTTACGTGCTGTTTCTAGAGAATACTCTTTAAAAGTGGCGTTATTAATTTTGTATCCCGACGAAAGACACTGCAGCAGATTATGACATCTGTCAATAAGGATTTTATCTAATCCAGTAATTTCCGCTGAAACCGCTGAGTTAGAAAAAAACTTTCTGGCAGTGTTTCCGTCGTTAGATGTGCCACTTCCTCCACTTCGCGGTTTGTCGACTATTAGACCAAGTTTCTGCCTAAACTGTTGCTGCACATGTTGTTTTTTTTGTGCAAGAAGAGCTTTTTCGTCTGAAGAACGTACCTGCCATTTCTTTATGTCTAATCTATAAGAAACGTGAATTAAATATTCGAAGAATCGGATATACGAGTGAAGAGGAGATAGTCCAAATTGATAGGTACCACTATCTGCAGTTTTGCTCAGCGATTTATCAATGTCATTCATCTCTTTTGGAGTTGAACCACAAATATAACATCTACTACAAGATGTATCGCTCAGAGCACTGCACACTTTACCATCAACCATGGTTAATTGTAAAGAATGCTGCACTTTTATTTCATATTCACCGTGAGTGAAAGAAGTCGGTTGTAAACTATCAATTTTAGTCTTGAAATAAGCTTCTTCTTGCACAGAAAGGTCTTTGGATTCTTTGGCAAATTGGAATCGAATAGGCCTACAATACCTGGTGGAAGAAGGGCGCGGATTTTTCCAAACTATTTGATCTGGGTCGGAGGTATTGGACTTACAAACCAATTGAAGAGGACAATATGAAGTAACAAACATACTGCCATCATCATCGATACCAGAATCTCCAAAAATCTGTTTATATTCGCTGTGCCCCGTACTCCCATCGAAACCCCATTTTCCAATCAAAACAAATTCTTTATTAGGGTCAATATTATTCAAAACGGGTTTTTGGGATTCTAGTATCCGGCAAGCAGTATGATCTAACAATGATTGTAATTCTACTTCAGCAGATGATTCCGTGATAAACTCTTGCGATGGATAGCACCGCTTCTTAGCTTCTAACACTTTTTGATAAGATGGTAATGCATTAGGTGATTTTGCATTAACGAAGTCTTTCACCAAAAGATACTGATGTTTAGTCAGTTTTGTCTCATTTATAAGAGACAAGACTTCGTCAGTGCTGAAATTTAAAGATGCAGCGGCGTTAGATAGACTAGAATCGTCCAACAAAGAATTTATCGCAGAACTGTCTACTTTACTTAACTCTGCAAGCCTGCGGCGTTTTGATCTCTTGCTACATTCCTCAAAGTCCTTCCTGTGCTGGTGCTGTTGGGTGCTTGTCGAAGCTTCTGCTGCTGGCCGTTGGGTGTTGTGGCTCCCTACTGTTGCACAAGTTGGCAGAACGCAAACTTCAATTTCGTTCAGCCAGTCTCCGTACTTAGAGACCATGCGAGAATGGTTGCGCGTGACTTGCTTCCAAATTGCTACCAATCTTGTACAAACTTTAGTAACTCTTTTTTCCAAGTCATCAGCAATGTAATTCTCAACATCAGGCAGCAATTGTATTAGGTCTCGAAAAACTCGATGCCAACGCTCCAGTTCAGATTTGCTGTCTTTAATAGACAGCCAAGTATCTAGTACAAGCATTCTTTTGAAAGAACACTTAATACTAGTACCTAAAACAAAATAAAAATACGTTAAAAGCGGATCAAAATAGATACATGTTTCGTAGCAAGTGCTACGCGCCTGCTACGCGTTCAGGCGCGCGGCGTAGCACCTGGCTGCACCTTACAGACGCAGCATGACGCAGCTAAATTTGGAGAGGCCTAGTAGTAGACATTGTAACCCATATTTCTATACCAAATTGAATGGTACAAGTAGGTACAAACATAAGTAAAAGCTTCAACGTAAAAAATATACAGACATAAATACATAAAAAATGCCACGTTGGCGTAGCACTCTATTTAAAAAAAAAATGTAGAAGGAAAAGGCAAAATAGTAAAGTAAATTAATAATACATACCTGTGACTTCAAATTCCATTGTAAAATAGCAGGTCACAGACAAGTTGGAACTTAAACACACGCGTCGCGTCTTGGGCTAATTAAAGCACTTGGTGATAACAGGTTGATGACTAATTACTTGTGTTCACTTCGGATGCCGAAAAAGGAATGTTGGGAACAATAGATTGCGAAACCTTTTATACCCTCAGGTAGTATGACAATTAGTGGGTAACTGAGCCAGATATCATGGCTTAGCTCAGTCATTGCCATCCGAGTCCTATGACCTACTACGGTACCAGCGCTGCAGCGCTCTATCCAACTGAGCTAATGGGCGACTCACCGGCATCAGTGAAATTTCGAACCTCTTTAATTTAATTATTTATTTATTTCTCCATTCCGTTCTCTCCAGCGCCACCTGTGACCAATCTCGGAGATGATTGTCGAGGTCATCCCGCCATCTCCGTCGCGGTCGGCCACGACTTCGCCGTCCATCTGGTATCCACTCGGTGGCGATTTTCGCCCACCGATTCGGATCCATCCGGCAAACGTGACCAGCCCAGCTGCACTTAAGTTTAGCGGTCGCCTCACCAACATCGCGTATTCCTTAGTCTTAGAGCGCAGCGTGGTGTTTCGGACACAATCTATCAACTTAACACCAAGTATGCTGCGCTCCATTGCACGTTGACAAATCTTGAGTCTGGACTTCTGCTGCCCGGTCAAAGACCAGGTCTGAGCGCCGTAGGTTAGGATGGGCAGAATACACATGTCGACGAGCTTGCCTTTCCTAGTTTGACGACCTCTGTGGCGCAGCGGTAGCGCATCTGCCTGCCATGTGAGAGGTCCCGGGTTCGATCCCCTGCTGGGGACAAAAAAAACTCCAGGTCTTGGATGTTTACATGTTTGTGATGTCGCTGTTTCTGGTTCCCACGACACAGGGTATCCTAGTGTGGGGCCAGAGGAAATGTATGTGCCAGTATGTAAATGTTATGTTATGTTGCGCTTTAAGGAAATCGGAAGGTTTCCCTTCATAAGCGCCTTCATGGACCAGAAGCTCCTCTAGGTTGTTTGTGATCCTGCGATCTATCTCTTTATGTTGCCTATTGTTGAAGGAGACTATCTGGCCCAAGTAAGTATAGGTACTCGTCGACATAGCATATCTCCCGCCCATCTACCTCGACCCTACTTTTTCGGCTATTCGTCATGACCTGAGTCTTTGACCGATGGAGAAAGAGGGGGGAGGCCTTTGCCCAGCAGTGGGACACAAAACAGGCTAACTAAAAAAAAATATTTATTTGTTTATTTATTATTATTGTTGTTTTATTTATTTATTGTTTGTTTCTTGTAGTTGTTTATATGGGTCTTGAAACCTGAAATAAATGCATTTTTATTTATTTATTTTAAGGTAATCTAGCCCCCCTTTGGTACGTTTTGCTCATGGTTTAGTTATTTCCACATTTATTTCAAATTTGGTTTTGCATGACGCGTGCGACTACGCCGTCAGGTAGGTATAGTTTTTATACCTTCGTGATTATACTTTACAGCTGACCTGCCGGTCTTTTGGTAGAACATTAGGGAGAATGCGTGAATGAGTTCTACCATACCAGATTTATTGAACTGCCACCGTACATGTCCTGTTGTAGTTTTGTTCAAATTCGGCTAAGTCCTATGTTATTTTGTTACTCAGCTGGCTACAACTGGGTTTTAATTTATTATACCGTTTGTGAGGATTTTCTTGTTTTTATTTTAAATTTCATTTTGTTTTACCTACCTACCTTAATAAAAAAATATACTACATAATATCGTATTTAGGACCTACAAAAACTCCGGCTTGTTGGGAATTAATGTAAACTGGAATATCTATTTTGTCTGGGCTTATAAGGGGGCGGCAATTTTTTCTTCCACCCCGGCTGGTTGACACCCACGCTACGCCACTGCGCATACCTGTACATGATAAATAACCATCATGTTCTCAAACCTTCCCACTATAATATGTAATAAGTACACCGTAAAATTAGAGGGTCAGTTTCTGAGTTGAGAATTTCGCTTAGTAAAGACAACTGTAGTTCTGTCCCTTCGAATCTCGAATTTCTTAGCAAAGACCGATGCAGAACGTTACTTAAGTATTTACTTAAGTAACGTTACGTTAACGTTACGTTACTTAAGTAAGTACTTAAGTTACGTTACGTTAACGTTACTTGAGTATTTACTTAAGTAACGTTCATTTTACGAAATTCTCAATTCAGAAACCGGCCCATAGTCAATCAACTCACAGTAACATACCTACATCTTAGAAGGATTGAGATTTAAGCAATTGGAACAAAATTAGCTCCAATATTAAATCTTTTCATAGCTTTGTAGATGGAAATAGAGCTTTGTCATGAGTCATCATTAATAACCTTTGTGATACTGTAATAATTCCGTCAGCCGTGCGAATCTAGTAGTTTAATTCATCTAGAACCGATACAAAACAACCTGCGATGCGCCTTGATAACTTTGCCGCTTCCAAGAAACACGTTAGTTTGCTCGCCCGGGGCAAACAAAAGTAATCTTTATTTACGCGGGAGATAAGCCTTGTTCGATGCCGAGCAAACACCTGCAGGCGACAGTCAACAATCGCATACCTGCTACACGCAACTTCAGACTTTCCCTCTACAGTTTTAGGTCGCAATTCGATGGGTATGCCGCGCGTATAACCGAGAAATCTTACGAAGTCACGATATCATTTACGCCCAGAAACATGCGCTGCGGGCCAATTTACGATCGAGGTGAGCTGACTTCAGCCGTTTACAAATTCGATGTGATTGGTTTCAGATACGACAGCGAAAATTACTGGTGTGAATAAACATAAAACACAGAAAATCGACATCCGATTCATTACGCACAGCCGACTAAACATCAATCTTTACATGGGCGCACTGGGTACAAGGCAAAGCATTCGACACCATTAGTCACAATGCGAACTGAGAATCTCTCAATTATCAATTTAAACAAGTCAAAATCTTATGAAAAAGGGAAAAGGAATAGTCATAGTTGAGAATTTTAAACTTTTCCTGTCTTAATATTGATACTGAAGCAAAGTTTTTAGGTTTTTCTCTATTTCGATAATACTTTGTACAGGTAATTTATCTCGCATTCGAAGTGCTTGTACCTTCTTTATAAATTCTAATCAATTAAGGACCGGCCTCCGGCTTTCGATTTTCCACAGCGAATCAATAATAGAAGCACGTAATTTTATAGTAATATTTTTTTCTTATTGGGTAGGGATGAGTGGGGCAGATTGATGCAACAAAATTCTACATTAAATTTGAAATTATAAAACTTAGCCTATTACTTCATTTATTAATATTAAAATAGAGACCTTGGTATATTATCATGTTTAGAAATGGTAAAAAAAATTAATACCTCTAGAATCTCTAGCTCAAGTAAACATGTTGCCGTCACTGAGCTTTAAGAAATAATCTATCTTTTATTCGTATTGTAATGAATGTGAACGTAAAGACACAAAGAGCAGGAAGGGGGCGCGCGAGAAAATAAATAACGTCTTTTGAGGATGTTGATTTTGTCCCTGTACTCTCAAAGCGGAAAAGATTTAACTCAGAACCAGAGAAGACGATGTTGAATTCACATCTCTGCTAGTCGTTTCACACCTACGGCAAACAAAAGAGACGGTGCTTGGGTTCCTGGCTCGATGAACATTGAGGCGAGCGCAGGATGGCCACGACTCCGTTTCCGCGCTGTGTGAACTGAACACATGCCCAACGAGTATTTATCGGGGACTCAGCTTTGGTGCGATGATAAATAGCTGTTGTGGTATTAAGTAGGGGCTTGGTACGAAGAAAAAACGACTTTTGGCTGCGAACCTCGGCAGCAATTTTATGGTGTTTTACTGACAGTTGTTACAAGGCAGGTGGTGTAGGTTCCCTTACTTTAAACTTGCAGATCTAAAACTTCACCGCGTTAAGGAAGAAACACTTTATTAAGGAGGATACAATTGTACTTCCAGATGGTCAATGATTGATTGGTTTTCAGAACTCTTTATTTATACAATAATAATGAGCATGTTACAAAAACACTGTCTTAAGTGTATGTTTCAAGGTAAGGCGCCTAGGTAAGAAAATGAAATTAATTATGTATGTGGTTACCATTTTTATGCAACATAGTGTAATTAAATTATGGCAATGTTATTCTATGCTATGTCCAGCAGTGGACTAATAAAGCCTGACAAAGAAGAATGTTATTTTAAAGTAAATAGATGCAGAGTGCATTGTTACCTTTTAAATATAACGTAAACGAAAAAGCGCTCGTGGACTAGTCGAGCCGAATGGTTGGAATCATTCACTTGAGTTAAGCAACAACAGGCGCGGTCAGGTGCAGGATGGGTATCCGTCCCGTGACTACCGCTAATGGCATTTTTTCGAGCGCTTCCGTGCTTCGCAAGGCACGTTAAGCCGTTGGTGCCGGCTGGCAATCGTTAAGCAATGTCAGAGGCCTTATGGGCGGCTTGATAACTTCTGACAGTAAGGCCCGCCACTCCAGCAATCCGGACATGGCCCGCGTGGTGGAGTATGGCCTAACCTTCCTGCGTTGCAGGAAGAGACCCGTGCCCCAGCAATGAGGACATACAAGGGTTGATATCGAAGAAGTTACAATGTAATGTAAAAATTCAATGGCGAAATCCAATTCAGGTTTGTAAAAAGACGAGCTTAAAAAGAAAACTATGAAGGCTAAGTAGGCTTTACAAGTTAACGAGTAATAAACCAACTTAAAAGAAAACTTCGTACAAAATCCATTGAAAATCGATAAAGTTGTCAGTTCTGTAAAGCGTATAAAACCCATCTCTGTCTACGGCACTCTACACGCACTTGGTCGGTTTTTATGTAACTCAAAAACTTTCCTTAGCACTCGTCATCGGAGACCCTGCACAATCTTACGAACAAAGCAAAATTTCACATCGCGATAAACAACCATACAGAAGGGTCATTCCGACCATAAGTGAAGCAATTACCCCCGGTTACATGTACACTTCAATCTGTGAATCTTCTGTTTCCAGTTGCCAGTTATTTTTCTTGAACGGTAAGGTCAACTGAGAGTTGTGAACATGTCAATTGCTCATAGAAACGGGAGGTTAGTGGCAATGGCAACCGCGGCATTTTGATAATATAAGTTCGTCATTATCCGAAGAAACACGGTGACGGATTTTCTAAAATAATTTCTCTATTAGTTGGTCACCAAAGACAAAAATGTCTCTGAGGAGTCGTGCGTAACCATCGTTCCGGGGCTGATGCAAATGATTTCCTTGGCGGTGGAGCGGAGGAACGCTGCTAGCGTGAAAGGATTTTTTGGGTCAGGTGTGTCCCAGGGCTATTGATTATTATTAATTAGTATATTTATTTGTATTGTAATAATCTTAAATATTGTCTTTTTTTTAAAATAAATCTTATTTAGATGATGTGTACTTAACAGTTTCGCCCTTTCATTGGGTAGTCGATAGCAGCTACTGACTGCGAGGGAGCAGGGGACAACACTCTCGAAGTCCGATAAGATATATCACAGTTATAAGCCAGTTTACGTAGATGCTACTTGCATCATAGTGCTCCATGCTTCTGCGTAACTATTGATCTACACCTATTGAGATTTCGAGTGGAAAATACGAGTGGCATCAATACAGGGCGGGCGTCTCTTATAAAACTTGCCTCCGTCTTTCTTCGATAAATTTGCACTTCGCTCACCTACTTAGTCGGATGAAGAAACTTTTCATGTCCACTGTTCCACCCGATCCGTCGTATTTCGATATTATACTTAAGAACGGTTCAATTATGAGTTTCTCAATTCACAGTTCTCGCAAAGTAGGTAGTTTTCAGGATGATAGTTTCATTTTTACTTATTTATTTATTGATTTTTAGGAACACCAGACATAAATGATAGAATACAATGTACATGTACAATATAGAAGCAGAGCGTCATTAAAAGGTTTTCACATATAGCGACAATTTAGATGTTAGGAAAATACCTAGGTTATTCATTCACAACCTCAAACAAATGCTTAAGCCTAGGCAAAACAGTAAAATCTGACCAACACCTACCAGGCCATTCAGAAAGTTTTTCGAAAAAAGTTTTTATGTATAAGACACTGGCCAGGGCCACTTGTAACTGTTTTGAAAAAGTAAAAATAATACTGTTCGATTTTCAAATTTCCCCTTCGCATTTTTTTGAGAGCCAATTCAAATTTTCTTGTCTCATTAAAAAATGGATCTGCATCGAGAACATTTTCGTGCTATGATTTTTTACGATTTCAAAATGTTCAAACCTGATGAGTCATTTGATCGACTTCGAATTGCTTTTATGGATGAAGGACCTTCAAAAGCAACCATCTGCCGCTGGTATAGCGAGTACAAACGCGGTCGTCTTACTTTGGGGGATGAACAAGGGAGTGGTCGTCCTACGACGGCTGTCACCGAAGAAAGTGTGCTGGCAGTAAAAAAAATAATTCAAGAAAACAGACGAATTACGTACGAAGAGATTCAGCATACACTGTAGATTGGTTCAGGAAGTGTTCACAAGATTTTGCACGAGCACCTTCGCGTAAGGAGAATAGGTTCCCGCTGGGTGCCGCTGGTTCACTTTTTTTTTTTTTGAGCGCGGTGGTTATGTCGGACTCCCCGCCCTGAAAAGGGCGGTATACCGACTAAAACTCCTGGGGTGTTCCTCCGCACCGCAAAGGACGGGGCCACGGGAACGCTTACGCACACTACCGCGACCCCGTCTGCGGGCGCCCTTGCGGGCACTCCTTCGGCGGCGTCCCCGCCCCATCGCATGGACTCATACGACGGGGCAAGGAAACGCCGCATCTCCTCGTTGGAGCGCATGGGGGCCAATGTTGCTTATTGGCCCCCTCACGCCCCAACGCGCCGCCCCCTCCATCCCATCGGTACTTAAGAGGGGGGTGGCGGCGCACCGCTGCGAGGCCCGTCGCGTCGCCCACCAGCGCTTCTCTGAAAGCAGAGAAGGCGGAGAGTGGGCCTCCTCTGTGCTAGAAGGCGCCCTCGGAACACGCAAGGGCGCCTTCCGGCCCGCCGTGATGGAGGCGGAGGGTCCCCCGACCCTCTGCCCACGGCCACTCTGATCCGACTGGTACGAGGCCCGCCCGCCACACGGCCCTCCCCCGATCGGTCCTTTAATCGGTTGGTCGCTTGGGTCCCGCTCCACAAAGTGAAACAGGGCCCACGCGACCTCTCCCGCCGTGATGGAGGCAGAGGGCCCCCCGACCCTCCGCCCACGGCCACTCTGGTCCGACTGGTACGAGGCGCGCGCGCTTCCGCGCAGCGGCACCCCCCAGTCAGTCCTTCATTCGGTTGGTCGCCTGGGTCCCGCTCCACAGAGTGAAACAGGGCCCACGCGACCCCTCCTGCCAGATTTTTCGCCGCTGGCCAGCAAGATCCCATAAAGAGAAGTTACTGACCAGCGCCCAGGGTGCACCAGACCTTGCCACTTACCCTTCCCACTGATTCAAGATGAATCAGTAGGAACGGAAGCGGAAGGGCACACGGGGAGGTAATCTGACATCGCACCCCACTTTGGGAAGTCCTCTTCCAAGCAACCAACATATCGGAACTTCTCGCCGGAAAAATTGAGCTCTACTTGCTGATCGATTTTGCAAGGACACCAAGGACGCATAACTATGTGCATAACATTCGCACGGCCGTCTAATGGCCTTATGTATTTGCGAAAAGAGAACAACCACACTTAATGCTAAAGACCGCTCAAATATGATTTAACTCGCGGCAAACTAACGGTAACAAATTACTTAACAATCATTCGGACTTTCTGCATCTTTGTTTATTTTTCTATGTATTTTTAAACGACTTTGAAAAAGGAGAAGGTTCTCACCTCGGCGCGTAGGTACCTACTCGTATATTACTTTCTTCGTCTTTCTTTTTTCCTTACGGCCTCTGTGGCGTAGCGGTAGCGTCTGCCTACCATGCAAGAGGTCCCGGGTTCGAATCCCGGCTGGGAACAAAAAAAAAGCCCAGGTCTTTGATGTTTACATGTTTGTGTTGTTGTTTCTGGTTCCCACGACACAGGGTATCCTAGTGTGGGGTCAGAAGCAATGTATGTGCTTGTAACGGTGCAAACCTCTTTACACCAAACCTCTTTACTATGTTCTGGCAAAACTTCGTCAAATCTTAAGCGATATCGATAATTCTTGTTTGTTTTTTGTTCGAATACTTAGATCCCTATAACGTCCCGTTGATCCCATCTTTATTTTAGGCAGAGTTCGCGATCTTTATTTATTAGTCTAATCATTAAAATATTTGTTCTCTTGTGTATAGGTGTTATTACTTTCCTTGTCTTGTGTAGAATTTTTTTATAATTATATGTATATTTTTAATAAATTATAAGCTTATATAAGTAAATGTATGTAAGTGTATTATTATTAAGTATAAGTATGTATATTAAAGTAAAGTATGAAATATTCAAATTTGCACTGGCTACCCGTCTTTTTAATTTTCTTCAGCAACTTTCAATCGTAAGGTTGTCTGGAAGAAATTGCTTTTAGCAATAAGGCCGGCAATTTTACTATGTATATTCGTAATTATTCTGTATTTATTGTTTTTCTTTATTAGTGTACAATAAAGAATATTCTTATTTTATCTTATTTTATGAAGATCAGACTTTCAGAGAGTAAGACAGGGAGATGTTATATCCCCGAAACTGTTCACAAGCGCGTTGGAAGATATGTTTAAGACGCTGGACTGGAAAGGAAAGGGCATTAACATAAACGGCGACCACATCTCACACCTGCGATTCGCAGATGACATAGTCTTAATGGCGGAGTCGCTAGAGGAGCTGAACCAGATGTTGACCACCAGTTCAAAGTCGCTCAGCGAGCTATGGAGAGCTATGCTCGGAGTTTCTCTGAAGGATAGGATTCGTAACCAATGCATCCGACAGAGAACCAAAGTTATCGACATAGCTCAGAGAATTAGCAAGCTGAAGTGGCAGTGGGCTGGCCATATCTCGCGAAGAACCGACAACCGTTGGAGCAAACGTGTCCTTGAGTGGAGACCGCGACTCGGCAAACGTAGTGTGGGACGCCCTCCGACTAGGTGGGATGACGATCTGCGAAAAACTGCAGGCAGATGCTGGATGCGGCAAGCTGAAGACAGGGCGCTATGGCGTTTATTAGGGGAGGGCTATGTCCAGCAGTGGACTAGTATAGCCTGACGATGATAAGGCCGCCAGTGGTACCTCTTCTTTTGTAACTGTTATCTCTGTAATTATTTTGTTGGTACCTACAATAAAGAATATTCTTATCTTATCTTAAATAATATTTTATTTCATTTAAATACTTATAAAAAATAATTTATTAAGTAATTCGTAAATGAAAAATATAATGTACTATAATTTATATTATGATAACAGCTGATTAAAATCTTAATACAGTACATTTAATAGTTTTGTGTCAGTTGATATTGTGATAAGACTAACCTGGCTTTTAGACAGGACCTTCTGAAGCACGCTATAGGTAACCTTGCGTCTCTCGAGAGAAAAGATTTCTCATATGAATGGATGGGAGACGTGATTCAATTTGCATGATATGATGAGTGAAATACGGATAGCTAAAGTTGAAACTCATGTTACCCTCCTTTACCGCCAGTTTCTGAATTAAGAATTTCATTAGGGTGGTTCAAGTTATGATTTTTATTTCATTAAAGTGGAATAAATAAAAATCATAAATTGTATTATAATACGTCATTATCTAAAAGTGAACATGAGAAATCATAACAACTGTGACAACTATTTTTAGAACATAGCCTAGAATGTAGTATTAATCTTTTTATGTACTAGGATTAGTACATAAATAGATTACCGCCAAAAACGGCCGTCCTTGACGTAGAGGTATTAGAATTTATTAGATTTAAGAAGACTTGAGAAAAGATGGTTAGAGTGGAGTTTTTTTTCCCGCTGCCTACGAAGTAGCTAGACTATTTCGTAGGCAGCGGTTTTCACTTTCATGTTACATTGTACTTTGACATTCAGCAAACAGAATATAAATTCTTTATTTACTTTGAAATAAATTGAATAGAATCCGCTATTTGACTCTCTTTTCAAGTAAGTCTTAAACGGTAAATAACTCGTCCATTAGACCAAAAAATATTTTAGTATATTTTTTGAGGACCTAAAAGCAACATAAAAATATATTTTAAAACTTTATTTTCCTAAACAGCCAAAAACGCGGTCAGCAATTTTTGTCTATGATTTGAAGTCCAAAAAATTGTAAACAAAGTTTGACATTTAATTTTCTGTAAGTGATCTCTGAGCATAGTGAAATAACAACAACGCAACCATGATTTCATCGAATTTACATCCAAAATATACCAATTATCTTTATTGCATTGTTCGAGAATGAAAAAAACACGTCAACCCCGGGAAGTTGTGGATTCGTGTACCCAGTGAAATTAACATTCGAAAAACTTGGCTCAAACTTGCCAAAAGAGACCCCGACTCTTTATCAATTGAAACTCGGGTGTATTTATGTGAAGATCACTTTGATGTAAGTCCTATAATAATCAATGTCCACTGGCTCTGGCTGAAAGATGTTTGTTTACATACTTTAGATGCTTTCAAGATGGCGGATAGCGTTTTCGCCGTTACGAATTAAACGAGGAAAAAATTTTTTTACTTTGCAAATTTTGCAGCCGTCCTGCATACTTACTTATCAAAATCAATAATTTCGGTTTCTTACGTTAAATACTATAGGAAATATATATTTATATCGCGTCAAATTTGATACGTGTCAAATAGCGGATTGAATTATCTTATCATACATTATACATGTATGCACCATGTTATAATCGTAGGTACATTATAGTACATAGTCTCTACATTTGTTGCGAAATGACATGAAAAGGTTTTATTCAAAGTAGCGCAGAAACTGCGGCTTAATGGACGTTACAATTCAAACTAGGTGTCCATTTCAAAATCTAGATCATTTTGGAGTTGTTGGCATGTCATTTGTCCAAACGATTCCTTGTCTTATATAGGTACTGTTTCACTTTTTTTTGAGCATATTTTAAGGTTCTTGTGTATATTTGTAGTACTTACAAAAAGTTTCTATCCGTCTATCTTATCTCTTTTTGTGTGATAAGGCCGCCATCTGCCTTCGTCGTGAAGGAAAACATCGTGATGAAACCTGAGTGTCTGACGTGTTCAAATACCTCAGCGCAGTAAATTGCCATCCGTGGTGGGCTCGCGTGGTAATTAAGCTCATACTCTCTCTGAGAGATGGCCTGTGCCCTGCCGTGGGACGCTCATAAAGGCCTGCGCAGACGAGGAACTATCCCCCGGGTACTTTTTTGTCCGTCGATATAGATCTCTTATAAATTGTGTCGAATAACGCACACGAAGGACTAAAAGTACCCCGTACAAAAAGTCCCTCAAGTTACCGAGGACATCAAGAGACCGGACTGGACAAAAGTTCGGTGTTTTCTTTTAAAACGCCTTTTCTTTTTCAACTTCATGTAAATTAACACAATGTAATCTCTGAATATTTGCTTGCATAGCGTATGCTTCACTCAATTTTTCCGGGAACAAATGACCGCACACCGTAGGCGTTGAGTCCGCGACATGTACTCGGAGGACATTTTTTACTATTCAGGGACTTTTGTCCCTTGGGGACAAAAGTCCGCGCGGGCCTTAGATGATCTCTGTCTATGTACGAGTATGTACGTAAATAGTTGCCAACGATCACAACAAACTGAGGTACATTTTTCTGACACTTCTACCTACTTACAAGTAGGGGCCTGTCGGTAATCCCACGTTGCTTGCATTCAATCAATAAGTCTTATATAAATAATGAGGGACAAAGACGCCAACCCATTATTCGTTAGCAGGGGACATTAACAAGGGTCCAGTCCAATTTTCACCCTGTCTACGTTGATGTATCGATAGGTCAGAGGGAACGGAACCCACCACGTTATTACTGTGTCTCTTTATAATAAACCACACCCGTAGTACTGGACTCCTGGAAATATCGGGTTTTACTCGTTACCGGTACAAGGGCCGCACGGTGGTCAATTATCAGTTTTTAGAAGGCAAAAAGTCTGTTATAAAGCTAGGCAAAAAGTCTATTGTAAAAAAGCAATCGAAGGAAGCAAAAATAACACTATAAATTGTTAGTTAACATACTACGCTATTGCTCTACACTGAACATCTCGTGATACAACATGAAACTTTTTTTATTTTACTATATAAAGCCAAAATAATACATAAATAGTATATGTACATAATCTGCAGTTTTCAATAACATACTTACTAATTCTTTCGGTGATATTCATAGCTGATATGCAGTAGATAATGCTCCGATAAAAAGAGATTTGCACAAAACAAAACACAATTGTCAATCCGTAACAAGTTACAACGTGCAAATGAGACTCAAAATCAAGTTAATGCCACTTCAAGCGTCAGTCTCTGCCTGATTACTACACTTTAAATTATTAGACTACCCTCGATTATAGATAAACTAATAATACATACAAAAACTAGAACTAGATGGCGCTATCTGCCAAGTGATTTTTATACTTTTTGCGTTCTAAAACCTGTTAATTGGCCACCGTGGGCCGTAGCAAGGGGTAGGTACCTCAGGACTAGTTGAATTTGATCTAGATAAAAATATCTAGAAACTGCCTTAGCCACTTGTGATTATGTGCCAAGTTGCATTAACATTTGTTTAGGGCTCCGTACATCAAAAGGAGAAACAGAACCCGTTTAGGGTCACTTTGATGTCCGTCCGTCCATTAGTCTAGTTGAAATTAAAACGATACAGGTGGGTCTACAGTCCATTGTTGCGACCATTGATGCCGTAAAAAACATACCTATATTTATTTTAAACGCTACACTCAAATGAATCAAAATTCATAGGGTACTTCCTGTCGACCTAGAACTATGGAAATTATTTTATATTTATTTATTGAAAGAAAACTAACAATTACTAGGTATATAAAATAGTTACAAGTCAGAAAAAAACTTACGTGGATATATTTAAACAGACAAAATAAAAACTTCCTTCCTTATGCTACTAATAACAATCAAGGAGGACGTTAGTCGAGTTCATCCAACAACATATCAACGCTCAACCAATATTTGCAATCTGTCTTGTTACAACAACACTGAATTTACAGCAACAATGTTTACATTAAGGCGCTTAGGGGCGCTAACTAGCGCCACCAATAAAATAAAAATCATAACTTGTATTGTAATACTCGTACGTTCTTTTTTCAAAAAGTAAACATGAGAAATATTAACATATATGTGGTAACTATTTTTTTGCCACACCTGGCAATAAAGTGGCTTTTTCCGCACGCTGCGCGTACGGAAAAAGCCGCTTTCTGGCCAAGTGTAGACATAAAAAGATGTAGGTACACAACACGGGAGGTAATAAAGAAAGCTCTCGATCGCATATTTACGTCCCTCGCTTGCAGCGCGGGCCGCAAACTTCTGCGATCTCGGCCTTTCTTTGTATTACCACCCTAGTTGTGTAATGTACTATTTTAATACAGTTGCTCAAAAAGTGGCGTATTACAGGGACGTATAACGTGCGGGATGTGGGCTATTACACACTCGTGCGTTTTCTTTCCCAACTGTCAAAATAATGTCTATTAAAAAGAAAAACCAACCATGAAGTTTTTACTAAAAAAAATCATAGAAATTTTTATGAGCTACTAATTTGTTTCAATATCAGATTTTATGATTTGATTGAATGAGTTAAATTAGGTTTCATTTCATTTCATTAAATTTCATTTTCATTTCATATCAATAAAAAAATTCTACTGAAGACTTGGCTGTATGGGCATAGATCCCTTTGCCTACTAGAATGGATGAAGAAAAAAAATTATGCTTATATTTTTTTACGCTTGGCGCTATTTTCCAAATAATTTTTCTTTATTAAATTGCTTATTTATTTTCGCAACTGTATTAAAAATTGTCGTTCAGTATACACGTGCGGAACCGTCAAACATTGCAACTTGTTCCGACTGTCAACCCTCGCCTTCGGCTGCGCCTCGGCTCGGGTAGACATTTGTCGGAACTCTTTGTAATGACAGCCTTTCCGCACTTCTAATGAAAATGAAATATACTATTAGAACATACAGCCTAGAATGTACTATACTAAATATCGTAGGACTTTAATCAATGGGCTTAAAAACTGCCTAATGCTCACTACAGATGTCACCACTGTTGTATGTACCATTAATTTAACAGTTCTCCATACTATTTTTCTAAACAAATTAATTGTTTTGTGAATAATATCATTATCTTTGTGCATCCGTTGATTGCAAAATTACGGTAATTTATTTATATTCCAAGGAACCTAAGAGAAAAAAACTGTTGGAGAAAACTCTTCGTAGAAAAAAATGGAAGGCTAGTACTTCGTCAAGACTTGTGATGCCCATTTTCAATTACTATGGACGCAATTCATACACTTACAGGTGATAAATTTATACACAAAGCTGCACACTAGACCAAACAAAAATACAATGTGGTGGTACTTAGGAAGTTAGGAACACTCAACAGTGCTGCCAACTACAGGCAGCACTGCCAACTACTCAGTTTTTAACCTCATTTCCGCAAAAACGGCCGTTTTTGGCGGAAATGTTAAAATCGATTAAATTCCTATATAGATTGATGAACCTGGGTTCTAGACTGTAGGTCCGAAAAATAATTATCACAGTTATACTATTTTTATTTTAATGCACTAACCCGAGGAACAAATTTAAAACCTATTTAGAGGCTAAAAATTTCACCCATGCCGGGATTCGAACCCGCAACCTCTGGCTATCCGTGCCAGCGCTCTACCAGCGATAGCCAGAGGTTGCGGGTTCGAATCCCGGCATGGGTGAAATTTTTAGCCTCTAAATAGGTTTTTAAATTATCACAGTTAAGATTTCTCATAACATTCACTTTTAGATAAAAACTGTTATAAAACAAGTTATGATTTTTATTCCATTGGTGGCGCTAGTGAGCAAACCAGCACCACCAATGGAATAAAAATCATAATATCTTGAACTTGAATTTCATTAAGGTGGTTCGGGATGCTCCCGCAGGCAACAGTCTACTCTTTCAATAGCTACCAAGTATATCGAAGTTACCAAACTTATTTTTAATCTATTATGCTTGTATACATTAAATATTGTTTAACTCTAGTAAAATTGAGAAAAAAATTAAAATTAACATGGATTAGGTTTATATCGACATTATGATATATAAACCCAATCCGGAGTTATTAGTAGTAAGAAGAGCTAGTGCCAAAGTAGGTAGTGGGGGCTGTGTAAGTGATGCAATATGCTTAAGCCAGATGTCGCTGCCTGTACGTAATACAGAGAATAGTGTAAAGAGGTTCGAAATTTCACTGATGTCGGTGAGTCGCCCATTGGCTCAATTGGTAGAGCGCTGGCACGGATAGCCAGAGGTTACAGTTCAAATCCCGGCACGGGTGAAATTTTTAGCCTCTAAATAGGTTTTTAAATTTGTCCTTAGCACGGGTTAGTGCATTAAAAATAAAAATGTTATTTAGATTTATTAAGAATTATGTAATTTAGATATTATTTTTACAATCTAGTTTCCCAAGAAGCTGGCTAATTACATGTCAAAACTAGCAACACAAGACTTTTAATGACACAACTTTTCTTCAACGGGTTTCTTTCATTTCGTGAAAAAGTTTTTGATGTTAATTTTCGTATAAAATTTGTGGATCTCCAGCTTCTAATTAATTCCTTAGTTTCAGAAAGTGACTCGTATAATCATGTGGGTACAGTGATATCGTTCCGATGTAAAACCTAACTGCAAAGTAGGTAGTCGGGGCTGTAAGTGATGCATTGCAATCTACTTCAGCCAGATGTCGCTGCCTGTACGTAATACAGAGAATAGTGTAGAGGTTCGAAATTTCACTGATGCCGGTGAGTCGCCCATGGGCTCAATTGGTAAAGCGCTGGCACGGATAGCCAGAGGTTGCGGGTTCGAATCCCGGCATAGGTGAAATTTTTAGCCTCTAAATAGGTTTTTAAATATAAAATATACGAATGAATGTAGATTCAGATATATTTTATAACCAACAAGTTCTGTTAGCTTTTAGAATATAACTCGGGCTCTAGAGTAGGCTTCAGTTTTCGCCGAAAGCACACGAGTGTAATACTACTTCCTGAGTTCCTGCTCTGTATAAAACTTTTCCTCACTATTTTGAAAAGTTATGTAAATAATACTCTCTAAATTTTCGTAGGTTTATATTATTTTATTAGAAATGAGCTTGTTTTTGTGAAGTCTTAGTTTTTTTGATTCTTCTTTGATTCTTCTTTGATTGTTTATTTGAAGAAAGTAAAAATTGGAGAGCAAAATTTTGCACTCTGAATAAACATAGCTCATAATAGTTCCGGTGACGGGGAGTAGGCAGCGCTATCGACTGAAACTCCTATTTGTATGGAAGACAGCATAGCGTGAATCCGATCGACGAGTTCACGGATCTTGGGATCTTACATATGCGATAACACGACTAAAATTGAAAACATTCCAAGTGCTGTCACTAATGTTAGTTACAATACCATCCTAATTTGGCCTCTTACTTATGTTAAAACCTTAGAATAAGGACTAAAGCATAGAAGGAGCGTTATAAAACGAATACCTGACACAATGTCTGTCTCGTTAGTTTGAAACGTCGTCGCCAACCACGTGTTAGACAAAGAAAAATATAGTAGTGTGATGTTTTATTATTCAAAACGTACCACCCTCGATTGTCAAATTGGTTACCTTTGGTGACCATTATGCTACCGAATTAAAGATGTTTAGAAAATCACAACTTGTAGTAGGCTGCCAAGTACCTTCAATTTGGCAGTGTGTTCGACAACAGATGTTGGAGTGCGTCGTCTCCAAAAACCTTGTGCTTTTTGGGTTGTTTTAAAACAATCTGAAGTGGATTTCAGTGGATATTCGTAGTATGGAGTATACGTAATACATCGGAATGGCGTATGTGATATTGGGATGTAAAACCCAATCGGGAGAAGAGAAAACAAAACCACCTTCATCAGCTTCCATCGGTAAGACTCAATTTTGTGTACTTTATAGTGGTTTTTTCCCTTGAATTTTAACTATGACCTACTGGAATTGCAACATAGCTTTAATATCATTTGAGAATAGTGTTTCAAAGTTAATAAATCATGAGTATAATCAATTTAATCACAGTAACAAGTTTGTTGTTTATTTTAGGGCGATAGGGATGGGCGCTTCCACTCCCTCAGTGAAAAAGTTATCGATACTTAGTAAAGAAGTTTTTTTTATTTCTTGCGTTTATTTCATTACTTATATCTGTAATTCACTTTTGAAAGCTCGATTCAGTAACATTCTATGAAGTTACCAATTTGATTGTTGATGATTATTGATTAATATTTTTCCTGCTTGAATCTATTCATTGCATTGATATATTTATAGATTCAGCTATGATAAATAAAAAAACTACCAAAAGGGGTTTTGATATTATTTTATTTACAATAATTCCACCTACTTTCATAAAATTTAGAATTTGTAATAAGATAATATGTTTATATATCTTATAGGAAATGAACTTGAATAGTTTTCACTGCACAATCCACATGTAGCAATATAATAATAATGAAGCGAACAAATCGCTTCTCTATTGTGAAAAATGGTGTCCAGTACTGGATTTTATATCTACGGTATGCTGTCAAATTCATAGAGAACTTCAAGGGTGTCGATCTGTCATAAATAAAATTAACGTTTGGACTGATTATGGCGATTTTTAATTAATAAATATTTATTTCAGGTTACCCGAAGAGAGCACAATGCAACAAATGTGGATAGACGGCATGACTTCACGGTCAAATTGGTATTGAACAAAATCACGTACGTTTGCAGCAGACACTTTGAAGAAAATAGCTTTATTTACAAGATTAGGTTAGGACTTTATTTTTTAACAAAGACTGTTATTTAACGAGCAATAATTTCATATAAACAAATTAATTTGTGTAAGTTTTCTACTGATTTATAAGTATGTTTATAAATAGCCAGAATTGTAATGTTTATTATTTCCATACCCCTTCCTAGTAGTACTAATCAATGCTATCGCTGGATTAGAAGGACAAACATTAAATGTTTTTTAATTTTTCCTAATATTTTATTTTACGTGTTCTTCTTTGTTTTTTGTAATTCCCTGTTAAAGGCACTGCTCTGGTTCCTGATACACAAGTTACTTTTCTTCAGGAACCAGGAATTTTAAACAATGTGAGTGTGACGCTGGTTGTGCAATAAATTATTTAATTAATTTCCGTAAAAACGTCTTCTAAATTTTGTCAAATAAAAAACATTCTATCACAAGTTATTGTTATACTTCTTTTTCTATGAGCTGCGCTCTAAAATTTTGAATGAACAAAGCTCGCTATCTAGGTATGGTTAGATCGAGGAAAATTTCTTTATTGGATGCAAATTGAACTTGTACAAATAGATAGTTTTCTGTAGTTTTTTTCAGCTAACCCGGGCTCAATGTCATGTTGTACATACATACATACATACATACATACATACATACATACATACATACATACATACATACATACATACATACATACATACATACATACATACATACATACATACATACATACATACATACATACATACATACATACATACATACATACATACATACATACATACATACATACATACATACATACATACATACATACATACATACATACATACATACATACATACATACATACATACATACATACATACAAACTTACATTACATACCAGATTTAGCATACAAGTTACAACCTTGGTAAATCAAATATATAACAATCTCACTGTGCATGTTATCGAACTCTTCCTTAATGGGTTCACCGATTTTGATGAGTTTGTGTATTTGCAACATATAGGTAAGTGAGAACAAGAATTCGGAGAGCTGAGAATTTATCGTAGGGTTAATAGATATGGCACACAAACGTTCGCGGCGCCAGCTAATACCATAATTATAATATTAATATGGACTGCTATATTTACAGAATGTTTAGTTAAGGAATAAATAATATCGACGTTTTCGGGTTGAATGTCCCATCCTAATGGATTTCTACTTTTGTCTATGACCCCCTATATAACTATGACTTTCTGCAACCTAGTACGATTGTAAAATTTCGAGTGGACGAGTTGTCCCTTTCTGGCACAAAGAATCATCGTAAGAGTAACAAGGAAAGCTATTCAATAATTACTTTTTATTTTACGGCTCCTTCTATGCTTTAGTCCTTATTCTGAGGTTAAAACAGTGCAGGTCATGAAATGTTTTCAAAATTGAAATATGCAATATGCCTATTGCTAGTTCTGCTTTTCTCAAACGCATCAGTCGAAAGAAAATTTAGCGTTCTGAAGAATTTGAAAACGGAGAATCGTAATCTCCTACATAATGAAACCGTAGTGGCGCTTATGGCCACCAGAGAAAGCATTAAGAAGACAGGAGAGAGCCTAAAATTTGATCTGCCAAATTTGGTACAATGAAGAGTTGCATGTAATAAATTGATTAAAATAATTAAATACTGGCAGTAATAAATATTTTTGATTTAAATGTCCAGTACTTTTATTTCTCTGCTGAAAACTTGTGGGATAATACGGGAAATATCGATTTAATTTACCCCAAAATTGGGGATTTTTGGTAACGTTTGTGGGTACTTTAGACCGTTATGCGGCCAGTACACAATGGCCCATGATGGCCCACTGCTCGCCATTGCCATTGTGTACTCGGGGTAATGGTGTGCAGTTTCAAAGCTACCTTCCCACAAAATCCCAAAGATGGCGCTGTCTATTGACTAAAACTGCTGTGGGGCTTTACATAGACAGACTACATCAAACTTAAATTTGTGACCTGACAAACTGATGTGTCGATAAGTGTTCTGTGGTTTTTTGAGAAAATAGAAAATATTAATACTAAAAAATAGGACGACTTCCGTGCAACTGGACTGGACTCTGATATAAACGCGTCGCTAAATATTTACCAACTTATCGAGAAATGGGTGGTGTTTGTGTTGTGCCAGGGTGTAAAAATGTTGGACGCCATTTATTACCAAAAGATACGAAACGTAAATCTCTTTGGATGAAAGCTATGAAGTTAGAAGGGCGGATAATAAAAGTAAAATATCCTTCAATATGTTCATTACATTTTAAGGACACCGATTACATTGACTCCGATATCGGACAGCTGCGTAAGTGGCCATCTATCTACTTGCTGTTATGTAGTACCTATAACATTACGAAGTAGGTCCTTATAATATCTATACATAACTCTTGCAGATACAAAAAGGAGAAACTTGAAGAGACATGCAGTACCTTCTATTTTTTCTTGGCATCCAGCTCCACCTACAAAGGAAAAAATTTTTGTTTCTCCAGAGGAACTTACCAGCTTGTGTGATTCCCAATCTGTTAAAGAGAATTTAGACCCAAATGATCCTTTAATTGAACACACATACAGTGAAACCTCAGTGGCTGTCACAGATAAACAGTCATCAGAATTATCATCTGATATTGAAGATTATGACACAGTTATTCCTTTCAATGCCTCAGGAAGTAGCAAAACTTATTCTAATCACAGTGAGTAAAGTTACAGGTGGCACCACGGTTCTAGAGCGTTGACCATGACCTAATTTTTTTTGTTTTGTTTGGCGAGAGGTGAATAAACAAGGAAATTACACTGTACTCGAGGCGTAGCGCGTTGCCTGCGCTTTGCGCCATGATTATGGGGATGACACTATCTAACTAAACCCCTAGAAAGCAAAGGCGCTCAAGAATCGTGGGGCGACCTAATAACTCGGCTGGTAACTTTAAGCACAAACTTATATAAGTGATTTTTTTTTCAGATACACCTTTAAAATTTGTACCAGAATTGCCTTATCTTATGACAGGCATCGCCACTGATGATCCTATTCAAGATCCACTGTCTGTGGTCGAAACTAAAGAAAAAAGAGATAGTTTGGAAGAAGATTACTGTTATGTGGAGTCTCTCGATGTTGCAAATAATATTCAAATTGCTGATGTAGAAATTGGTGAAGAAAGTGTAAATAACATTGAAAGTACAGAAAATGTTGTCAAACAAGAAGAAGATTTTACAGATAAAAAATCTGTTTCTGCAGCACCTGCCACAAGTTGTATGACTTGTGGGCAAGTTCCATCGTTTAGTGTATACAGTTACAAAAATGAAACAAATATGCTACATTTTTACACAGGCCTTGAAAATTTTGACAAACTTATGTTTGTATTTTACAGTTTAGGCAGTGCTGTAAAAAACCTTAATTATTTTTATGGCAACCCTCCAAGTCATATAGATTCCTTAGAGCAATTTTGTATGACACTCTTGATACTCAGAAGACACAGAGAATTTGAAGATGTTGCTTTCACTTATAAAACATCAAAAAAGCAAGTGACAAATATTTTTACCACATGGATACGATTCATGGCCATAACATGGCGTAGCATAGATTTATGGATAGATAGAGATGGTGTTACACATTACATGCTGTTAGATTTTCATGATAAGTATCCTAATACTAGAGTAATAATAGATGCCACAGAGTGCCCAATTAAAAAACCTCATTTGCCGACAACTCAGCAGATTACATTTTCAACTTACAAAAACAGAAACACTGTTAAATTACTTGTGGGTCTGGCACCAAGTGGTCTAATCACAAATATTTCGCCTTGCTATGGTGGTTCTGCATCTGATAGACAAACTATTGAACGAAGCTCAATCCTTAACAGGTTTGATTACAATGACGAAATCATGGAAGACAAGGGACTTAATGTTCAAGATATTTTTTTATCAAACGTAGTAAAGGTAAATATGCCTACTTTCTTTAAAAAAGGATATCAAATAAATCCCAATACTCTCACAAGAGACAGAAAAATTGCAAGTAAAAGAGTGCATGTTGAAAGAATAATAGGAATGTTAAAGACTTACAAAATCCTAACACAGGCCATGAACCAAACAGAAACTTTACTTTTTAGTGATATCACCTTTGTTGTAGCTATGTTGGTAAATTTTAGATCAAATATTATGAATAAAAATGCATAAGTAAGTGAAATAATTTATTGTTTTAATACCTATCTAAACTTTTAGATTATAAAAGTGTCTGTACAAAAATAGTTCCTTATAGGTACTGCCATAAAATTGCTTAATTTTTTCGATCATATCCTTTATGAAATTTTCATTTCTTTTTATTTCAATTATGCAGAAGTCTTGCATTGTGTAAATACAAAAATAGCACAAAGCCCTCTTTGTGCAAAACAACTGCCCTTGCACTTGATAATAATAGTCTATGACTACTTTTCAGTCGCCAATGCCCACTCTCTTCACACAACTCAATGTAGCTGATTGATTCAGGAGATATTTTCTCATTGGCAGCTGTAAATGGACATTTGACTTCGATTACACACTCTTCTCCAACTAAACCATCAGGAGTGCTAGCTACAAATTGTAATTCATCGTTAATTATGATGCCACATTTTGAAACGTGATGGCATGTTAATTGGGTAATTTTTTTAAGGCCTTTTTTTTCATACTTCAGCCCATGCTGTACTGCAGGAGCTAATATTTCAACATTTTTTAGTAATGACTTGGCCAGCTTTTTTTTTAACTTTTTTTTTACTGTGCAAATTTTGCCAAAGTATGAGCTTTGCAACCTCAGTAATCTTTCTTGTTTCCATTTTTTATTAATATTTCTTGTGCTCTCTTCTAATTCTTTCTGCTGTTGAGTAGTGAGTTTTAATCCTTCTAAGAATAAATCCTCCTGTGATTTTTCTAAGTAATCATGGTCGTGACACAGTGACCTTTTATCAGCTGGTTTAATTATTTGTACTATAGGCATTGGGTGCTGTTGTAGGGCAGAAAAATTAATGCAGTGATTTTTGAAAAACTCTGCATATTCTTTGTTGCATATACCACTTGGCATGGGATCAAATTTAGTAATTTGTTGTAAATTTTGATCTTGTTGTTTAATTTTTAACTTTTCTGCTTTCACGGGACTTCCTTTGAAAGCCTTGGTGGGGTGGTGAAATGTTTGAAGACTGGACGTGCAGCTGGAGCGAATATTGACGTTTTTCTTTGTAATTAAATCTAATAAGCCATACAGCACAGCTAAAATGTTTGCATTGGGCGTGAGGTCCCATGCCGGCTGCACACTCACATTGAGCCTCAATTATGATGTGCTCTTCATATTTTATTAAAATATTGTATTGAATATTTTTTCGCATTTCCGATGCACATCTCGAAGAAATGTAATAGTTGTTTCCTTCTGCAGCTGTTCGAAATGCTGTTTGCTGTCCCTGTGTGTTATGGTGCAGAATGTTTCAAGATCTTGTTCATCTAATGCCGGTAGTATAATGTATTTACATCTCGAAATAGTGTTGCATCAGGGGCTTGGATTTTGTACGTCGATTCAGGATTATTGACAACATCCCCAAATAAAATGTCATATTCTTGAAGTCTGAAATTATGGAAAGAATAATAAATAAAGTGTATCTTAGTAGCAACACAGACTGTAAATTCCAGAATGTCTCAGAGCGGTTTATTTCTTTAGGGCTAAATGTTTAAATTTTACATAGTTTTTGTAACAATTTAATATTACTTACTTATATACATTATTACATACAGAAGAAGATAAAACAGGTGCTCAAAGGCGAGGATATCTTTGTTTCTGGGTCAAGTTAGGGATGAGGTTTCTACTAGCAAACCTATTTATGATGAATGGCCATACACTTCGCCGCCAGGTACTGCTATCAGGCAACCGGGACGTGTGAAAAGGCCCTGAGTTTTGCTCAAGATTAAAAATATATCTGTAAGTATGTATGTGTATAATTATGGGTATGAAAACTCACTAACCTTTTGACGAGCACGGCCTTTTTCCCTATGCGCTTGGCATTGCGTTTCTCAATTTCTGCTTTAAGCGCTGCTAGGGACCAAGAACCATATTCTTTGCCCATAGTTGAAGGATGATATCAGAGTCCAAAGTATTCGTAGCCAGTCTTCATGCGTAGTAGATATGTAGGTGTCCAATCGTAGCCAGGTTTTCAAATGCAGTAGATAATCGGAGTCCAGTCGTAGCCAAGTCTTCAAATGTAGTAGATATCGGTGTCCAAAAAGTCGATGCCAGGTTACAGTCGATGTTAAAGCCAAAACGCAAGAGAGTAGAGAATGTCAAGGAACATAATGCAAAAACTCACAGAGAGTATATAAACATAGTGACATGCACAGACGAATAGACACATTAGTTTTTTTTTATGTGGTAAGAAGTTTTTTTTTATGCAAGCAGCACAGCCCCATGTAGCCAAGAATAAGTCTATGGACAGCGCCATCTTTGGGATTTTGTGGGAAGGTGGCTCTGAAACCCTCTTGCCTATCGTGGCGCGCAATCGGACAGTTGTCGGTTTTTTGGGCACACTTCAAAGGATCGTGGCCCATCCCTGATTACACAATGGCCCATCGTTCAGTCCATTGACCTTCAAGTTTTTTGATTTAAATCAATCTGAGCTCGTAATTTTGCGCCTTTTGCGCCATTGTTTTTTAATGACTGTGTTGTTGTACATAATTGTGTAATACTTGTAAATAAATGAAATAAATAAATAGTAAATAAATAAATAGCTGCGGCCGCAACTACTTCCACGTCCATCGCAGGTGTTTGCCAGACAGATATGAGCCACGCGCCATTGTGGGAACAGCAGCAAGTGATCGCGAGCAGTGGGCCAGCATGGGCCATTGTGTACTGCGGACTTTAGATTGGTAACGCTGAGTGTAGAGTTGTGATTCTACCCGGGTATTTACCCGAAATGGGTAGATTCGCGGGAATATTCCCATTGAATCTACCCGACGGGTATTTATGAGGGTAAATACGTTTATTGGTGTTTTCGTTCGGTAAAATTGTTTGCATTACCGTTAAATCCATTTTTATTCACGAGCCTCAGGACTATATTCAATATCTTTCATTCTTTTTTGACGAAAAAACGAAATAATTATATCTCAAGAAAATATTTTTTTTGTTATGGACTTATTTCATGAATTATTGAGAGATTGTTAAAGATTCTTACTTATCCGATCCGCCCGAGAATAAATAACCATAAATACCAGTTTCTACTGAGTATTTAACGAAAACTGACAGTAAATATTTTTAATTGGTTTTTTGCAGTAAAATCTTTTGGTTAGGGTCTTATTTGATCGGTATTGATGAGATCTTTGTTTAAACTTGGGGAGCATGGTCTGATGATAGCGCTGGAAGGTGTGTATGGGATCTCCTCAACAGATAGCTGTAAAACATTTGAGTTTTTATGAGTATTTATGAGATCAATTAGTATTTATGAGATCTTTGTTGAAACTTGGTGACAAGTTTTTATTATTTCCCTACATGAATCTCCATTATGTTGAACGAAAATGACTTGTCGGACAGCACCACTGCAAAGCCGAATATTCGGAAATCATGTACTTTAACATTAAAATAAAGTAATTAGTTTATAAATTTTATTTTAACTTCAATTACTAATAATCAATATTGTTGACTTTATATAAAAAATATTTGGTTTGTCTATTTTGGAACGTAACTTCATAATTAACTTTTGTAATTTTTGCCGAGGGTAGTAAACTAACCGTTAATGATTTCTAAAAGACACCTGTCACCTCAGTCATCCGGGACCACGGCACCTGAAAAAGTGCCGAAACGTTGGAAAATTGTAAAAATGTAATAAACGAGCATAAATCCGTGTAAAAACAGTTTTAATTATGTCTACTGCTCGTGTTAACCTTAGAAAATACTATATAAAAATTACTGTTCTTTAAAATAATCATATAATTAAACACAAACAACATGATTACAATTGTTATAACTATCATTTACAAAACTATTAAAAAATAATTTATTCAGTATCACTGTCGCTGCTTGTCAAGATATAATGAGTATTAACATCGTAAAACTCAATTGGTTCTAAATCTCTTGATGTTGATGGCTGTGGGTCTGATAAAGGAACAGGACTACTTAGTTCGCTACGTGCCAAGGGACTGGACGTCGTCTCCTCATCCTCTTCTTCTTCAACTTCAATCTCTATTTCAGATTTGTGGAGTAAATTCCAGTTGTATGATACAAAAGCAATTTTTGCTGCCCTTTCTGTGGTTAGTCGGTTCCTTTTTGTACTGTGAATATTGCCATGGGTGCTGAATGAGCGTTCGGTTGCTGCAGATGTGCAAGGAGCTGTTAATAAACGCACCGCAACTTTACTGAGGGGTCTCGTTTTACAAATGCCCTTCCACCAGATAGCTGGATCAATATTTTGAAGGTTGCTCCATACGAAGGATTTGCCCCAAAAACCTTCTTTAGCTCTATAATTAGCTAAATCTGCCATGACATCGATGTTTAATTGGCGTCCACATGTGTATATGCAATTCATGGCTTCGAGTTCTTCCTCTTCTTCCAGTTCAACTCCTTGAGTTGCAGGATCCAGCATGTATGCTGCCAAGTGGATCGGTTTAACGCAGCTATTTTTTCGCATTTCAGCCGCACTCATGATGCGTTCCTTTTCATTACTGTCCACTAAGGTGGAAAGATCAGGCAGTATGAACAACAGTCTTGACTTTATGTCTTTGAAGGCCATATACACGTCATTTATATGGGCATTATTGCCTTCCAGCTTGAATATGTGTTCCGTTATAGGTTCCAATAAAACAGTGAACTCTTCCACCATTTTCCAAAAACGTTCATCAAGCAAATTGGCCTTTACTTCTCTGGGAATCATGAATGCTTCCTCGTGTACTGCAAGGCACTGTA
The DNA here is from genome assembly GCA_934045075.1 of Yponomeuta sedellus. Lineage (NCBI taxonomy): Eukaryota > Metazoa > Arthropoda > Insecta > Lepidoptera > Yponomeutidae > Yponomeuta > Yponomeuta sedellus. The sequence goes on along the minus strand of OW203724.1, from coordinate 2,889,625 downwards.
ATGTAGCTTTGTTCTTCAAAAGGCTTCTTATGGCGAAAAGATAGCTGCCCCATCGAGTCTTGCAAGGCAGTTTTAGTTGTTCGCCTGAATTTTTTTCTTTTGTTATCTGCGCAAGCAGGGCACAGAGAATTTGGCTCCTCTTGACTGCTTTTAAGGTGTCCATAGCAATTGAAATGAAAGCTTGTATAGCTTCCGATTTCATCACGTCATGGCACAACAAGTTTAATGTATGTGCTGTGCAATTCAACTGTATTACATGTGGGTGTCTACTTTTTACCAGTTCAAAGGCTTTTTGAACGTTTTTTGCATTATCTCCGATTAGTGTGACAAACTTTTCGTTGCCATAAGTGTTCATGACGTTTTCAACTTCCTCGCGTAGATAATCGGCGGTGTGTCGATGTCTTCCTGTGTAAAGGCTTTTGACAAAAAATGGTTCTGGTTTTGTTATGATGAAGTTGATAATACCTTCATTTCGTATATTGCTCCATCCATCACATTGTAGATGCAAATAATCTGCAGACTTCAGTTCTTCGGTAATCTCCTTTTCCAACTCTTTATGAATAGTCTCTAAGTGAGTCGTTGACAAAGCTTTTCTTGTCGGCAATCGAAATAAAGGTTGCAATTCTTTAAAAAAAGTTTTCCACAGCGGATGTTCCACCATCGAGAGAGGGGTGCCGGTTACAAATATTGCCTTTGAAAGCAAATTGGTGAAATGTTGCTGTTTGTCTTGTGTAAACTCGGGCATTACAAGGCCACACATATTGTCACGTGGTTGCCCATCTGAAGAGTCCGTTGTTGATGAATTAGAGGCGTTCACCGGTTTCAAAATTGACGTCGGTGGAGAATTTTCCTTGTCATTTAATGAATTTCTGATAACAAGAGGGCACTTGAAGCATTTTTTCAGATGAGTGCCCATTTTGTTAACGTTTGCCACAGTATATACTTTACTACAATAGCTGCATTTGACCGATTTATTGGGCAAACTATGATAATGTTTCCATATAACTTCTCTCTTTTTTTCGGCATGATGATCTGAAACAATGTTAAATCAAAAAGTTACATGTGGTCTCTTAAGATCGTTTCTAGTAGCTTCAAAGATTCAGGTAGTTCACTGTGCGGCCTTTCGACCTTGAATTATGACCCTTACGTAATAACGACTTCGTGGAACTGCCCGTCGAAAACATATCTTTACTTCGCAGAAATGCGTTACCCCATCCCGCGTTCGACTTCACTCCCTGTTTCGCCCTAACAAGATTATATCCGAACTAACCTGATTATAATAAATTTTACTGAATGCAAAAGCTGTTAGTTTTAAAATACAGTGGTTTTCGGGTATAACGACGATGAAGGGACCACTGTAAGTTCGTGGTTATATCCGTAAGTTGTTACAGGCAAAGGTAAGCAACGCCTTTTCTTTAACAGTGAATGTGCGCCTAGAAGCCATACTTATTCAAAAGTTTACTAAACACAGTTGCTACTCAAAATATCAATTTATAACAACTATACATTTAACTCTGAAACGTGCACCCTTGGTAGGTAACTACCTAGCTAATATCTATAAACAAAAAGTAAAGGTCGCCACAGTTGCTGACCATTTGTGTGGATATAAACAATAGATAAGAAAGCTCTTTGTGTCTTTGGCGGCCGACTCCGGTTGCCATATCTGCATAGGATTTCTAAGAATTTGTCACATATTATTCATTAAAAACAGTCGTTACACTCGAACTCGGCGTTACATCCATAGCTGCTATAGGCATATATTTTGTACTAAATTATGCTTTAAATTCAAGGGACTTAGATTTAAAGTTGTTATAGACAAAATGTCACTACAAACAAGGTAGTAATGAATGAAATTCACTAATAGATTATGCGGAGAAGAACCTAATCTTTAATGTTTAAGTAGCCTTTTTTGCGCTTAGTATTAATTATCAATTCTTTGATACTCCTGATGGGTAAGACGTATCCACTTCGCAAGAAAGCTGCTTTTTTACAATGGCCGATGTAATTGGCTTTTAATTAATTACTAGGTACAAAAAAATAAATGTTTAGTACAAAAAAGAAATTTTGTTACTCACCTTTGAGATGAACAAGTTTTAATTCAATTACGCGCCGCACAATGAATAGGTAATAACTGAGTCAAATAACAAATTCGTTGTTCCAGTAACAGTCTCTGACCAAATCACAGTGCAAATAAAAAAGTCCAGTAGAATGCAAAGTCGGCAAAAAAGTTAACTAGACGAAATAGAACACCCGTTCGCATGACCTCAAATACGAGCAGTGAATGATGTAGCCAACAAAACAATTACTGTCCCTTCCTTGCAGTGTTGCCAACTTTATTGATGATAAGATTTTTTGTGGATATTGTACAGAAATATGACCAAATAAACAAACTAGGAGTATGACTATACAGGGATGTAATCTCAGGTCTTTTTAGTCCCGTAGTACGACAAATGAGTTACCTAGAATGATTCATATTCATTTATTTTATGATATTCATTTATTTGATTTCAATATTATATTTTGTTAATTTGATTTTATTGAAATCAAATAAATGAATATCATAAAATAAATGAATATGAATCATTCTAGGTTCTCCTTTGAGGAGATCCTGTAACCACGTTCTTTTTCCCAGATCTAACTAACTAATCAGAATCACCTTACTTTGCCGTAATCAGATCTTATCAGAAAGTTCTGCTAAAGATCTATTGAGATCTTTAGCAGAACTTTCTGATAAGATCTGATTACAGATTAAATAAGGCAAAACTCGAATAGTTTCCTACTATCCGTTGTGAAGATCTAGTGTCTGAAGGTACTGATGATGGCACTAGAATTTGGGTACTTTGCTGTGCCATCTAAGAACTTGTCACCAAGTTTCAACACAGATCTCATAAATACTAATCGAATAAGTACAAACTCAAATGGTCTACTGCTATCCGTTCAGGAAATCCCATACACACCTTCCAGCGCTATCATCAGATCATGCTCCCCAAGTTTAAACAAAGATCTCATCAATACCGATCAAATAAGACACTAAATAAAAGATTTTACTGTCAGTTTTCGTTAAATACTCAGTAGAAACTGGTATTTATGGTTATTTACTCTCGGGTGGATAATTGCTAAGTAAGAATCTTTAACAATCTCTCAATAATTCATGAAATAAGTCCATCACAAAAAAGTTATTTTCTTGAGATATACTTATTTCGTTCTTTCGTCAAAAAAGAATGAAAGATATTGAATATAGTCCTGAGGCTCGTGAGTAAAAATGGATTTAACGGTAATGCAATCTATTTTAGCGAACGAAAACACCAATAAACGTATTTACCCACATAAATACCCATTTCTGGTATTTACCCGGGTATTTACCCGTTTTGGGTATTTACCCGGGAATATACCTTTCGGGTATATTCCCGCGACCCAACTCTAGCTGAGTGTGTGTCCTCAGAATAATTGTTCTGAGTGTGTGTCACAGAACAATCGTTCGTACGTAGCTAGTCTGTGATTCTAATTTGTTTGTGTTGTGATGTGAGGCTCAAAAGGATTAGTTTCCAGGGCCGTTAAACCTAATGTAAAAATAAAAAAGAAGTGTTGTGATGTGATTTGAATTGAAAACAAACTGTAACATTTGTGCGTGAATATATCACGAAAAGCAACAACATGCAAGAAAATTATCCATTTTTGATTGCTGTCAAGTTACTAAAACCAGAACATGAGAAATTTAACAAAATACCAATAACATCGGAAGAGGTTAGTCCAAAATATTCGTTGAAACAAAACATGATAGATGCTGGACGAAATCTCTTACAGAGATAAGCTCGCCTTTGTACATGTTATTTCCTTTGTAGTACCCTGTTCAATGTTTCGTGTGCAATAATGTATAATAATACATAATTTAAACTAATTAAACATCTGTTTTTTTATTTTCAGTTTACTATTGGTCGGAGCCTCGAAAACAATGCCGTTATTACATACTTGGCTATATCAAGGAAACACTGCACATTCAAAATGTCGAAGGATAATGAGTGGTTTATTGAAGATTTTAGCTCATTTGGAATTGAAGTTAACAACAATAAACTGAAAAAAGGTGTTACTTGCAAGCTCAGCAATGACGATATCATCCAACTCGATGCTACAGGTGAATTTATCTACAAATTTGTAATGAACAACGATGACGACTTTGTGCCACGAAAGAGAATCAAACTTGAAAACTGTTCCTCTGATATTTTGAATAGTGTGAAGATGAAGTTTGACGAGTCACAAAACTTTGAAATAAAGCACATAGAAGACAAAATTAATAACACAAAACAAATGCTTACAACCTCTACTATTTTAAAACAGCAGCTAGAGTTAGACATGACACGGGAGATGGAGCGGTTACAGAGTGAATTTGCTGTGCAAATAGAGAACCTCAAGGGGGAGAAGAATGAAGTAGAGCGACAGAAATCTCTCTTAGAAGAAGAAAGAGACACCCAGCTGGCCGCCATCCAACAAGAGATGGAATCTAAGATAACCAATTTAATGGTAAGCTTTTATGGCAGGTTGAAGGATACGTATGATTTTATTATTTATAAATACACAGCTCTTTAAAACATTCCTGAGGCTTTAGTAAAGGCAAGCGTAACCACAGATTATTTATTCAAAACATAAGTAAACATGTTTCTTATTGAAGTATTTTAATCAGAGATTTGAACATGCTTTACAACAGAAAAAAAAACACAAGTGTAAAAATGTGTTAAAAACACCTATTTAAAACAACTGAAAGGTATGTCCATAAACTTGACATTATTTGTAATCACAAAAATAAGCGCCAGCGAGTTAACTAAATATATTATGGAGAGTTTTACTTTTTTCCTCTATGTTCTCCACGGCGCTCGGCCTAGGCCCTCGCTAGACACTTTAAATTGTTGCATAGAAACATGTATGGCCTCGGCCACGCCACGGCGGGGTTCCTCGTGCCCGCAACGCGGAGCTCGGCCTCCAGCTTCGCAAGTTAGTCCCTTTTGACTTATGCGCCTTAACCTGAATGGTCTCGGCCTGAACGGAGCTCGGTCTCAGGCCTTGCTGCGGCAGTTTCCCATGACCGATTCTCGGAGCTCAGCGTTCGGCCTTGCAGTTATGTCCCATCTCATTGTCTGCCATTATAGTAAAAAAACTTATTGTAATAGGTGTCTCTGTCATTTGCCATTGTTAGTATGAAACAAAAAAAGAGCATCAGCTTGCTAAGTGCTCTACAGGAAATGTCCAATGACCATCCAAGTCAGCTGATGCTAATGACCGTATGGAAGCTAATTTCCCATTTTGCAGATTGACCTTAATTTTTGAACAACCCTTATTTTTCAAAATATACTGGATGACATACAGGTTACGGCGTTTTAAACAGCTTTTTTTTCTTACAATAGATTAGAAGATAAGATAAGAATATTCTTTATTGTACAAAACAGAAAATAATTACAGAGACAACAGTTACAAAAGAAGAGGTACAATTGGCGGCCTTACTGCCTCATTTTAAGATAAGATAAGATAAAAATATTTTTTATTGTACACCAGGAAAAACAATCATATAATAATTACAAAGATACAGTACTATTGGCGGCCACTAACTCCTTCGTAAGGTTAATAACAAGTTATGTATACTAAAAGATACAACACAATTGTAGGATCGAAACAAACTGATTTATTTTACTTGAAGAATCAATACTACCCTCAACCATTTTCAATCAATACATAATACCTTTCCATCACAATCTTTAGGAACAAACAAATTAAATCATAGCTCAAGGAATAATTACAAAATAGATCATAATTAGAAATTACAAATCAAAATAAAATTATATCTCTAGCAACCTAATATTACAGACAACATTATAAGTATTTACAAATAGTTACACAGTATTTGGGATGCCAATAATATCAGGCCACGTGTCAGGGGGTGGTATCACAATAGGTAGTTCAGGCGAGGAGGAGTCAGACCTAGGAGGACGATCATAAGTTCTGTGGTGGCTCGTTATTACGGGGCGCGCTTACAGCCCGTGACAACAACTGGTCAGCGTGACGCCGGTGTAACTCGCCATCTTCCGTCCTCACCATATACGCGCTAGGTCCCTCCACCATCTCCACCACGGCCCGCTGCCACCTGTCTCCGGGCCCGTACATGCGCGCGAGCACTAGCTGGTCCACAGTAAAGCTGCGGGCGGGCGGGTGCTGCGCCGCCGCCTCTAGTTATTGCGTGGCGCTGCTTGGCGCGGCGTGCGGGTACAGTGCCGACACAGCAGTCCGATAGCGCCGTCCGTTTAGCATCTCAGCCGGGCTCTTATTGGTACAGCTAGTGTGCACGGTGCGCAGCGCGTAAAGAGCTTTGGGAAGCTTTTCATTCCAAGGCTTCACTGTGGTGGACATCTTTTTCAAATTATTCTTGAATGTCTGTATGGCCCGCTCAATTTGTCCATTGGACGCAGGATGGTAAGGTGGTGAATAAAGATGTTTAATTCCATTCAACTTCAAAAATGTATTGAATTCCGTAGAAGTGAATGCTCTACCGTTATCAGTCACCAATGTATCTGGCAAGCCTTGCGCAGCAAACATTCTCCTGAGTATATTAATAATAGTTTCACTACTCATGGATGGCACAATTTCTGCTTCAAACCATTTGCTGTAGCTGTCAATCAGAACTAAAAAGGTTTCTCCTTGAAACGGCCCTGCAAAGTCTATATGAACTCGACTCCAGGGCTTTTCAGGAACAATCCAAGCTTGTGGGTCCTTCGGCGGACTGTTTCTCACCATTTGGCATGCTTCGCACTCAGCCACAATCCTCTCGATCTGCTGATCCATACCGGCCCACCAAACATATCCTCTAGCATAAGCCTTTGTTTGAACAATGCCGGCATGAGGAGCATGTAATAGCTTCAGTACCTCTTCCTGAAGAGATTTAGGTATGATGACTCTGATGCACCACAATAAGCATTCTTTATCGTGTGAAAGAGCCTCTCTGCGAGTCCAAAATGGCTGCATAGAGGGGTCAGTGTTAGAGCGTGGCCAGCCGTGAAGAACATAAAACTGTACTTTCTGCAGTAATGGATCCTTTTTAGTTTCAGCCGCTATTTTTGACGCATCAAGATTCCATCCATCTGGCTGTTCTTCTAGCAATAGTACCTCTCTCACTGCTTCAACTGCACGTACAGAGGTATCGTGAGCAGTCCATCTGCTCAGAGCGTCGGCGTTGCCTATCAATTTGCCAGATCTATGCTTTATCTCATAATTATAGCAGCCGAGGTTCACCTTCAGTCAGGTATAGGTTTCGCAGAGTTAAACAATCCAATCAGTGGTTTGTGGTCGGTCACAATATAGAATTTACGGCCTGCCAAGAACTGATAAAACTTTGAAAGCCCGAACATTATGGCGAGAGCTTCTTTGTCAATTTGGCCATATCTTTGCTCATGAGGCTGTAAAGTTCTTGATGCCATCATCACAGGTCTCTCTGACCCGTCATCCATCACATGGGCAATTATTGCTCCCACGCCGTAACTAGATGAATCGCATATGAGCATTAATTCTTTATTCAAGTCATAACCGACCAGAGTCATATCAGATGACAGCAACGATTTTGCCTTATCAAACGCACTCTGTTCTTGCTCGCCCCATGTCCAGGGTCTTTTCGCTTCTAGAAGGCGATACAAGGGTTCCAGCAGCGTCGCTTTGTCCGGCAGGAACTTCTCGTAAAAGTTATATAAGCCCAAAAAGGCTCGCAGAGATTCTTTGTTCGTCGGGGCTGGCTTCTCTTTGACCTTCAATGGAGATGGGTGAAGTCCCTCAGCGTCAATCATATGTGCTAAGAAATTAATGCTGTTCGACGCGAAAACGCATTTCTTGACACTAAGCCGGAAGCCCAAATCGCTCAATTTCTTTAGTACAGCACGTAGTCTCTGGTTGTGCTCTTCCATGTTTTTTCCAGACACAGCTACGTCATCCAGTAGACAGGCTACGTCATCCTAGCCTGCGAGTGCCGACGACATCACCCTCTGGAATATTCCAGGCGCCGCATTCACACCGAAGGCTAAACGATTTATCTCATTAGGCCCAGAGGCGTATTTAAAGTTAATAGCATTGCCGTATCCTCGTCGACTTTCAGCTGCATGTACGCAAGCTTGAGATCCAGCTTGCTTAAGACTCTTGCTCCGCTGAGCTCCACGAAGGCTTCTAATGCTGCAGGAAGTGGATAGGTATCCACATCGATAGCTGTGTTTACCGTGGATCGGTAATCGCCGCACACACGTAGCGATCCGTCTTCTCTTTTTACGATTCTCAGTGGCGTGGCCCACTTGGAATACCTTACAGGGGTCAATACTCGGGTCAGCTCTTTCTCGACCTGCTTCTTCATTGGAAACGGCACCGGTCGCGCTTTCAGAAAACGGGGCGTTGCATCTGCTCGTACATGTAAGGTAACGTCCGGGCCTTTGTACTCGCCAAGTTCCTCTTGAAACAAGTCTGGAAATTCACAGCTCACTAAATGTTTCACTCTGTCATCAGTCCAGCACACGCTGGAGACTTCCAAACCTAGGGACTGGAACCAGTTCCTTCCAAGTAAACTAGGGCCTTTTCCAGACACCACTACGAGTTCACCTGTGCTTGTTTATTGCCGAGCACCACTAGCACATCAGTTACACCCATAACCTTCAAAGGGTCCCGAGTCCATGTCACAAGTTTTACATCAGTAGACCGCAGAGATGGTGGAGACAGCCACAGTCGTCGGTAGGTATCTTCAGAGATGATCGAGCGCGATGCGCCCGAGTCCACTTCCATAGATAGCATAGCGCCATCTATTGTCAGGTCCGCTGTTATTGGCGAACGGAAGTTTTCCGTGCACACATAAACACCCATCATCTTGTCCGCCTCCGAGGATCCAGGACTGCTTTCCTCGCCGTTCACCACCTGGTGCACCTTGACAGGTTTCTTCGAACAAGCAGAAGAGATGTGCCCGAACTTCTTGCAGTAAAAGCATCTCGCCTTCACAAAAGGACAACGTTCATTCTCCTTGTGCTGTCGTGCACAATGTCGACACTCAATCGACTTGATTCTACTAATGTCCATAGGTACGTTGACATCGGACGGAGTTTGTTTCGGCTCGTTAGCATCGGGGTACATCTCCTGAAACGTCGCCTGGTAATTGAGACATAACTGTAAGGCCAACTCATATGTGAGATCCTTAGTCTTCAACAGATCACGACGCAGGCGGTCGTCACGCACTCCCAACACTAGTCTATCCCGCAACTGGCGTTTTAGGTCCGTAAAGTTACACTTAGCAGCCAGTAGACTTATGGCCGCTACAAAGTCTTGCACGCTTTCACTTTGTAATTGTAGGCGTATGTGAAACTTTCCGGCTTGCAGTATTTCGTTCACTTCAGGTTCATAGAACTTGTCCAAAACTGCTAGAATTTCCTTGAAACCGACACTAGTTGGTCGAGTCGGCACCAAAAGTGACACTATTAGTGAACAAGTCTCTTTTCCACATTGAGAAAGGAACAATGAACGCGCTCTGTCGACATCGCCCTCAGTAATTCCCGACGCGTCTAACGCACATAATAACCGTTCCTTGTATTCACTCCACTTATCAGTCTTAGGGTCAAATTGTCCAGGGAACACTATATTCGTCATATTACACGTCATTTTCCGACAATTAACAATAATTTTTCGCAGTCGCCAATAAAAAATACAACACAATTGTAGGATCGAAACAAACTGATTTATTTTACTTGAAGAATCAATACTACCCTCAACCATTTTCAATCAATACATAATATATACAATTTAATTATACTATTTTTATTTTTAATGCACTAACCCGTGCTAAGGACAATTTTAAAAACCTATTTAGAGGCTAAAAATTCCACCCATGCCGGCATTCGAACCCGCGACCTCTGGCTATCCGTTCCAGCGCTCTTTCCAACTGAGCTAATGGGCGACTCACCTAATAGGTTTTTTAAATAGTCCTTAGCACGGGTTGGTGCATTAAAAATAAAAATAGTATAATCATGTGGGTACAGCGATATCAAAAAACCTTACTGCAGAGTAGGTACTCGGGGCTTGAAGTGATGCAATTTACTTCAGCCAGATGTCACTGCCTGTACGTAATACAGAGAATAGTGTAAAGAGGTTCGAAATTTCACTGATGCCGGTGAGTCGCCCATTAGCTCAGTTGGAAAGAGCGCTGGCACTGATAGCCAGAGGTCGCGGGATCGAATCCCGACATGGGTGGAATTTTTAGCCTTTAAATAGGTTTTTAAAATACAATTTAATGGCAAACATTGCACTTTTACAGGACCAGATACAAAAGCACAATGAAACCGAATCGGAGTTGCTGAAAGAAAACACGTCTTTGAAGGAAAAACTGCTGAAGGAGAGGGAGGATTTTCTGTCGGAGCTGCACCGAGAAAACTCCTCCAAGCAAGACATGCTGGAGCAGCTCGAGGCCAGGATCAAGGAGCAGGAAGAGACGCGCCTTCGTGAAAAGCAGGAACTGGAAGCCATCCTCAAGAAGGAAACCGAGCAACTCATGTTGGCCAAAGAAAATGTACAAGCTGTTCATTTATTTAGCCTATTTTTTTAATTCACTTATAACAAGAGTCTCATTTTAGTTTTGATTAACAAAGGTTATATGGCCTAACCTTCCTGCGATGCAAGAAGAGACCTGTGCCCCAGCAGTGGGGACATAAAAGGCTTGATATCCGACATAAATTTACTAGTCGTTAAAGTGTATAAAATTTTAACATAAATCAATGTTAACCTGTATCCAGACAAACAGGAAAGGTGGGCGGTTTAGTTGACTAATCCGCTTGCTTGATGTTAACATTTTTTTTAATTTTAATATGAGTGAAATATGCAGTAGAAATGAGGTCCTTGAGAAGTATGTGTAGTGTTACTTTGAATGACAGGATCCGCAATAGTCTGATTAGAGAACATTGTGGACTGAAAGAGGATGTAGTGACTAGAATTGAGAAAGGAATGTTGCATTGGTTTGGACATGTGGAGAAGATGAAGTAAGAAAGATTGACGAAACAGATATATATTGCGAATGTGAGTGGAAGGGCTGGCAAGGGTCGTCCCAGGCGGACATAAATCGACCAAATAGGGGATGTATTATCAAAAGGAAAGTTGAAAAGTACCCGGAACGGGCGTGCGAGCATGCAACGACTTATGAATGTTGATGAAGCAAAGGTGATCTGTCAGGATCGTGGCAAGTGGCAGTCCCTGGTCTCTGACTACCCCTCTGGGATACATGCGTGAGGTTATGTATGTATGTATGTAATATGATTGAATTTATGTGACAACCAAAATTACAATTAATAGTTTATTTTGACACATTGATTCATTCCAACTTGTTAAATTATGCAATGTACCTACAATGAATTGTCTTAATAAACCATGAATTGTAGTACTAAGAAATGGGGTCCACATGGCTAAATGTCTGTTGAAGTTTTATGATAAGTATAAAAAGAGAAATTCCGGAGAGTCTAGGCAAGATCCGAATGGTTTAGATGGATCAGAGAACTGACACTGCTGGTTCGAATCTCCCTGCGACCTGGTTTTTTAAATCTGGGTGAAGTTTGTATGCATAAGTAGTTCACGCTAGTCCTTTGCCTAGCGGTATCAAGTCTGATTACCACGCTGGAGGTCGTGGATTCGATTCCCACTGGGGGCCGCCGTACGTTGGTACAAATGGCCTCATTTTGGACGTGTGTCCACGTTTGTGTTGTCCTTGCATGGTTACCATGGCACAGGGTGTCTGTCCCAGTTTGGGACCTGAAAGAGTGATTGCCCTTTTGGATATTATTTATAAGCTTTTACTTATAATTATTATAAGACTAGCTGACCCAGCGAACTTCGTACCGCCTAACAGTCGATTCTTTAATTTTTTTTTTAAATTTCTCCGTAAGAACCATCCTCGTATTTCAAAGAATATTGTAAAAAAATAATTAGCGAAATCGGTTCAGCTGCTCTCGAGATTTGAGCTAGCCAACACATTCAGCGATTCATTTTTATATTATAGAGAAGATGTGCCACCGCCCAACTTTGGCTCTATCCAAAGGAAGCCGTCGAGTTTTAGTGGCATGTTTTAAATGGTTTCTATACGTAAAGACAGTTATAATTTTAAAAAAAACTGATTGGTTTTATAGCGACTTACATTTTAAATTGTACATTACAATTCAGCAAACAAACAATTCAGCAAACAGAATGTAAATTCTTGACGTTGTAATAAATTGATTTGCTTTGATTGATCACAGCAAACTGGCTATGCCCGTGTTTCTTATAAAAGTATTAGGTAATATAATCCAGGACATGGTCTTTCTGGTGTGCCAAACATCCAAAGATTTTTTCAGTCTAAATCTAACCAATCGGCCATCTGTTTTTTAGGAACTGAAGAAGCTTGAAGAACAAAAGAAACTAAGGGAACAAGAGCTCGAGAAGGAACTGAGCAAGATAAAGTCCCACTTGGCGGACCAGATGATGGCCAAGGAAGCGGAAAAGCTACGACTGGAGTTGGAACTGGAGACCAAGTTGGAGGAGATGGCCAAAGCCAGCGAAGAGGAAAAAAGCAAAGTTGAACTATTGGTAAGAAAGCTTTTCGTAATGTACTGTACTTTTAGTAATATAGTTAACTGTTCGTTTTTCGAGGAGTCCGCCTTCTGTCGCAAGTACAATTCTCACTTCATTTGCAAATAAGTCGTATACGACTAAGACTTGGAATTCGATATAGAAAGTCGAGCGACAGCCAAAATCTTGATTGGATTCGAATGAGAAAATAATGTCTAATGAGTGTGTCGAGTTATCTTATTTTTATGCGAGAAATGTCTATTTTGCCTTCGAATATTTTGCGTCTACGCTTTCAATTCGCATGGGCGAGAATCGGCTCCCATGATTATGGTCAGTACGACCTCCGCTAATAAAAAAAAACGGTTCAAAAATCTTCCGCTTTCATTTTTAACTTCACCAATAACAAATTACATATGGAATAGACTGTCCCGCCTTGTTAGCTAAGCTTCATCTCCTCGTCCCCTCACGTTCTCAGTCTCGCCGAAGACTGTCATTGTTTGTTCCTTGGGCTCGCACAAACTTTAGACAAAATTCTTACTTTATCAGAGCTATACGATCTTTCAACGACCTTTGTATTGAAAACGAAGACATTGATTTGTTCGCTAGTAGTATTTCCGTTATCCGTAAAGTATTAACCTCTAAGTTTTGTGACTCGGTTGAGGCCTCATTACCGATATAACCCACTATAATGGTGTGCCATCTTCCTTCTTCTATTATTGGATATAGTTACCGTGTCTGGTGTTTCGTGTATCGTTTTTCTTTCACCTGTGCTAATTGCTCAAAATATTGCTAGCTGTGAAAACTTTTTGTTGGCTTTCTGTATCTATGTGTGTAATTTATTGTGTTAGTGATAAGCTGTTAGTTTTCCTAATAAAATAATAACTAGGTTTCATTTTTGTAAAAGCGTACGCTCTATTCTACTACTTCATTTCCATTTCTGATGTTTACGTTATAGATAATCCCGTTTTATTTTTTTTGACGTCCCGTATAATTTAAATTAATCAAAAACACGATTCCTTAAAACACTCCTCAGAGTCAGTTTAAATAATCTGTGCTAAAGGGAAAACGTAACCACATAATTATTATGTAACTGCCTCTAAGGATATTATTTTACCGTGTTGTAGGAATCGTGTTTTTATTGTATTTTCTTTTATATTAATAAATACATAATACAATACAATGAAAACACGTGGTACAATGAGGTACACTGCGCGTGGGTACACTTGCATTTGGCTGGTTCTCTTTGTTAGATGAAACTGATATCGAGATCAGAACACACCTTGAGGTTGCTATAAGTTTCCATCGCGTGATCAGATTCTACGAAACCTTTTTTGTCTATATTCGTTGTCTATTGTGTTATCTCAAAATTGTAAATAAGTAAATATTTAATTTCAGCTTCAAGAAAGAGCAGAAGCCGAGCGCAAATTATCTGAAGCACAAATTAAATCTGAGAGGTCTATCGAGGAACTTGAGGTACTTACTGTCATTATTTTACTTGATTTTACTTATTTTTATTTAATAAGGAAAACTAAAGAAAGTTACTTGGTAATTAGTTGCATAATGTTTATATCCTATAACGAACCTAGTAGAGGTCACACAAGCGGACCACGGTGGGCTCGTGGGGTGATTAAGCCCGTATTCTCTCCGATAGAAGTGCCCTGCAGTGGGACGTCCATAGTCTACATAAAAAAGGACGTTGCCACTCCAATCTAAGTTTGAGGTAAGTAGGCATTAACCATTGCTTGAGGAACCGTGGTCTTGACAAACGCTCAGGGGCATTTCCGATGCAGGGACCTCCCTTGCTGTGCAGCGTGGTAACGCTGCCAGCGTTATGGGGACCTTTGGGTCAGAGATGTCTCAGGGTGGTCTATTTAATTGACATATTGTATTTTATACTATTTTTATTTTTAATGCACTAACCCGTGCTAAGGAACAAATTAAAAAACCTATTTAGAGGCTATTTGTACGTAATACAGAGAATAGTCTAAAGAGGTTCGAAATTTCACTGATGCCGTGAGTCGCCCATTGGCTCAATTGGTAGAGCGCTGGCACGGATAGCCAGAGGTTGCGGGTTCGAATCCCGGCATGGGTGAAATTTTTAGCCTCTAAATAGGTTTTTAAATATTGTATTTTATTAAGGACATTCTGAATGCATTAACCCTCCAAGTGTGAGTTGACCGGTTCCATCAGAAACACGTGAGGGCACGCGAGGTGGAGCTGGCGGCACTGGCGGCGGCGCGCATCCAGCAGCAGGCCGACCAGTCTTCCGAAGTCATCTCCTCGCTGCAGCAACAGCTGGAGAACGTGAGTGTCTCATCGCCCTTAAGGCTGTTCTAGGCTCGCACAATTCAAAATAACATAACACAACATTTACATACAGGCACATACATTGCTTCTGGCCCCACACTAGGATACCCTGTGTCGTGGGAACCAGAGACAACGACATCACAAACATTAAAATTGTCCTTTTTTTTTTTAAATTGTCCTTAGCACGGGTTTGTGCATTAAAAATAAAAATAGTATAATCATGTGAGTACAGCGATATCATTCCGATGTAAAAACCTAACTGCGAAGTAGGTAGTCGGGGCTGTAAGTCGTGCAATTTAGTTCAACCAGATGTCGCTGCCTGTACGTAATATAGAGAATAGTGTAAAGAGGTTCGAAATTTCACTGATGCCGGTGAGTCGCCCATTAGCTCAGTTGGAAAGAGCGCTGGCACGGATAGCCAGAGGTCGCGGGTTCGAATCCCGGCATGGGTGGAATTTTTAGCCTCTATGTTTTTTAAGAGATTGTAGTATTTTTGTACCTTCAGGAATTTATTTCTTTCGCATTAGAGAATAAAAGTAATGTCATGCTGATTTCGAATCACTTTCGAATTACCTGCTGTACTAGCTTTGTTCAACATTTATTTTATTTGTAGGTAGAGAAATAATTTATTTGATGTAAAAAAGTATATAGATGATAGAAAGAAATTGATAGGAGATTATATATCTGATGTGCAATTAATAATATCCCATTCAAACTTTTTAGCAATTGTAATGAACTATTACACTATTTTTATTTTTAATGCACTAACCCGTGCTAAGGAACAAACTTAAAAACCTATTTAGAGGCTAAAAATTTCACCCATGCCGGGATTCGAACCCGCAACCTCTGGCTCTGGTACGGATAGCCAGAGGTTGCGGGTTCGAATCCCGGCATGGGTGAAATTTGTAGCCTCTAAATAGGTTTTTGTAATGAATTAGTATAGGGTAATACATTATACCACTTAGGGTTACCTAAATAACGCGCATTTTTATAGGTTAAACTGTGATAGTAAGCAATAAAAATATACTCAAAAAAATATACATCTTTGACAGGTGAGAACGCAATTGCAGTGCGTAGAAACAGAGAAAAGCACCCTCATTGAGAGCCTCTGCCTCACGGGCAGTGCGGCTGAGGGCTCGACGAAAGAGGCCACTCTCACTGAGGTCGGGGCGCTCATGGAGAGCGAGCTGCAATGCAGCATCTGCGCGGAACTGTTCGTCGCCGCCACCACGCTCAACTGTTCACACACCTTCTGCAAATACTGCATCACAATCTGGAAGAAAAAGAAGAGGGAATGCCCCATCTGCAGGTGAGAGGCTCTCGCACACTCCCGTACTCACTAGCCCTTCTGTCCTAATCACTCAATGACTGACTGAATGCGTACAGCGTTTCGTGTAAGACGCAGTTTATTTATTCTTCTTTCTTTATAGCCCGCTTAGCGATAACGTACGCATGCCTAAGGTCATTAGGTTATCTGTAACAAAATCCTGTAACCAGGCAAAGACATCACAAACGTGGAAAATCATCATGTCAAGTAACTTATTTACTTCCATAAACTAAAATGTTGCCGCCATAAAAAAAAACAGTACCTATTGGTATATAAGTATCAAGTTGTTAGGGTTGGTTATGATTCGTCATTCTTTGTAGTAGCAATCCTGAACCTTGATCCTTTGTCTTAATAAGTCTATCCATGCTTTCTATTACCTACTCGGTAACTCTGAAGGAAAATAACATACAGCATACGCATACGCTTGAAATCGCCCCTTGGGTAGGCAATACTCTTTATCTCTCTCTGAGAGAAGGCCTGTGCATTTTCTCAGCTGCCTATGTATTTTTCCAGCTTTATGTGTAAACTTCAATGTTTGTTCCAGAGCACCGGTAGTCTCCGAATGCAAAAGCTTAGTACTAGACTCGTTCATAGAAAAAATGGTCGCCAACCTCACAGACGACATGAAGACAAAGCGACAGGCCATGCTGAAAGACAGAGAAGGTGGGTCCTGGGGGCTTATTCCGTTAGGAGAAAAGTGTAAAACCTGACTCTGACTGACATTGCTACATGTGTCCATTCTATTGTCCATTGACTACCTGTGTTAAAAAAAATACGCAGGGTATTCTCCCCGCAGCCTAAAAACGAGTCTTTAACTAGTGCGTCTTGCTAGCTACGACCTACGGAACCATAAAAAGTCCACCAATAGTCCTAATAGGCCACTGCTCACTGAACAAACATTTCTACAATATGAAATTAACCGACAGCCCGTTTTGCCGGGGATGCCTCAAAGAAGAGGAAACACCCGCCCACATGACCATTCACTGTGAAGGCATGGAACAGCAACGGACCGCCATCATTGGGCAGTTGGGATCCGTTCAGGAGGTCCGCAGTGACATCAGAGCACGGCTGGCTTTCTGGAAAGACAAGGCTGGAGTCAACTCAGTTTTACTACGTACAATGGCCCAACCCTGAGGCTAAGTGCGGAAATCTCAGGTCTAACTAACTAGCCCACCAATCGGAGGTTGCTCAGTGTGCAGTTGATGTGCTCCGAAATTCTTTTATAGATCACATCAGCCCAAGAACTAACTTGTTCGACTTATGTTTGTTCGCTGTATTGAAGATAAACCAGCAGTAGTGTATCGTTTAACTACGAATCAATAAGAAGAGGTCTATAAGAATAGCAAGTCGAATTTCTCCACTTGAAACCAAGAACAGGCAAACGAAGAAACGCTGATGAGTTGGCTGGACCGACGATCTGTGGCAGACTGCTGGTAGCTGTGGACGTGGATGAATATAGCCGAGAAGAGAAAGAAGTGGTGTGCCTTGGAGGATGGCTACGTTCAGCAGTGGATGCATATGGGCTGACGGATTGACGTCTCAGAGGCTATGCGATTTTGTGTGCTAAGCGAAAGCTGCAGCTATCAGTAGTTCCTGTCCTGATATCCGATATTTTTGTCTAAATCCTTCAACTGTGTGTTAATAAGGCCACTGTATTTTGTTTATACACGGATTGTCGCTATGTTGCACAGCCAGTGTTTGCCCACCTCGTATCGCACAGCTAATAATTCGTGTCACATGTTCACGGATTATTATCCGTACATTATTGATTGTGCTTTATTTCGATTCCAACTTTCGGGTGGTGCATTATTGCCTCCCAGTTTTCTTAACAATGCAGCTTCATAATGTAACTTAACCTTCGTTCGAGAGAGTCAACCTTCATTCGTAATAAATAACGTACATTGTATTTGGACGATTAATTAGTTAGTTTCTTATGAAGCTGTGTTGGTTTCAGAGCTGAACGCGGAACTTGCAAGGCAGACCGCTACAGGATCCCGTCGGTACGCTCTTATATACATAATTATCGATTTAGTATTATAAAGGCGAAAGATTGTGAGTGTGTTTGTTTGTAACTTCTTCACGTCTAATCGGCTGGAGCTATTTTAATAGAATTTGGTATGGAGTTAGCTACCGCTAGTGGCATTTTTCCGAGCGCTTCCGTGCTTCGCAAGGCACGTTAAGCCGTTGGTGCCGGCTGTCATGTAATGGCAGTCGTTAAGCCATGTCAGAGGCCTTATGGGCGGCTTGATAACTTCTGACAGTAAGGCCCGCCACTGTCTTACAATCCTCCACCAACCCGGACTTGGCCCCCGTGGTGGAGTATGGCCTAACCTTCCTGCGATACAGGAAGAGACCCGTGCCCCAACAATGGGGACATACAAGGGTTGATAACGATGGAGTTAGCTGACACTCTGGATTAATACATAGGCTACATTTTACTGCGGGAAAATATCTTTTACTCTTAATACACAATTAATTTTCCCTAATAAACCGCGGGTAACACCGCGGGGCATAGCTAGTCTGATCATATCTGTCAAGAGACGTCCTTTTATAAGTTCAGTAGAATATCGGTGACGAAATAGTTTTGTTTCTATTTATACTCCTGTTTCTAATTGTTCGCGACGTACATTATGTTCATCAACCCATTATGTCCCCACCGAGGGGCACGGGTCTCTTCCCTGAGGAGGGTATATGCCATACTCCACCACGGGGGCCAAGTTCGGAGTGGTGGAGGCTTGCAAGACTAGTAACTGGTCTTACTGTCAGAAATTTTCAAGCCGCTCTAAGCCCTCTGACTTGGTTTAACGACTGACATCTATCGAGGGCAGCCGGCAACAACTGCTTAACTTAAAATTGTAAATTATTTAGCCCCTACAAATACAGTCCACTAAACTTAAGTGTCTGCTACTCTAATCAGCCCGTTTAACTGAAATAATTTATTTCAAATTTTTGGGTTATCCAGTGGCCTCATAATAGCAATTAATGATATTTTGTTTCGTCAGCCGAAGTAGCAGCTATGCAAGCTCCGAGGACGGCGGCAACTACGGCGAGTACGACTCGGAACTCGGGGAGGAGGAGGAGGAGTAAGTGCTCACAAAACACTTCACTCTCATCATCAACTCACGACATTTACAATCTTCTTAGATAGATAGATAGATAGATAGATAGATAGATAGATAGATAGATAGATAGATAGATAGATAGATAGATAGATAGATAGATAGATAGATAGATAGATAGATAGATAGATAGATAGATAGATAGATAGATAGATAGATAGATAGATAGATAGATAGATAGATAGATAGATAGATAGATAGATAGATAGATAGATAGATAGATAGATAGATAGATAGATAGATAGATAGATAGATAGATAGATAGATAGATAGATAGATAGATAGATAGATAGATAGATAGATAGATAGATAGATATTTAAAAACCTATTTAGAGGCTAAAAATTTCACCCATGCCGGGATTCGAACCCGCAACCTCTGGCTATCCGTGCCAGCGCTCTACCAATTGAGCCAATGGGCGACTCACGGCATCAGTGAAATTTCGAACCTCTTTAGACTATTCTCTGTATTACGTACAGGCAGCGACCTCTGGCTTAAGCAAATTGCATCACTTACAGCCCCGACTACCTACTTTGCAGTTAGGTTTTACATCCGAACGATATCACTGTACCCACATGATTGTGTTTAAATATTTTAAAATATTTTTTTTATTTGCAGCCATCCTACATACTTACTTAGCATAGTCAGTATATTTCAGTTTCTTACGTTAAATACTACAGGAAATATTCATTTATTGCGTCAAATTTGATACGAGTCAAGTAGCGGATTGGGAGGTCGTGGGCTCGAACCCCGGCATGTACCAATGACTTTGTTTTCTAAGTTACGTACATTTGTGAAGTTTAGTAGCAATACCACTCGCTGACCGTGAAGGAAAACATCGTGAGGAAACCCTAGTGTCTGAAGTGTTAACGTTTCCTTAGCGCTTGCTGCGTACAATGGCCGTGGGCCCAACTATGAGGCTAAGTGTAGAAATTTCAGGTCTTCTTCTTATGGTGTCTCTCCGACTAGCGAAGGCAGTCAGCTGCGCATATATATCTCTGTTTCTGGCAGGGCGCAAGTGCTCGGCAGCACCTGCGATGCCGGTCCACTCCCGTAGGTTTCTCAAGTAGGATTTCTTTCTCCAACCTACGCATCACTTGCCAGCGACTTTTCCCGTCATTATAAGTCGTTAGAGACAATGTCTTGTGTGTCTAGACTGGGGTTGTTGAGAAACTTGTTATGAGGAAGAGGATTTTTTTAAAATCGATTTTGTGGAATAGGATGAGGATGTCTGGCAGACTAAGAGGAAGGAAGAGGATGCAGGAGACTTCTCTCTCTCTCTCTCCCTCACACATTTCGTTTCAACAGAACTTATAACTTTCCTTCCTAATAAATTCCTCTTATAATATGAGGAAGAGGATTTTTTTTAAATTAATTTTGAGGAAGAGAAAGAGGATGATCAAATCAAAATATGAGGAAATTCCTCATTTTGAGGAAGAAATATCCTCATCAACCCTAGTCTGAACACATGCCACTTGCTCGCGCTTCTTGTTGACGCGTCGAAAAACCTTCGTTGGTAACCTTGTCGCCATCGTCGTCAGGCTATACTAGTCCACTGCTGGACATAGCCCTCCCCTAATGCGCGCCATAGCGCCCTGTCTTCAGCTTGCCGCATCCAGCGGCTGCCTGCAGTTTTTCGCAGATCGTCATCCCACCTAGTCGGAGGGCGTCCTACACTACGTGCCGAGTCGCGGTCTCCACTCAAGAACACGTTTACTCCAACGGTTGTCGGTTCTTCGCGAGATATGGCCAGCCCACTGCCACTTCAGCTTGTTGATTCTCTGAGCTATGTCGATGACTGTGGTTCTCTGTTGGATGCATTGGTAACCTTGTGGGTCCGGCTAATTTTATGCATGCGTCTGTAGCACCACGTCTCGAATGCCTTTATGCGTTTCCTGACATTTATGAAACGGGCTGATGATTTTTTAATTAATTAGATTAATAGATGTGTTGGTAAGCGCACATCTCGAGAGCAGCTGAACCGATTTTGCTAATTCTTTTTTTAGAATATTCCTTGAAGTACGAGGATGGTTCTTACGGAGAGAAATAATAAAAAAAAATAAAGAATCGGTGCTAGGCGGTACGAAGTTCGCTGGGTCAGAGAGTTGTACATAAAAATGAAAATTACACAGATATTTCTTAACCTAAGAGTACAGACGGCGGCCTTATCACTAAAAGTGATCTCTTCCAGACAAACTTTGGATGGACTGGACTAACACTTTAGAGAAGGAAGTAGTTGTACAAAAAAAACATAAAAATGATCATTGCAGAGGTCAACAGAAATAAACGAAATACACATTAGAAACAAAAAAAATACACGTCAATTCAATATTTGTACATATCTAATTAGACTAACATAACATTAACATAAAAATGTCAATACAATGAATTAAATTGACCAATTCAATTAAATTGCAGCCACGAGTACGACTACCCGTACTACCGGCGGCCACGTTACTACGCCGACGACACCGACAGTGGATCTGACTCGGACTCCGCCAGCGACGACGAGGGCGGCGGGGGCCCGGGCTCCGCCCCCGGTCATCTACCTGCCGGGGCCGCCGGGGGCGATGCCTCGGGCGCTGTTTCAGCTGCCACCGGTAATTGAATTGTGTTTTTAAATTTTTGTGGTTTTCTAAGTTATGTACACACATCTGTGAACTCATAATAGATATACCACACGCTAGCTGTGAAGGAAAACATCGTGAGGACACCCGAGTGTTTGAGGTGTTCAAATACATCGGCGCATATAGGCTTCATAAAAAAAAAATTAATATTTTTGTTTACTCCCTAGGTACCTAAAGAAACTACTATTCATTTATATTTGAGTACAGACTTCAAAACTCATGCAATAAACACAACTCACATTATATTTGGTATCATTAGAATGGTTGTTTCTTCATTCATTAACCATTTAAATAATAAACATACAAGCAAAAACAGCTTCTTTGTTTACTGTACATGCGATAGAAATAAAAGTCTACGTACCTAGCTGCGTGAAGTCGAAAGTGCTTGATCTTGGAGCCTAGATCTTAGATATTAGAGGGATGATGGGTTAAAATCAACACGACCGTGTTGATTTTAACCTAAATGACCTGCATGACCTAAATAGGTTCCGCTGACAACGTTCGCGTTTCCGCCCCCAGGGAGCAGCAGTTCGTCTGCCGAACTGGGCAGCGGTGCAGGTGCCGGCGCATCTGGGCGCCCCCGCGCCCGGCGCCCCCGCGTGGATGGCGCCCCCCGGCGCCTACTACGGCGGCTACGGGCGCTGCTTCCGCTGCGGCGCCCGCGGCCACTGGGCGCCCGGCTGCCCCCTCAGATAGCGCCCGATAGGCTGCTTGCCTTAAGCTTAGGAGACTTCTTAGCCAAGAGGCGAGGTGAGGGGTGTCAGATGAGCTGTAGAACGGTGGCTTCTCAATCGGGAGGTCGTGGTCTGATACCAATGTACCAATGACTTTGTTTTCTAAGATACGTACATTTGTGAAGTTATAGTTCCAATGCCACTAACCCCTTACGGTGAAGGAAAACATCGTGTAGGAACTCTAGTATCTGAAGTGTTAACGTTAAATGGAGTGGCCTAACCTTCCTGCGACGCAGGAAGAGACCCGTTCGCCAGCAGTGGAGACATGCAAAGTGTTAATATCATCATAGTGAATTGCGATACTTGTCAATCAACTTTGAAATTTACATTGAATTTTTATGGTAAACCGTGATTTGTAGTTCTATGAAACAGGCCCCTGCGCCTTGTAATGTAACTTTTACATCCGCACAGCACATATACAGCTGTGTGCGAAAGGTTTCACTTAGCTCTGACATATAGATATGAGGCGTAATAGGGTTAGTATCAGATGATCGTAAAAGCAACTGGTCACGGCATCAACTTGTCCTAAAATCATTTCGACGAAATTGCAACTAGACTAAAAAGTAACTCGTCTATGAAGCAAATCGTCAGAAAATTATTTTGTCTACTGCCCTATAATCTATTTGACTTAAATGTGATTGGTCTAAATAGTTGGTCGCCTGTTAAGCAACTCGTCTTAAAAAACAAGTGATCTACATAGTTGGTCGCCCGTGAAGCAACTCGTCTTAAATGGGTGTCGGGTAACATTAATCCTGTTTCAATCGTACCTGAGCGTTCAGATTAAGAAGTATGACTGTAAATGAGTAAAAATGGGAAAATCTGAGGCAAAATTCAGACTTATTCGGTGAAGTTTTGTTGAGGAAACGTAGAAATATTTTAAGTACCTACACTTATCTACACGGGAGCGCGTACTTTCTGAAAACTTCTCTACTTTATTAATACTTTTTCGTAGAAATAAATAAAAAGAACAAAAGTAATATTAAATCAATCAGTATAATGCTCCTGCGATGCAGGAAGAGACCCGTGCTCCAGCAGTGGGGAAAAACAAGGGTTGATAACGAATCAGTATAATAACTAGTTTGAAAAAGATAAGATAAGAACAAAACACACCTTTTTAAAACTTAACGCATTTTCTCTTACAAACACATCATTCTGCCTAAATGATCTGATTAAAATGAACATTAAGTTCATGGCATTAAGTTCGCCGCATTGTACAATTTTATGGTGCATTAAAGTATTAATAATAATAACATTAAATAAAACAAATAAATTATATTTGGCCTAAATTCAAATTTCTTTTTATGTCCGATATAACTATTAAAAATTCTATTTTAAATAACTATTTTGTGTTTCTGACGAGTTGCTTTTGAGACCAATAACTTTTTAGCTGAATTGCGAATTTGTCCAGGTGATTTTAAGACGATTATCTATAGAGACCAGTTACTTCATGGGCAACCTCATAATTTGTCTAACGGATTTCTGACGAGTTGCTTCATAGACGAGTTACTTTTTAGTCTAGTTGCAATTTCGTCATGATGATTTTAGGACAAGTTGATGCCTGGACCAAATGCTTTTACGACCATCTGATACTAACACGCGTAATAGTGGACACACGTAGTAGAGACCCCATTTCAGACAATATCGGATACGTGACATTGATCCAAATAATTATACGACAAATTCCAGTAGATATTTCATTTTTGCACACATAAGTATACGTGAAAAGTTACATAATCAAGGCGCAGGTGGTCACTTCACATATGTAGTAGATTGGGCTGTCACTAGACGCTGTATGTACAACGGGGGCGCTCTAAGTTTGTTGATGCCTAAAATGCTCGTCCCCCAACCGCCTGCCGCCGCTAAAGTTAATGTAACAAATGTTGCCTAATGGAGAACTTTTATTTTCTCTACGACTACGACCGACCGACGTTTCATGTGTCCTGTCAAAAAAACATGCTAGTCCCGTGGTACAAAAACGCTCCGTACGGATCAGACTCAGGCTAGGACGTCGCAATTTCAACGTATGGTTCTTTTATTAGTTTTCGAGGTATCTCGTAAAATGTGTTTCTACACCCTTTTTAGAAAACGTTTTGGATTCAATGAAAAACGAATTTTATTTAATGTGATTTATTTTTGCTAACTGTATCTCTGGATTGACGTCACACCGTAACCGGTAAACGAAAAGCGAACGGGTGTAACAAAATCTGCCCGATAAATTATTGTCGGAGAAAATAACTACAAAACTCTGCGGCAACATGAGCCCCTATCGCGCGCGAGATATAAACAAAGACTTACCATCCCTGACTTGTCCGATACGAAGGCGCATCGAAGCTCCACTTCTGTCGTGTATGTTAGAGCTCATGGTAAAAATATGGTTGGTTGTAACATATCCAGGTTGAAAATATTTTCCCTGATTATTATTTATCGTGTCGTTTTGATAAACCTGTAATTCTTTGTCGATGCGGCTGGCAAGAGATCATGAGACATCTCATTTGGGAGAAAAGGCCTTTATCCAGTAGTGGGCAGCGGTGGGCTGATAACGATGATTAAATTTATAGCATATAAGATCTTTGGTACAAAGTAGTATTTATCGTGATCATTAATTGATTTTACTAAATCCTACTGGCTAGTCATCGTGGCTGGTCCACGTCCTGTATAAGTTTGGATGTCATCGACATGGGATAACCCTGTATAGTCTGTTAGCTTTTAGAATATACCTCGGACTCTAGAGTAGGCTTCGGTTTTCGCCAGTTTTCGTACTGATGATCGAGTTCTGATTTCGAAATTAAGTGTCATGTTAGTTTCGATATATCTGTTACACGAATATATCCGATTCTATCCGATAGTAGCCGAGGTATATTCTAAAAGCTAACAGACTATACCTGATTTGGATCAGGATCATTCAGGAATTGTTATGTCACATGCTACATTATGTATCACGTGATCACATCCAACACTACAATCTATGTGTCAGTAGGTTATTTGAGATGGAAAGTCTGTTCTATGTTTAATGCAATATTTTTGTACATAATTGTTATCTTAGTAGGTATTAGTATGTGCTTGTTTGTTTACCTAATACCTGTAATTTAATTATACGTATTGGATTCCATTTTTATCAGTTCGTAGAAGATATTTCTATGTTTTATTTTTTCTATTATCTATTGCGATTCTATGTTTTGTTACATGTTTACTTGTAGACTGTAATTGTCGTTTTCAGATGGTCGGCACTACTGAGTGCCTAATTGTAATGACCTAAACAGGCAACTCAGGCTCATGCCCGATGCATAAGGGGTTTATTGCCCTACATTTACAGCTATGGGCTCAAAAACGCTGATTGTGAAATTGTACAGACACATTTTGCAAAAACAATCCTTCGGATATGTTTTTTTCCATTGGTGGCGCTAATGTTACTGTGGAGCCTCTTACTTTTTATTATTCATGTTTTCGCGGTGAAAAAGTAGCGTGATATATTTCGATACATTTGATTTGCCCGCACTCTCTAGTTTTGTTTACTACATGGTCCCGATCTTCAGCCGATCCACGGCCGATTTTTGAATTAGGAATAGGCTATTTAACAGGTTTCTGAAAACTGGTGTTTGATAAGTGCTCAGAAAGTGATAATTTTTAAATCTTTCGTGAAAATAAATACTAAAGAAATACCAACTAAAAATTCATTTCTAAAATAAGCCATGTTGTTGCTCAAGCGTGTTAGTAGGTAAGTAGTGGCTACTTACCTACTAACACGCTTGAGCAACATGGCGTGGCGTCGCACAGGAATAAGTGATGTCACTGGTTAGTACACAAATGTCAAGTCAACTCTCGGGTTCTCGGATCGCTTATTTACTGAGCTGTTTATAAATTCGACCAATCCTGCCCGTTTTCGATAAAATACAAAATTAACAAGTTTTATCATGTTTTTTTCAGATATGATTCATTTTTTAAAAGTCATAATTAATACAAACGTCTATAATTAATACTTTTTTTTCACACTGTCAAATAGCCTATTCCTATTACGCTAGTAAACATTGTACGTATTTTTTTACGAGACTAGAGTTTACTACGAGTAATCAGAGAGTTTCAAAGCCACCTTCCCACAAAATCCCAAAGATGGCGCTGTCTATCGACTTAAAAAAACTGTGTGGGGATTATTTACATCTTCTTCAGGCTTTATTAGTCCACTCACAGAGTACAGTCCACTGCTGGACATAGCCCTCCCCACGGATGTCAAATGACATCCGTGGCCCTCCCTCCCCTAATGAGCGCAAAGTTGTGCCATCATTGGGGGCATCAAACTTTAATCTGTGACAAACTGATGTGTTCGTAAGTGGTTGGTTGCTTGTTATTGTCACTGTTGAAATAGAAAGAAAATATCAAACATAAAATACGGCGATTTCCGTGCAACTGGACTCTGATATAAACGCGTTACGAATTTTTTACCAACTTATTATCGAGAAACGGGTGGTGTTTGTGTGTTGGATGAAAGCTATTAAATTAGAAGGGCGGGTAATAAAAGTAAAATATCCATCAATATGTTCATTAAATTTTAAGGCGAACGCTACACGTCAATATATATTGTGATAATTATCACGATATTTAATCAAGTATCTTGAGCCGGATCACAGCACACCCTACACCAAAGATACGGATCGCGTCAGTATTGAAGCGTTTTTATATGAAGCAGACGTGATGGACCCTAGACAGAGCAAAATAAAAGCTTGTGTGGCGATAATTATATCCCAATCAATAAAAAAGCGCGTAAAAAGAAAGCGTTGAATGAAAAATTGGCTACAAAAGAGAGCAATATTTACACATTTGTATTCATTGGACGAAATTTGCCTTCACAATGAAATGGACGGGATGGATGAATGAACTTATGGAAGGGATTCTAAGTTCAGTTTAAGCTCTTTTAAGACAATCTTGTCGCCTGTCAATGATTCAGAAGCAGAATCGGTGTCATAAACGTCCTCTATTGCTGCCGTCTCGCTGCGTACTGACGCGATAAATATTGACGCGCAACACTACACGCAAGATAAATATCATGATATCAGATTACAAGGATTTCTGGAAATCCAGCGATAAATATTGTGATCTGTCAATACACTACCCTACACGTCAATAAATATCGTGATCCGACAGTATATATTGACGGATCACAATATAAGTAGGTATATCTTGCGTGTAGCATTCGCATAAGGACACCTTTGCATTGACTCCGATATCGGAGTCCAGCCAGTCGTAGCCACAGAGAATCGTCGTAGCCAAGCCTTCAATGTAGTAAGTAGATATCGGTGTTCAAGAAGTCGATGCCAGGTTACATTCGAGAGCTACTTTTAAAAAGCCAACACGCAAAGAACAAATACGAAATATTCCAGAGAAATAGAGTATAGAATGAATGAACAAAACGTAGTGATTACATACTCTTTGGAATGAACTAATGACACGACCACGACATCACACATTAGTTTTTTTTATGTAGGAAGATGTTTTTAGGCAAGAGCAACACAGCTCCATGTAGCCAAGAATAAGTCTATAGACAGCGCCATCTTTGGGATTTTGTGAAAAGGTGGGTCTGAAACTCTCTCATTATTAATTTCAAAATCGACGGGTGTTAGGTATATAACGTTTCAAAAGTAGTATATCTACACATTACACTCTTCACTGAAGAGTCTTCGGTCTATGTTATTTATAAATCATAAATATATATTCACATCAATCTTTAAATTTAAGTTGCAAAGTCGCCCATAACGTACCTAAGGACAGTGCACGCATTCTGTCGACCTTTCCCAGGCATTTCTTGAAAGTTAGGCTACTTTGAGCAGTCTCTTACCACAGATTAATGTATTAAACTGAGCCTCTTACAAATAAAACAATTAAACATGAACTAAAATTGTTTTTATTATAATCATTAGCAACATGATACTTTACAATTAATATTCTAGATAATTATATTAATACAACATTTTATTAATTTGTAAATACAAACCGCAAACAAGAACTTTAATTTAGTATCAATTGTAAAACATCAAAACAGATGGAAAATGTGAAAAAATTAAAAATATTTGTGTCAAATGAACTTGAATTATTTTATTTACCTAATAAATAGTCATATAGTCAGAATGTAACTTGTTTTACTGTAATTAACTATGTTTTGTAATCTATAAACAAATAATGATATAAACAAAGTCTTTTTTAGTTTGTAAATTATTCAATATTCAAAATAATAAATCAGTTAACTTGATCATCCTCTTAATAGCAATACATATTTGTATTGCTAGACAGAATACCATTAAGAAGATCTACATACATATATATCTTAAGGTAATGCATAAAGGAATTACTTTCTTATCACACAACCTCGCATCTTCATTTACCTACATGAATGATAACATTATTATAATGGTATATTCCGAGATAAACACATAGAATTTTTATAGTCCAAAGATAATTATTATGGCTCATCCCACTCCTTTAGTGCTTTTAAAATTGAACTAAGTATAATAATATAAGTTACATACAGCCACAAATCCCGTGCCCAGCAGTGGGGACATACAAGGGTTGTTAAAGATACTCCCAACAGAGTAGTAAATAGGATGGACATCGCAAGAACAGTAACCACCTTAATGTTACTGTATCAAATATACTTAAAATGCATACATCAAAATGCAAACAACCTTTCAAAGCAGGAAACCATCAGCAAATTGTAATAATCATCCTAATAGCATTAACATTCCAATGTTACTCAAGTATATTTTGAGATAACAGATTTATATTGTTTACAGAACCAAGCAAATGTTTAGTCATTTTTCTTATCAGCAGCTTCCCCACCCTCGGTGATGGCAGGTACATCAGGCTTGCCTCGCTCCTCCACCATCTCACCTGAGAAGCCGAACTCATTCACCCTCTTGTGGTCCACCTTGTAGATATATCTTTGGTACAGGAAGATGAAGAATACAATATCTGTAATAAAATGAACAATGTCACTTCACTAGTCCTTCATCATCCATCAAGTTAGTTGAACAGTCCACTCACCATCTCTGAAACATCCGATGCGGTACATTGTTGGCATCTTGATTACAAACGCAAAAATGTCATCAATAAATGTGTTCAAGAACTTATAGGTCATCATCCTCCATGGCAGGTGTGCAACAGACTTCAGTTTGTAGTTAATGAAGAGCTGGGGAGTCATCATGATGAACCCAAATGTCAGCAAGTAACCATACATCATGTTCAAAACAAATGAGTACCATCCCTTGTGCTCTTGATAAAGCAGTGAGTAAATACTATACCCAATCAGTAGAGGGAAACAAGCCCAACTGAGGTACCGGAAGGCTAATATATCATATTGCCTGGTGCTAGACTCAACATATGAGCCTTTGTCAGTAAATATAATCTTTGGAATCACACCAAAAATGCGGTCTTCTCTATTTAACTTCACATCCATTACCTTATTGATCTTCCATATCTCTATCAGAAGTCCTATGAAGCAAGAAATTCGGACCATGACATTAGTTTCATTATCCAGCACATAAAGTAGCACAACGGTAGATTGAAAGACATTAAAGAAGACTGATCTCACAGACAGGCCTTCCAACGATTGCCTGTTGTTCCAGAACTGAATATCATTTTTGAAAGCAAGTAGTTCAAATATTGAGTGGAGTACAGAGATAGATATTGTTAATCCCAGCAAGTATGGGGAGGTGTCCAAGAGCAATTCCTTCACAGTATCCTGCTCTTCATCTTGCTCCTCACCTCCAAGAGCTGAGAACATACTGAGTTTGTCTCTCATAGCCTGTGCTGTGTACAGCTGCCATTTGAAGAGGCTTAGTGGCTGATATGTGAGTTGTAACTGTAGAACCTCAGTAGTTTTGTTGATTGGCATGTAGTCACGCATCATGTTCCAGTATTCATTTAAGAATACTGCAGGCTTGTAATGTTTCCCTTCCGGCAAGAACATAATGAACTCATCAAGTGGCGGTGGCACGCTACCTTGCATCCAGTTAGTCTGGTCAGTCACCAAATTCACGGTCAGATTTGGATGCCAGTGAGAGACAATTTCTTCGGTCATGATCTCCGCTTTTCTTACTTCTTCCTCAGATTTTTCTGTTTGTCCAGTCAGCAAGTTGTGAGTTTTCTGGTATCGAAGCTTTTTGTACTTGTTCAACATTTTCTTTCCATAAGTTACAAAGGAACCAGCATAATTTTGCTTGTCTCTGTAGTTGGGAGACTTGCCAGCCTCAACAAAGTAGACATGGAGGTAGATTGATCCATTGTTTAGCAAAGATTCAGAAGGGATTATTTCTATGGAGTGGGTGAATGTACCATCTCCTTCAGGTCCTCCATACCAGTCGCCATAAATCAATCCAGAATGCTTCCAGACGAGCTTTGATTCTTCAAAATCTCCTAAGAATTCTTTCTCTGAGATGTAGCAGTACATGTCTAATTCAGTGCCATTAAGAAACATGTTGACAGCAGGGACACGCACCACTCCAGAAGGAGTCTTTAGATCAGCTTTAGGAGCCGCCGGCTGACGGAACATTGATGTAATAAAGTATACAATTAGGGCACGAATTATAAGAGATTTGGTGATAGCAAAGAATGATTCTAACTTAGTAGGCTGCATTCTCGCTCGCTGCTCCTCAATCTGGGCATTTATCTGAAAAATAAATCACAATTCTCAAAAAACTATTGATTTATTGATAAACTGTTTTGCTTGAATGGTCCGGGCTTATTGGCATGTTTTAGCCTAAGTTTAAAAAGCTCTGTGCCTGAATAACTCAACAGGTGTATAAAATTTAGTTCTAATACATTTTTAGAAAACCTTGAATGAAAATGTATCATACGTACATCGACATTTTCAGTCGCTATGACACCATCATCACCTTGATTTGCAACCGATCTATCTTCTAGAACGTCGTTTGCTGAGCTTTCGCCGTTTTCTTGGGCCATTTTGTTGGTTCAGTATGCACTTCCAATTCAATTTGAAGATGAAAATCTGAAAAATTTATCATTCCATGATTCCACACAGATTTAGGAGACAAAAATGTCACACAACCAGTAGTGTTGCCAGCTTGCACAGAACACTACGGCATTAGATTGTTGCTTGCTCAGAAAAATAACTAAAGCATAGAAAGAGCCGTAAAATAAAAAGTAATTACATATTGAATAGTTTTCCTTGTTACTCTTACAATCATTCTTTGTGCTAGAAAGGGACAACTGCAGTGTACGAGTACACTCGAAATTTTACAATAGTATCTAAGGTTGCATAGAAAGTCATAGATACGTTGGAAGTCATAGACAAAAGTAAAAATCCTTAAGGATGAGACAAACAACACGAAAACGTCAATAATATTTATTCCATAACTAAACATTCTGTAGGGCAAAGATTATAACCACTACGTCTGTAGGGATTCTGCTCGTTGTGGTGTTGGTTATCGCACGTGCCACGAATTCTTCCAAAGGAGATTGACCATTTTGGACCAAATGCTGCCCAGGCGTGGGAGTAATTTTTTATTTTACCTTACATAAAAGGGTATTTAAGAAAAATAATTTAAAAAAAAACATCCACGAGGTTGTGTAGTACCTAATAATATATCTTATGGTTTTTGTAGCACTTTAACTTTTGATATTTCATTTTTTTATAATATTTACGTTGTTGTTTAATATTATTATCTTATTTATTCTTCCTCTAGTCAGGTCCCGACCTCGCAAGTATCGCTCGAAGCAAGTTTTTTGTATGTTGACAGCTTTGTATAGCGCTGTCTCTTTTTTCAATTCCAAGACAAGTTGATCGAATGGTACGGTACAAAATCACAGCAAGATTTGAGAGAAATTAAAAGTCTCGCTTCCTAATATTCAGATGTGTATGTGTCTGTCTCTTTCGCGCACGGTGAGTGAGAATACCTGTTACTCTGTACCTGCTCGGAACGATCGGCAGTTGTGCTCACGTTGTTTGCCTAGTTTGGTTTTTGGGGTGGGCTAGGCACGAAGACGTTGTAAGGCGGCCTGCTTTATTTTTAGATTCAATAATTATAGATGACGATGAGGATGATTGATTAGGTATCATTAATGTTTACATCATGATCATGTAACGAATAAATGATTGATTTATTATAGCACCATCCTTAGCAAGTGTTATAATAGTAATAAATAATCCATTGTTCACAATATACCGTGTTTTATTTCAAAAAAACAGCTGTTGGTTATGATTTTTCGTCAATGTAAATCCTATGAAAAATATTTTTTTTCTCAGTACTCCTCGGATAGATTCTAAAGCGCTTTGGGTTACAGTCTGGTATTAGTCTAAGGAACATTATGTACCATGTTTCAATGTTGGGCAGCACTTGGTCCAACGTTCATACAAAAATGGTCAATCTCCTTTATCTCGCTGTAACCTGCTTATTTCCAGTGATTAGTTAGTTGTGGTGAGCTTTTGTGTTGTCTCGTTAAGTAGGTGGTGGTTTCATGGGATCTATGGAGCCGCCCGACCCGGGCGGCGGTGTCCGCAATGTTAACTCAAGTCCCCCTGTGTTTTCCCAACAAATGGAAATAGCGGACGAGCCATCGGCTTCACGTAAGCGTGTTTTACACGACCGCGAGGTTGATGTCTCTCACGTTCACAAAAAGGCTGTCGTGGATGGTTCATCTCCGATTATAAATGTGGATGATTCCCCAATTCTTTTTGTTAGCCCCATATTTACAGAGTCCAAGAGGTATGGTCTGGAAGACAAAGGTCCGTATATTGTCCATGTTCGTAAAGAGGAAAGAGATGCAGACATGACTTCAGGGGTAACCCTGAGACCAATTAAATTAGGTCAGTTCTTGGCATGGAATAAGGTTGGTAACATAGTCTTAGGTGGAATAAAATCTCTGGGCAGAAATAGAATCTCAGTTGAATTTAAATCTGGTGAAGACGCAAACAAGTTTCTAAATCATCCGGCTTTACCTGGAGCAAAATACCTGGCAAACATTCCAACGTACAATATTACAAGAATGGGAGTTGTAAGGAACGTCCCCACAATTTGGTCCATGGCCCAGCTTGTGGAGGCGGTGGAACTTCCGGTGGGTTGTGGAAAAATTATCAAGGCCCGAAGAATTACAAGAAGAAACAATGATGAAATTGGAGCCCGCATCCCAACACAGTCTGTGGAAAAAGCGCGGGAAACGTTAAAGTTGGCGGGTGTATTTTTTGGCTAAAATCTATAAATATTTAATTAGCATAGGTTTTTAGCATCAGCTGTATATATTTCTGTTAAATTATTGTAGTATAGTATTTATTTGTAAAATTTGTACGTAGTTTCTTCGTAGCTGGTAAGTTTTTGCAATTTTTATATTTGAGGCCCATGGAGGAGCCGCCCGACCCGGGGGGCTCAGTCCCCCCGGTCGGCATTAATATCACCATTCCACCTAGCAATCTCAACGAATCCACCAGAATGGACACTGATGGTTCCATCAGGTCTGAAAAGAGAAAGAGATCTAGGGCGCAGCGCAAGTTATGCAGACACTGCAATAAGAGAAGGAAGCATCACAAGTGCGGTTCTGACACTGTGAATGTCTGTGGTTGCGACAGCGATGACTCAAAAAAACCAGTAGTCGAAACTGTAATGCCGACCGACACTCTGGATGCCTCGTCCCATAAAGATGTGGTATCTTCAGTGTTGTCGCCATCCTTTACCGCCTCAACATCCCAACAGTCTCCTCAGGTAGGTAGGGCTCTTTATGAACCAACAGATGTGTCTCCATTTATAGTACATATTCAGAGAAATGCAACAGAGTCTTCACCTGTACCCACACTCCACCCGGTTTCTTTTGGGCAATACCTAAAGAAACGTGGCTTAAAAAATATAATTAATGGCAGTGTAAAACGCTTAAGTAGAAGCAAGCTCAGTCTTTCGTTTTCAGAGTTTAATGATGCCAATGCCTTTGTAGCTGACCCAGATTTGGAGAAAAATAATTTTAAAGCCTTTATACCAACCTTCAGTGTGACTAGGATGGGCATTGTTCGGGGAGTCCCTGCAGAGTGGACACCTGAAGAAGTCCAAGAAAATATATCGGTACCTATTGGCTGTGGTAAGGTCATCAAAGTGAGAAGGTTCAATTATAAAGTGCATGGTCCAATTCCTACATGGAAGCCCTCTCAGACGGTAGTTATAACATTTGATGGACAAGTTTTACCTAAACGGGTTTTCCTTTGTTATAATGCTCTCCCTGTTGAGCTATACACCTACCCAACAATACAATGTTACAACTGTTGTCGATTTGGACATACAAAAACTAGGTGTAACTCCACACCTAGGTGTTACAAATGTAGTAATGCTCACTCTGGTGACTCATGCGATGTAGAGGTTGGTAATGCCTCATGCATTTCTTGCAATGGTAACCATTACGCAAACAACAAGTGCTGTCCTGAATATGATAGGCAGTCTAGAGTAAAACTTTATATGGCTCAGAACTGCGTATCATACTCCGAGGCCATTAAAATGCATCCACCCATCAGCAAATCTTATAGTGATGTCCTAATTTCTGCCCCTACAACCAGGTTCTCAACTCGGCCTGTTTCATGTTCGCTTCCTTCTGATCCATC
Organism: Yponomeuta sedellus; assembly: GCA_934045075.1. NCBI lineage: Eukaryota > Metazoa > Arthropoda > Insecta > Lepidoptera > Yponomeutidae > Yponomeuta > Yponomeuta sedellus. The sequence continues at coordinate 2,854,351 of OW203724.1, read as the reverse complement.
GCCAAAATCACACAAAAAACAGTTTTTCGTACACCCTCCACTCCAAAAATTAGTAAGGGATATGATCGAGCTATTCATCAATCCCTTATTGCCGAATATGACCCCCCATCTTCCTCAAATGGTTGTGCCCTTCAAGGAAAATTGAAAGATTCTAAGGAGAATAATCAATCCATCTTGGAGTTAATCTCAGCTTTAATACAAGCAATATCATCTTCCTTTTCCAATAGTAATAATTCTGTACCGTCCAACGCCGCCTCGATTATTCAGCTTGTTAATTCTCTTTCCAACAATGGCCAGTTTAGGCAAAATCCTTCAATGGAATTGCCGCAGCATAATTAGTAAAAAATCTGATTTAATTCATCTATGTAATAAATATAATCCTTCCATAGTTTCTCTCTCAGAGACATGGTTAAAGCCAGGTATTTCCTTTAAAATGTCTGGTTTCTCATGTCTTAGAGAAGACCGAGATGATGGGTATGGTGGAGTGGCTATACTCATCCATAAGTCTCTCTCATTTTCATCTGTTCCGCTCCCTTCACACAGCAATGACATTTCGGTTGTTGCTGCTGTTGTAAATAACATTTGTATATTTTCTGTATATTTTGCTCGTCCATCTGTAAATATTTTATCGGAAATTAGTAATATTATTTCTATTCTCCCTAAGCCCTTTCTTCTTTTAGGGGATTTTAATTGCCAACATCAGGCATGGGGTAGCTCTGTAAGTTCATGTTATGGGGAACAACTATTAGATATTGTTCAATCACATAATTTGTGCATTTTAAATACTTGTTTACCAACTCGTCATACTAAGCCCAATGAGGGAATTAGTGCCCCTGATTTATCCATATGTACTCCTGATCTTGCATTAGTTTTAGAATGGTACCCTCTGTCTTCATCATATGGCAGTGATCATTTTCCTTTAGTTGTTTCCTTCCCTAGTAGTAATCCTCATAATTCAACATATAAACCACGTATTAAACATAGATTAAGTAATGCAGATTGGTACTCCTTTAGGGAATGTGTTGAGTCTAAAATTAAAGATTGCCAATCTCTATGTGTCACTGACGCAGAGAGGTTTGCTAAGGTTTTGATGGAAGCTGCAGATGAGACTTTTCCTTTAAAAAATGGTTTGTCTAAAATCCCTTCTCCGCCTTGGTGGGATATAGAGTGCTCTGAGGCTGTTAAAAAAAGAAAAGAAGCTGAAAGGTTGTATTGTGATGAAATGACTCCAGGGAATTTAGACCATTATTTAGAAGTTTCCCGGTCAACTAAAAAACTTTTAAAACAAAAAAAATATGATGGTTGGCAAAAATTTTGTAGTTCCATTTCCCCAAATACACCACCTTCGGCCGTTTGGAAAAATGTAAGACGTTTTAGAGCAGCCTTCAGTGATTCTCACACTCCTAAAATGTCTCTTTCCTTAGCTGATCAGTATATGGATCACCTAGCTCCTCCCTCTGTTCCAGAACAAACCTCCATTTCTCCTATTTGCCATAATGAACATAGTCAGTCTGGTTTAAACTCTCCTTTTACCTTAGAGGAATTAAAAGGGATCCTCTCCCATGTTAAGGATTCTGCTCCAGGAGAAGATGGTATTCCTTACTCTTTCATAGTTAATCTAAGTGACTCTACTCTCCTTACTTACCTTGAACTCATTAACTCTATTGTAGCTTCAGGTGCTATTCCTCTCTCGTGGAAATCCCAAATCATCATTCCAATTTTGAAATCCAGTAGACCTTCTGCTGACCCTTCCTCTTATAGACCCATTGCCCTATCTTCTGTTTTAGTTAAAATAGCTGAATATCTAGTTAAAGTTCGTCTTGAATGGTTCATTGAGAGCAGAAACCTTTTATCTTCTTCCCAGTACGGGTTTAGAAAAGGCAGAGGTACTATTGACAGCTTAGGTGTTTTCACCACAGACATTCGTATAGCTTTTTCAAATAATAATTCTGTTCTTGCAGCGTTTCTTGATATTAAAGCTGCCTATGATAGTGTACTTGTGCCTGTCCTGAAACAAAAACTTCAGTTATTGAAAGTTCCGAATTTGCTTGTAAATTTTATTGTAAATATACTTTCAGAAAGGTCAATTAATGTATATATAGATGACAAAAAAATATCTAGATTAGTTTGGAGAGGTCTCCCTCAAGGGTCAGTGCTTTCTCCTTTATTATACAATATTTATACTTATGATTTAGATTCTGCTCTTGGTAGCTCTATAGAAGTCTTGCAATATGCAGATGACCTTCTTCTTTATACTACGGGTAACTCAATAGACTCTATGTGCTCTTCTCTTACTTCTTCTCTGTCAATGCTTTATCAATGGCTATCCACTAATGGTCTGGACCTGTCCGTCAGTAAGAGTGCTGTAGTGTTGTTTTCAAGAATGAGAAAGCGTCCAGACATTTGTGTTGAATATAATTCCTCTCCCATTGCAGTAAAAACTCAAGTAAAATTTTTAGGAGTTATTTTAGACAGTCAACTTACCGGACTCCCACATTGTGAATACATTGCTGCCAAGTGTGATCGCTTATTAAATATTATCAGATGTCTCTCAGGGATTTGGTGGGGTGCTCATCCTTTTTCATTGAGGTTGCTGTATAATGCTTTAATTAGAAGTGTTCTGGATTACGGAACCTTCTTATTGGAGCCTGGTAGTGCTGCTGGCTTTAAGAAATTGGATGCTGTGCAGTCCAAGGCTTTAAGAATCATCTTAGGAGCAATGAAATCTAGTCCTATTAATTGCTTGCAAGTAGAGTGTGGAGAGCCGCCTCTCCGGTTAAGGCGTCAATACCTGTCTGATAGATTTTTGAGTCGTTGCTTGCAGCTTACTGATCATCCTTTGCTTGGCAGATTACAACATCTTTCAGACCTTATTACAAAGTCCAAGTATTGGTCCCACAGGGCTACTCCGTGTCTTGTTAAGAGCTTCCAGAAATTTAACTCTATTGAGGCTCCATGCCATAACTCTGATTTGCTGCCTATTTTTCATTGTCCTTACAAATCTTTAGTTTGAATCCCAAACGTCAGTCTTAATTTAGGAATATCTAAACATGATATCTGTCAAAATGCCGAGTTGAATAACCTATTAGACAACCAATTCCAGGGGTGGCACACCATTTTTACTGATACTTCAAAACATCAAGACAGTTGCGTAGGTGTAGGTGTTTTTCATGCACAATATACAATAGTTCAAAAAATTAAACTTCCGCCTGAATCTTCAGTATATTCTGGAGAATGTTATGGTCTCTTAAAAGCTGTAGAGTATATTTTATTAATGGGTCTTAGGAATACTTTAGTGCTGACAGATTCATTAAGCTCTCTCCAGGCACTAATTGAATTTCCGTTTTTCTCTTACATTCACCCAACAATTTTTGGTATCTGCAAATTGCTAATTATATGCTCGGAGAGAAATCTTAATGTGCAATTTGGATGGGTCCCTTCACACTATGGCATAATTGGCAACGAAAAGGCTGATAAACTTGCGAATTCGGCGGTGAAGTGTGGAGACATATTCCCATATGAAAACCATTATAATGACCTTGCGACTCTTCCCAGGGTTTATCTCCAGGTTTCCTGGAATAGAACCTGGGCAGAGGACCGGTCAAAAGGCATTCATTACCGCAGAATCCAACCCAATATTTCACCAAAGCCCTGGTTTTGTAGTCCCGATGCCAAGTTTAGTAAGAAAATTACGTCAAGTCTGATCCGAATGCGTCTAGGCCACACTTCAACTCCGGCCCACCTTGCTAGACTTGGCATTGTGCAGAGTCCTGCCTGTGCCTGTGGAGCTGAGGTGGGAGATATTAATCACCTATTATTTTCCTGCCCTGATTGTGATTATTCCTTCTTTTTTGCTTCCCTGATTTCCCTTGGCGTCCCTTTCCCTTCCTCTGCGTCCTGCCTCTTATCTAGTTGTAATGTAAATATTTATAAATGTATAGCGAAGTTTTTAAGCAAAAACAATATTAAAATTTAGTTTCCTATGTATAATATGTAAAATGCCCTAATGTAAATATTTCTTGAGTACCTACTCATTATTTATTTATTAATTTTTATTTTATATCCCAATGTTATTAACAGCTGATTCTTATACCTTTTTCCAAATTCCGTTCCATTTTAATTTTGTTTGTATATTACCTACGTTCCGTTTCCCTACCTCTGTAGTTCTCACATTTTCAGGCCAGTTTCTTCCTCCACATATTTACTGTTTCTACACATCCCTCAAAGTAGACGCATATGTGTATAACACCATACAGTGCATGAACTGCTGCCGCTTCGGACATGTAAAAGCACAATGCAGATCTAATACACGCTGCCCCCGTTGCTCTGAGCCTCACTCCAAAGACAGTTGTGACAAACCAGCACTGTGCTTGTACTGTGCCGGCAATCACCTGGCTGTCCTGAGCACATAAGACAAAAAAACATCAAAGTTGTTATGTCTCAGGAATCTGTCTCATACAGAGATGCTGCGGCAAAAATTCCTTCTGCCCGTAGGTATTTTTCAGAAATCACTGGCTCCTAATCAACACAGTTGCCTACTTTATCAGATTCACCTGGCTCCTCTCATAAAAAAACTGTATCTACTTCCTCGCAGCCCCAGGGCTCCAGCATCCATAGGCGGGTACAATAAACAAGCCCATCAAAGCATAACCAGCACTCCAGCCTCTTCAATGAACAATGGTAGTGCACTGCAAAAGGAGGGTTCCACTTCCCCTCAGAATGATAATTTCATCGATATCCTCATATCACTACTGATAAATATTCTCATGAAATATGATGATTGTCCTCTACCGTCCAACGTTGCACAAAAATTATCCCAACTAGTCCAAATTTATAACAATGGCTCAGCTCCTTCAATGGAATTGCCACAGTATTAAAAATAAAAGAGGAGAATTGACTTATTTGATCAACAAATATAAGCCTACCATTCTGGCCATCTCTGAGACGTGGCTCAGGCCTGATTCCCACTTTCGGGTCTCTGGTTGTTCATGTCTACGGGAGGACCGGGAAGATGGGTACGCAGGAGCTGCCTTGTTGGTCAATAATGATATTTCCTTTTCTCGTATTAATATTCCTACACATAGTGACAACTTTCAGATAGTAGTTGTTAGGTCACTTAATACTTCCTTTGTCTCTATTTACATTCCTCATCCTACTATTTCTATCATACAGGAAGTTGATTCGGTGTTCTCCACCATTCTCGGTCCTTTAGTTATCATGGGAGATTTTAACTTACACAACAGTCTCTGGGTGGGGAAGTCACAAAAATGATTCAGTCTCTTACGACCTTTTGGACTTTCTCGATCACTTTGACCTCTGTATTCTTAATTATGGTTCTCCTACTCATAGGGTTTATTCCAGCCAAAATCCAAGATCAGCTGTGGACCTGTCTCTTTGCTCTTCGTCACTTGCTTTCCTCTTGACCTGGCAAATCCTGTCATCTACTTATGGCAGCGACCATTTTCCATCTGTAATTTCTTTTCCTTCCAAGACGGTCCCTATAAGAAAGTACATGCCACTTCTTAAATAAAAAATTGCAGGTGCTGATTGGGACAAGTTTTCCTCTTTGACTGATGAAAGGATCGGAGTTCTTCCTCCTGTCTCACAGGATAATGCTCGCCAACTTGGTGGGATTCTGAGTGCACGACGTACGTTCAGAAAAGAAAAGACGCCGAGAAAGTTTATAATAGGGATATGAGCCAACAAAACTTCAATAACTATAGTAAAATTGCAGCTGAGACAAAACGGTTACTTGAAGAAAAAAAGAAACAGGGTTGGATACATTTTTGTGAGGGGCTCTCTCCCAGAACTCCTTCGACGTTAATTTGGAAAGGCATTTGAAGATTCCGCGGTTCCTTGAGCAATAAAATTACTTCAGCAGACGACTTAACATCATGGCTTGAGAGCTTTGCAATGAGACTCGCCCCTCCTTCTGTTCCAATGAGAGAGAGTCTACTTCACTATTCCTCAGGTAGCTTCACGCACAGAATGGATGAAATATTTTCTTTTTCGGAACTTACTTGTGTCCTGTCTTCCCTTGTGGATTCTTCACCTGGTGTGGACGGTATTCCGTATTCTTTTCTTAAATTCTCTAGTAACCACACTAAACAGCTTTATTTGGATTCTATAACTTCTTCATAACGGGCATAGTACCTGATGCATGGAAAACCCAAATCGTGGTCCCTATTTTAAAGCCAGGTAAAGATCCTAGTGACGCCTATTGCTCTCTCTTCCACGCTGGCCAAAATTATGGAACACTTGTTGAAGAATCGACTAGAGTGGTTCGTAGAACGGAAGGGGCTATTGGCTAGCTCCTCCCAATATGGATTTAGAAAGGGATCTAGTACAATGGACAGTCTCGGCATCCTAACATCCGAGATTAGTTTAGCATTTACAAAAAATGAGTCTGATATTGGAATTTTTCTTTATATCGTAAGCGCTTATGACAATGTCTTGCTTCCAGTACTCAGAAATAAAATGTTTCAGCTGAGTATGCCCGTGAGGCTGGTGAATTTCATATGTAATTTATTGATGTCGAGAACCATTCTTATACGCAATCTTGACTCTTTCCTCGCCCCGAGATCGGTCTGGAGGGGGCTGCCACAGAGGTCTGTTCTTAGCCCTCTGCTATATAGTTTAAACACGTATGATTTAGAACAATCGGTTACCTCTTTCTGCAATATATTACAGTATGCTGATGATCTGGCCTTGTACCTTCTCGTAAAAGACTTTGAGGATGGCTCGGAACAACTTAACTCTGCTACGTTATACATGGATGATTGGCTCACTAATCATGGCCTCTCTCTATCCATATCTAAAAGTTGTCTTGTAGTTTTCTCGAGAAAAAGGAATGTTCCGGTAATTAATGTCTTAGTCAACGGTCAACCGATCCCAGTTTCTACCGAAGTGAAGTTTTTAGGTGTGATACTTGACTCAAAAATTACAGGCATTCCTCATTTCAATTATGTTTTAAAAAAATGTGAAAGAGAGCTGAATGTCTTGCGTTGTCTGGCGGGAGTTTGGTGGGGTGCTCACCCTTACTCTCTAAAACTTATGTACAATGCCATTATTCGCAGCCACTTTGACTACGGCTCTTTTTTATTAGAACCTTGCAGCAAAATGGCACTCGAGAAATTAGATAAGATGCAATGTAGGTGCTTACGGGTAATAATTGGTGCTATGAGATCCTCTCCAACAGCAGCACTCCAAGTGGAATGTGTAGATCCCCCCCTTAAATTTCGGCGCCAGCATCTTTCCGACAGGTTCTTCTCAAACGTTGCTCAATTTATAGATCACCCCCTTCTCAAATTACTCGCCTCTTTATCTCGACTCTCTTCTTCAGATTATTGGGCACATAAAGATCTTCCATGCATGGTTAAAAGCTATTTAAAATTTCAAGACCTCAAGGATCCAGTATATCAGTCTGAAACTTTCCCTCTCTTTTCCATTGACTTTGATGCATTGATTTATACTCCCTAAAATCCTCCTTTCTTTCGACATTAGTAAACATCCTCCGGATGCCGCATAGGTTTAGGGAGATACTAGCGAACCAATGGGCTGGTTGGGTTCCCATTTACTGTGATACTTCAAAATTAACCGATGATGGAAGCGTTGGGGCCGCGGTTTGGATCCCCGGGTTCAACGTAATACTGGAATATAAATGTCCCTCCTATACTTCCGTGTTCACAGCTGAAGAAATTTCCATGCTGGAAGCCATATTATTCATGGAATCGCATAAAACATCTTCCAGAAGGCCATTATCTTTTCAGATTCACTGAGTTGTCTTCAGGCTATACTAGCAAATCCGTTAAAGTCAAAAAACAAATTTCCCATCATTTTTAAAATCAGAGATGCTTTGTATAAATGCAAATGTAGTGACATAAATGTAGTAATTGCCTGGATTCCGGGTCACTCCGGGATTCGGCGCAATGAATATGTGGACTCCTGTGCAAAAAGAAGAGGTATGGAAATATAACATTACAATTCTGGCTATTTATAAACATACTTATAAATCAGTAGAGAACTTATACAAATTAATTTGTTTATATGAAATTATTGCTCGTTAAATAACAGTCTTTGTTAAAAAATAAAGCCCTAACCTAATCTTGTAAATAAAGCCATCTTCTTCAAAATGTCTGCTGCAAACGTACGTGATTTTGTTCAATACCAATTTGACCGTGAAGCCATGCCGTCTATCCAAATTTTTTGCATTGTGCTATCTTCGGGTAACCTGAAATAAATAATTATTAATTAAAAACCGCCATAATTAGTCTAAACGTTAATTTTATCTATGACAGATCGACACCCTTGAAGTTCTTTATTAATTTGACAGCAAACCGTAGATATAAAATCCAGTACTGGACACCTTTTTTCACAATAGTGATGCGATTTGTTCGCTACATTATTATTATATTACTACACGTAGATTGTGCAGTGAAAACTATTCAAGTTCATTTTCTATAAGATATATGAACCCATCTTATTACAAGTTCTAAATTTTATGAAAGTAGGTGGAATTATTGTAAAAATAATATCAAAACCCCTTTTGGTAGTTTTTTAATTTATCATGCTGAATCTATAAATATATCAATGCAATGAATAGATTCAAACAGGAAAAATATTAATCAATAATCATCAACAATCAAATTGGTAACTTCATAGAACGTTACTGAATCGAGCTGTCAAAAGTTAATTAACATATATAATGGAATAAACACAAGAAATAAAAAAACTTCTTTACTAAGTATCGATAACTTTTTCATTGAGGGAGTGGAAACGCCCATCCCTATCGCCCTAAAATAAACAACAAACTTGTTACTGTGATTAAATTGATTATACTCATGATTAATTACTTTGAAACACTATTCTCAAATTATGAAATTATATTAAAGCTATGTTGCAATTCCAGTAGGTCATAGTTAAAATTCAAGGGAAAAAACCACTATAAAGTACACAAAAATGAGTTTTACCGATGGAAGCTGATGAAGGTGGTTTTGTTTTCTCTTCTCCCGAATGGGTTTTACATCCCAATATCACACACGCCATTCTGATGTATTACGTATACTCCATACTACGAATATCCACTGAAATCCACTTCAGATTGTCTTAAAACAACTCCAAAAAACACAAGGTTTTTGGAGACGACGCAGTCCAACATCTGTTGTCTAACACACTGCCAAATTGAAGGTACTTGGCAGTCTACTAGAAGCTGTGATTTTCTAAACATCTCTAATTCGGTTGCATAATGGTAACCAAAGGTAACCAACTTGACAATTGAGGGTGGTACGTTTTGAATAATAAAACATCACACTACTATATTTTTCTCTGTCTAACACGTGGTTGGCGACGTTTCAAACTAACGAGACAGACATGTGTCAGGTGTTCGTTTTATAACGCTCCTTCTATGCTTTAGTTCTTATTCTGAGGTTCATTCATAATATTCAACTCACTCACTTACTCCCTTCCTGTCTCTCTCTCTCTCTCTTTTTGTTTTGGTCTGCTTGCTCCAGGTCTGCCCTCCTATTACGTAGCATTCCACTCTGTCGAAACTCCTAAATGTCAATAAATGCATGCATTTGACAGCCGGAGTAGCTTAAAAAAAGTAATAATCAACGTCACGCAACTCATTGGATACTTACGTAATAATGCCCCAGGTCTCTGCTAAACTAAACTTTGCTTTGCATTGAAAAATATTATATTATTTTGTGATCAAGAAGCTTGATAACAAGGTAAGCATAAACTAATTTACGTGGGTCCTTTATAATTAGGATAAATATTATGAAAACAAAGGTATAATTTTTTAATATTTCATTTAGTAATTATTTATTTAATTAATTTTTAATACTTAGATATTTACGCAACTTTTGTAAACCCAAAAAAAAAATAGTTCATTAAATACATACTTATTTTAAAACTATTGGCTGAATTGAATAATGCTCTGTATTTTTAAGGCCTTTACATCAATTTTGGATGATATATTTATGATATGTCCTTATTTCAGGTGCACGGGAAAGCAAGCGAGTAGTTAAAGAAAAAGTGTAAATAAACTGAAAAGACGTTTTTAGCCAGCTAAAACTTATACAATCCGATCACAGGACTCTGCTTGGTATTGACACAATATCAGCACTTACCTAGCTACTAAAAGAAGCAATGCAACAATGCGATAACATTTTGAGCCTTTAAAATTGATGCTAAAAAGTAAACTTAAATATTGATTAAATTTTATGAACACAAAGGTATATAATTAAAACTGTTTTTATACGGATTTATGCTCGTTTATTACATTTTTACAATTTTCCAACGTTTTCAATCAATTTAATTTCAATTAATAATCGGTATCTTTAAGTTCATATAAAGTAATTAGTTTATAAATTTAATTTTAACTTCAATTACTAATAATCAATATTGTTGACTTTATATAAAAAATAATTGGTTTATCTATTTTGGAACGTAACTTCATAATTAACTTTTGTGGTTTTTGCCGAGGGTAGTAAACTAACCGTTAATGATTTCTAAAAGACACCTGTCACCTCAGTCATCCGGATCCGGGACCACGGCACCTGAAAAAGTGCTGAAAAGTTGGAAAATTGTAAAAATGTAATAAACGAGCATAAATCCGTATATAAACAGTTTTAATTATGTCTACAGCTCGTGTTAACCTTAGAAAATACTATACAAAGGTATATTTTATTGATTATTTTATTTTATTTAGTATTTATGTAATATATATACATTTTATTTTCCTGGTCGCGCGACCAGATAACAATGAAGAATGTTACTAGGTATGCCAAATCGCTTGAAAGGCTTATCTCAGTAAAGCCTGTGTGTGTATATGTCACCGGAAGATAACAAGATCCGCAAGTTTATAAATTACCTAGGAAATTTATTAACTTTCGTAGGATTGTAAACGAGAGATAAATTGTATTGTTTTACGGCCAGATTTTCGCAAATTTATTAATTTGCGAAGTCTCGTGGTTAATTTATAAACTAACGGATATCCATTCGTAAGATTCTAAACAGCTCGAGCAATCACAGAAGAGCTTTTTATTTTACGCTTTTATAAATTACGGCAAATAACACACTGCTCTCTGATTGGTTGATGTCGACAGTGGCAATGCTTGTGTCCATAGACTTAGGTACGATCAAACTTGCCAAACTAGTATAAATTGATCAGTTTCGATTACCTACCTGCAATTTTCGAGAAAATTATTGTTGAATTTTCTGTAAACCTAACCTCAAAATCTTGCTGTATGAATGATTTTGTTCTTCTGCACCCATTTTTTTTCCTCTTATATAAAAAAAAACCTAACACCCGAAGTTCTAGGCTGGAGCTTCGCTCCGCTCGCTCCATCCTGAAACTTCGAACCTAATTTCGGTTTGCAACATTGCGACGTCCCAAAGCTTTAGCTGTATTATAGTCTTACATCATGTTAACGACTTTTTTAATTTTCGAATTTTTTAATCGACTTCTTACTATTTTAGTCATGACCACTATAAAACTTTCGTAGCTTTGTGGAAAATTTCACTTCATCAACGATATTTCTAGATGGAGCAGGAACACGTGACTTATTGAACCAATCAGAGCGCAGGTGGCGTTTCGTTAAGGCTCACTTATTATTTTACGCTTGAATTTTGTAAGTTTATCAATTTGCAAAAATGTGGGCGTAAGATAATACAGTATATCTCTCGTTTACAATCCTACGAAAGTTTATAATTTTCCTAGGAAATTTATAAACTGGCTGATATTGTTATTTTCCGGTGACATATACAAATACACTAGTTTTTGTTGTAGTCAAAAATACCTATAATGCGTGGCCTGATAGGTGCCTCGCCTCACGGGCTTACTGAGGACTGCGTTATAGGTAGAAGTAAAGTGTCCAACCAGGCAAACACTTTTATTACGTATTATATTGTAAAGGTAAACTAGCCTTTAGCTACTGATGTGGATTTAATTTCACGTAAACACTGACGTGGGGGCCTCAGAGTCCCGTGTATATATATGCTTATATTTAAAAATCTTTGGGTTTTTTAGGGTTTAGTGCTTAAAAATAAGCTTAAGTGGATATATTTAAATAAAATAAAATGATTTTTGTACAATGTATTTGTTTATAATTAACTATTATTTCAAACTTTAGAAAACGCTTAGCATTTTTTGACATAAAATCACAAGAGGTCTTATATCACAAAGTATCAATTAAAAATATTAAAAAAATCAACAAATTAACTTATAATCTTAATTTTAAATAGTCTTTCTGGTAAATGGCACATAAGAAATTATAATACAATAATAGGAACGAAAAATAACAGTCTTCAAATTATTGTGAATTACACACAGTCTGGGCAAACTTGCTTTGCACATTGAAGGCATACATGTTTTTTTACATGCATAACATGTGTGTGTAGATTTTCTTTGAAGCTTCGAAGGACATGTGTGGCACCTTCTTCTTTTTTTAGATTGTTCGTCGTCAACTTCTTGACGGTCAGGTGCAGGCGTATCCTTTCCCAGCCCACGTGCCAAACTCAAACATAGCTCACGTGGTCTGTTCTTCCGGAACATTGTCAACCTGTTCTTCGGGTTCCGACGCACTGTGCATATCTGACTCATGCTCGTGAAGCTCCGGTATAAAGGTGTTATCAATATCTTCGGCCTCCGAACCGCTAAAGTCTTCACGATCTATCCACATCACGTCTGTCGCAAAATCGTTGTTCCCTGGCACTACGGTCCTTCTATTTCTAGCTACATGTTCGTTATTATTATTACCAAGAGACCGTTTTCTCCCGGATGATTTTCTGGGCTCCATATTATAAAAGTTTTCAAAGTACTGCAAAAAAAGCCGATAACTAAATCGATACAATTCACAAAAAAGTTACATAAATACTGAGGTAGGGTCTAAGAGGCCCACAAGAAATTTCAAAATGAATTTACTTACCGAAATTGCGCGCGCAAACAGGTGCACTGCTGTTGACCGCCTCGGTGCAACCAGCCTAGCGCAAGTAGGAACTTTGAAATTTTTGTTCGCATTTAGCCCCGTTTTAATGGCGGACATATTTTTGTCTCACTCTTTAATACTACTTACTCTTTCTTTGCTGTCAATGTCAAACTGAAAACATAACAAATATGGCCAAATATGGCGGAACGCGGCACATATTAGAACGTTTTCTAGTTAAAATTTTTGTGTTTTAAGTTTGTTCAATATCTAGCTGTGTGTATCTTGTTGTACAGTGTTTAGTGATTTTCTTTTAATATTGGCATTGATCGGATGGTGTCGAACTTGTGCCATTTGTAAAATAAGATGCAGCCGGTCAAAGGGTACCAAAAGAAAGTTTATGGGTAAATTTCCTAGGGATGAAGACCGGTAAGTATTTCTGGCTACAGTTTTTGTCATCTTGCACAAGAGCAAGATCATAAATTATGTTAAATAACGTAATTAATATACTATGAGAAAAATACTCAGATGTTTCAATGTCATAGTGATGTGCCATACACATATTCAATATCGATAAAAAAATATCTGATAAGTACCTTGGTCAGAATTACTACTCAGTGAATGACGGGTGAATTGCTGTAAGCCATAACAATGTTTCAACGATGCACTATTAGTGGCTGCATTGAATGTTGTTTTTTTTTTAGATGCAGACAATGGGTGAAAATTGTGGAAGATCTTATATCGTATATCCCCATCGAAAAACTCCACCAACATAAATATGTTTGTAGAGATCATTTCCGGCCGAAAGATTTTTACAACTATTTTAAAAGGAAGCCGATTAAAGAAATGGTGAGTTGTGTTATAAACTTATAATGTAACACTTACTACATTTAATGAATAATTATGTAATAAAACACAAAATACGCCTTGCTTTACGTCAAACATTTGAATATATTTTGCTCCGTCATTTAGAACGCAATATTATTATTACGTCTTAATACGTAAATGACATACTTTGATAAACATTTTTTTACAGGGCTGTATCTTCTCTACTTATAAATGCGCCTCCTCTTCCTGATTACTTACTAGCTGAGTTTCCTTACCACGTAGCCACGTCGCATCACTTGAAACTGGTTAGTGATTGGAATTACTAAAATTTAAAAACCTATTTAGAGGCTAAAACTTTCACCCATGCCGGGATTCGAACCCGCAACCTCTGGCTATCCGTACCAGCGCTCTACCAATTGAGCTAAAATATTTTTTTTACTAATTTTTAACTTAAAATATTTTTTTATAAAAATGTATTTGATAGTTACATAGTCAATTATGCAGTTATGTGGTAAACAGGAACAAACTATTTTTTTTTCGGACTATTCTTGCAATTGTTTATTTTCAGATTCAGCTATACAAAAACCTATTAGTTGTCGAGCTTCACAAAACAACTCTGGTACGTAGACTTTTCATGTATCGCTGAAGTTTTTTGTAACTAGAGTTTGTTTACTTTGATAAATTACAAAGTGTTATCATTTTCAGCACCTTGTACAGCAGCCAAAATATCAGCTGTTGCTATTGGTCCAGTAGGGTTTGACCACAATTATTGTGGCCTGGAATCTCAGCATATTTATCAGAACTATCCCGGTAAGTAGCATAGTTTACCAACAAATTAATAATCAATAACGACTCAACTTAACTTTTTTTGACGATTTCAGCACCTGAATCCAAACCACCGATTGATGAAGTTCGCTCAGATTGGACACCTCTAAGGAAAAACCAAATAGCTGCTGAAATAAATTCAATAGACCTTGACCACAATTATTGTGATTTGATAATCAATAATAAAATACTAATTTCTTTTGTCGTTTTATTGAAAACATTGATTTTTATTAATTTTATTAGGCTAACTGCGGAGCCCCTGGATGAAAATTTATCGATATCGATAAATGTAGTACCAATGTAAGTGGACGTCCCTAATGCACAGACAAAATGTTATGTTGGTAGCACTTTTGACATTGCATTTTTGCTCTATTGGTTGGTATTGCTAACGGGGCTAAACTCATTACAAAAGCATATAGGGAGGTCCCGTCTCTTAAAACGTAGTGTTTATATGCTCTGGGTGCAACTAAACTCCAACTCGAACAACATGACGCCGACGTTCCGTTTCTGATTTCCTTCATTATAATAGTAAATGCGATATTATTTATAACACGTACAGAATTTTAGAGATTTTTCATAAAATATATTCATAAAAGGTTGTCTGGAAGAGATCACTTTGAGTGATTAACGTCTGTACTCTTAGGTTAAGAAATATCTGTATAATTTCCATTTTTATGTACAATTACATAAGTGTTCTCAATCTATCTATATTTTTTTAGCATTTGCAGTGTAGTAAGTAGTTATTTATTTTTAAAGTAAGTAAGTAAGTAAGCAAGCAAGCAAGCAAGCAAGCAAGCAAGCAAGCAAGCAAGCAAGCAAGCAAGCAAGCAAGCAAGCAAGCAAGCAAGCAAGCAAGCAAGCAAGCAAGCAAGCAAGCAAGCAAGCAAGCAAGCAAGCAAGCAAGCAAGCAAGCAAGCAAGCAAGCAAGCAAGCAAGCAAGCAAGCAAGCAAGCAAGCAAGCAAGCAAGCAAGCAAGCAAGCAAGCAAGCAAGCAAGCAAGCAAGCAAGCAAGCAAGCAAGCAAGCAAGCAAGCAAGCAAGCAAGCAAGCAAGCAAGCAAGCAAGCAAGCAAGCAAGCAAGCAAGCAAGCAAGCAAGCAAGCAAGCAAGCAAGCAAGCAAGCAAGCAAGCAAGCAAGCAAGCAAGCAAGCAAGCAAGCAAGCAAGCAAGCAAGCAAGCAAGCAAGCAAGCAAGCAAGCAAGCAAGCAAGCAAGCAAGCAAGCAAGCAAGCAAGCAAGCAAGCAAGCAAGCAAGCAAGCAAGCAAGCAAGCAAGCAAGCAAGCAAGCAAGCAAGCAAGCAAGCAAGCAAGCAAGCAAGCAAGCAAGCAAGCAAGCAAGCAAGCAAGCAAGCAAGCAAGCAAGCAAGCAAGCAAGCAAGCAAGCAAGCAAGCAAGCAAGCAAGCAAGCAAGCAAGCAAGCAAGCAAGCAAGCAAGCAAGCAAGCAAGCAAGCAAGCAAGCAAGCAAGCAAGCAAGCAAGCAAGCAAGCAAGCAAGCAAGCAAGCAAGCAAGCAAGCAAGCAAGCAAGCAAGCAAGCAAGCAAGCAAGCAAGCAAGCAAGCAAGCAAGCAAGCAAGCAAGCAAGCAAGCAAGCAAGCAAGCAAGCAAGCAAGCAAGCAAGCAAGCAAGCAAGCAAGCAAGCAAGCAAGCAAGCAAGCAAGCAAGCAAGCAAGCAAGCAAGCAAGCAAGCAAGCAAGCAAGCAAGCAAGCAAGCAAGCAAGCAAGCAAGCAAGCAAGCAAGCAAGCAAGCAAGCAAGCAAGCAAGCAAGCAAGCAAGCAAGCAAGCAAGCAAGCAAGCAAGCAAGCAAGCAAGCAAGCAAGCAAGCAAGCAAGCAAGCAAGCAAGCAAGCAAGCAAGTAAGTAAGTAAAGTAAAAAGATTTTTATTGCCACCAACAAAACACTGGTTGAAAGAATAAAGTTTACATTTGGTTAACATATACATTTTACCAACTAGTCTCAGCCAGGTAACAATAATTTATGAGGTTCATTGGCACTTTTTATAATTTATATAAAAACAGTGACCCATAATATACGCAGTTGGCAGCAAAAGGCACAGTGCTCAGCGCGGGCCGTCAGACGTCGTGGATTTCACGCCTTCCAACGGCGCTGATTTTCAGCACTTACCTAACTAAAGCTAAAATACTTAAAACTACTTAAAATACTAAACCTAATTATTTTGATAAAAAAGAAAATATTTGGTTTCTATTTAATCAAGTTATGCGTACAATGGATTGTAACATCCTTTCTTTTCTTCAGTGTTGTCATTACACAAAAACTCTCAGTGATTCCACTTTTAAAATTTCTTGATATATCTTACGCCACCTAGTGAGATATGACAGAACTAATATTGTATGTGAGATTTCTATAGAAACGTGATCACAGACGATATAGGGATACTACGTGATTATATGAAGTGAAAAGCCCATGGGAGTGACACTGACACTTCGACTTTGGTCGGTTTAAAAATCCTTTCATATACTACTGGATTCCATCGCGTGTCCCAAAGGACGTCACACATTATACTATCACGAGTTAGAATATTAGTCATTTTTCATTTCAAATTCCTTTATTCAATCATCAACATAGGTGCAACTAACATTTACACAGTAAATATTAATTATTCCTTAATCTACCTAACACTTCACCAGTATTTAAAACTATATGGAAATTGGTGGCATGAAACATGAAACACAGTATTAATTTGACAGTAGGTACTTACGCCAACAAAAAAACCATACATAATATGCGGGCTTAGAAAAGACGCATTTGTTCACTTTACATTCAGGGTTTAAGTTAAGTAATACTACATGTATTTAAGAGTTACATCACTCGTACACTGTGTGGGTAGAACATAGAAAAATAACAAATTCGGTTATACGGCTTCTGCGTCGTCGTGGTAGTCTAGAACGTAGTGATGGGGCAACCGGTATCTGTTGTAACTATCGATATACGTTAAGTTCTTACGTCTAGTTTTCCCTATGCTAGATATTAATGTGTTCTTATTGTGCGGATTTCTGTGGATATAGAAAACTTTAGTTAATCTGAGGATGAATTCTTTTAAAAAAGGAAATTTAATATCTAAATGTAGTTGTTTTAAATTTGTTAGCCAAGGAGTATTATACGAAATTTTTAATGCCTTGTTTTGGACAGTTTGTATTTTACGGTAGTTAGATTCACATGTGCTACTCCATACTGGGGCAGCATAAGTTAAACATGGTCTTATGAATGTAGAATATATATTTAATTTCGTTTGAGGAGATAAGTTGCTTCGTCGATTTAATATTGGCGAGAGGGCCTGTAAGGCCTTGATACTTTTTAGTCGTACGCTCTCGACATGAGAGGTCCAGTTAAGCTTGCAATCGAGAATTACACCGAGATATTTGACAGATTTATTCCAAGGTATTAGATGGTTATTTATAATGAGCTGCTTGTCCGGGGGTTTTCGCTTACGAGTGAACATTATGGCTTCAGTTTTATACTCATTTAACTTGAGTTTCCACGTATAAAAAAAGGTATGCAAGTTATCAATGGCCATTTGCAATCTCGCAACCACCACATGTTCCTCACTTGATGAACTGAAAACTGCAGTATCATATGCGAAGCAGGCTACATGAGTGTGGGGCTGTTTAGGAAGATCGTTAAGGTATAATAAGAATAATGTTGGGCCAAGCACGGAGCCTTGTGGAATACCGGCTGGAATAGAGTAAAGATCCGATCTTGTTTTATGTCTGTCAATATGTACTCGGTAGGATCTATCCGATAGATAGCATTGAAGCAACCTGACTAGGTTTAGAGGTATATTGGCTGCTACTAATTTGTGGAGGAGGCCTTCATGCCATACCGAGTCAAATGCTTTTTCAATGTCCAATAGAAACATGCCTGTTGAGTTTTTTAGATTTAAATTATGTGCAATATGTTCACTGACTCGCGCTAGTTGTTGAACCGTAGAATGACCTTGACGGAATCCAAATTGTTCTTCCATGAGGTGCTGATCAATGTGCCGGAGAAGTCTTTTACGGATAAGCCTCTCAAACAATTTTGCAAGAGTAGGAAGGAGGCTAATAGGTCGGTAATGGGAGGGCACACTACTGTCTTTGCCTGGTTCTTTAATTGCTATTATTTTACCGACTTTCCAACTCGATGGAAAGTAGTTTAGCCGGAAGCAAGCATTAAATAGCTTAGTTAATAGGATGATTGATTTATGTGATAAGTTTTTTAAAAGAGTATTATTAATTTCATCTTCACCCGGAGTTTTACGAGTTTTTAATTTTATTAAGTGATTTATGATTTCTTTTGGGTGAGTTGGAAGAAAAGTCGATGATACCAAGTCCTTGTTTAGTTTTGCTAAGGACTGAGAAACTAATGCTGTGGTCGCATTATCGGTCCAGCTAAGAGTTAATGACATATTGTCTTCGAACGCTTTAGCCAGTACATTACACTGTTCTGTGGGATTTATAGTAAGGGTGCCATCTGTTTTTAGAAGGGGGGGGATAGTTTCTGTTTTACGATGTATTGACTTGACTATACGCCAGAGATCAGTTCTGTGGTTTTCTACTTTGCTAAGTATATTTTGCCAGCACCTGTCGTTATGTATTTTAACAGCAGCTTTAATTTTATTTTGGAGACAGTTAACTTGTTGCCTCAGCCGAAGGCGTTCATGAGGAATATTAGATTTTTGGGCACAGTTTCGTAATTTATCTTTAGCTTTGATTAGTTTAATAATAAATCGTGGTAAAGGTTTGGGTTTATTTGATGGTGTGATGACTGGGACAAACTTATTTCTTGCATTAATCAATGTATCCGAAAGATCTTTCACTGTGCTTTCTATTTCTTTAATAGATGTTAGTGTTTTACTGGAGAGGGTAATATGCTTGTCAATAAAAGCTCTAAATCCTTTCCAGTCAGTATCACCGTATTTATAGTAGGAACTATTAGCTTTACACTTTACTGATCCAACGACCGAGAGAAATACTGGTAGATGGTCGGAAGATAATGCATTAAGTGCCATTATGTTGACAACATTATCAACGTTGGAGGCCAGGACAAGGTCAGGATTGGTTGGTTGGCAGTTAGGTTTATGGTGATGTAGCGTAGGAGACCCAGGTGCATGAATAGCGTAATCATTTTGTAGCATATGGTTAAATAAGCAAACACCACGATTATTAGATCCACTACGACACCACAACGGATGTCGGGCATTTAGGTCACCTAATACAATTGTTTGTTTTCCTAGGCTTAGTAACGTATCAATATCATTGTTTAATAAGTCTAGGTTTGGTGAGTGGTAAGCTGAAATTATGACGTATTCAGATCCAGAGATACAGACTTTGATACCAACTGCCTCCATGTTGGTGGTTGAAGGAATTAACACTTGGGAGTGTAGTATGACATTTTTGACAAAAATAGCGACTCCACGACCACGGCGAGCTGTATGTCTATCTTGTCGATAGCAGGTAAATCCTGGTATGCTAATGGTGATATTTTCATCTAGTAAGGTTTCACAAACAGCAATAACATCGCATGATTTCTTTAGAATCGTGTACGTTAGTTCGCAAATTTTGTTACGCAGACCATCAGCGTTCCATTGTAATAGGTTTAAGTAGTTTTTACTACACATACTTTCCTAGATGAGTCAAAACAAGAATAACTTTATCTACCATAGAGTCACATGATATAAATTGACCTTTAATTGACTTAATTACATTCAGGATATCTAGCATTTCTAGTGATACATGGTCCAGTTGTGGCTTACCTACATGAGCCTCAGTGTTTCGGTAGCTAGATAATTGAGCAGGTTGTTCAGATCTTTTGGTGATTTCAGCCCAGGAGAGTTTTCCTGAGAGTCGTGGACCGGCGTTATTAGGGGGGTTTTCGTTGGGCATCGTAAGAGGAAGATTGTGAATTTTCTTCTTCTCCAGGTTATTTATATACTGAATACGTGTTTTACACTTATTGTAGTTGGCTGGATGATCTTCTCCACAGTTACAGCATTTGGCTTAGAATATTAGTAAAATATAGCAGACGCTTTACAGTTTAATATTGTTAGAACAAATAAATGGAGCTAGGGAGACCTTATTTTTGTGTTCTGAGGTTTTGACAAAGCGGGTATCAACATATTTCAGGACAGATTTAAATGTAGCCGGTCTTTGGACATAGGGGGGCAGAAGATCATAAAGAGAACAGGACAAATTTGGGCAGTTGAAGAAAATATGATCCGGGGTACCATCCTCAAGACCATACTCGCAGAGAGAACTGTCTCTGACACGAATTTTAGCTAAGAAAACCGGGGAGCAAATGTGATTAAGGCGCAGGCGACAAATAGTTGAAGTGGTTCTTTTATTAGCCAGACGGAATTGGAAGAACCAAGGTCTAACCGGATGATGGATGTCACCATAATGTTTACCCTTAATATTCTTCGAAATGCTCCACAGCTCATCCCAACTACTCCGCAGTCTGGATTTAGCAGTGGAACAAAGATCATGGGAAAAAATATATTACTTATTGAGAATCTGACCCTATCTCAATGGCGTCCTTAGCAATAGTCTGCTGCTTCATTTCCTTTAATACCACAATGACTGGGGACCCAAGCTAGAACAACTTTGTAATTCTGAGAGTGACATCTGAATAAAGCCTCTCTAATTTTTAAAATAATTTGGAACTTGATCTTGGCCCGAAATTGGTTGGAGGAAATGGCCTGTAAACAGCTGAGGCAATCTGTAAATATAATTGATTGAGGAATTTTATGGGATTCTATGAATTCTATTGCCTCCAATATAGCAAGGGATTTGCCTGTGAAGACAGAAGGGTGGGCACTTCGAATTGAGAATTATTTTATAAACAGGAATCCACACGGCTGTGCCAACACAACCTTGATCTGAGAGTTTTGAGGCGTCAGTGAATACAAGCACCCATTAACTCCAGTCCTTACCAACAATACTGTTGAACATAGCATCTGCCGATGTGGAGTCCTTCCTTATCCCGAAATGGAAAATAACGTTAGGTTCAAATACTAATGCATCGAAGCTGGTCTCAAAAATGGGGCTTTTAGAAGATTGGGAAATATGAGAAGGAATATTCGACAAATAGTTAAAGCTCTTTACAATACAAGGGAGTTCTTTATACGTCCAATATTTACCAGAAGACGCCCTAGAGAGCGACTCAAGCTTTGGAAGAAGAGGATGGGGGCTTACTTTTCCTTTTGGTGTATTGGTAGGAAAACGTAGTGATTATATTCTCTGTGTTGGTAGGTTAATGTAGTCTCATACGTTTACTATGACAATTCAGTACCTATACATTACATAATAAACCATGTTGTTCTGCCCTTCAATCACGTAACTTCTACTCTATCGGATTGATTCCGCAACTTGTTTCTTTTTACAAAAACAATACATAGGTTTTAAAGAAAATTCTTGTCAACGAAACAAGCTGTGTCGGTGAAAAATTCACTGTAGAAAAGTAACATCGAAGAAAAAGTCATAAGCGAATCGTTCTATCGACGAATCGTCCATAGGTGAATTTTGCTGATGGTGTTAGGGTCATAAATGAAATGTTCTGTCGGCTAACTGTTATAATGGAGAAACGGTTGTAGGCGATAGGTTGCGGAATCATCGGAGTAACCTATTTGACGACTCAAAAGTGTCAATATGTCGTAGAGGGACTCTATCTACGCAATATGTATTGTATTTGACAGTTCGGTTCGGGGTAGGGTAACCTAGGTGTTCTGTGGGGTAACCAGCCTGGGTAGGACGACGTGAGTCGCGACTTTCCAGTACGTTGTCAAATTCAGACATTTTATCGCCACAAAACGCGTGACTCGAGTCGTCTACCTATGCTGACATTGGCAGAACCCTAGCCCTAGGGGTATTCGGCACAGATTAAAAAAGTATTCCGACAACTCCATACAGTGTGTAACACTAACCTCTTGAGGTGCTCTGCCTGAGGGGCTAGGTTTCTGCGCGACCCGGTGAAATACTACCCGGGTTGGCGCTTTCAAGGATGCCTATGGGGACTACTCACAAATGACTACGCTTGGATTCCAAAAACCGACACCATTTAATATACACAGACCTAATATTTACATAACTAATCCTACACACTCAAATTGTCTCTCACTTAACCTACCACTGGTTTTAACCATTGTCCCTGTATTATCACTGTCTATTGTTACACACCGACACTCACACGACTTAACTACTGATGGACACTAGGGGCGACTTGCTCACTATTATTAACTGCTGTACTTATTCCCGGTGAGAGGTACCTACGACTCTCAATGATCCTGGAGTGGCCGATATCGGGATCCCCAACATACCGCTCTCAGGATTCCCTATTATCTGGGGTGGCCACCATCGGGAACCCCAACGTGCCAGCACCCAGAGGCTAAGGTGGGCACACGAGATGTCCTAGGCCGGCTAATATCGGCGAACCAACATGCCATGCCCTAGGACATCTCGTGAGTGGCATCGGCTAACCTCGGATGGGCCCACAGAGGCGGACCACTGTACCGCTTCCGGCGATCAGCCGATGTGCCCTCACTTGCTCCTCAACCCTCTACAGATCGGGATCCCCTCCGACTGTCCTGAAGCCCTACCGGGACTCCCACAGCGAACCAGAAACCCCTTAAATTGACACCGGGACCGGACCTACGGTGAACGTCTTTACTGGTAGTGGGAGCCCACCGACTGAGCTAGTGCTGCGCCTTTTATATTCGCGTCGCCGCCGTGCCGCGCCTCCCGCCAGTCCTTGCTGGCGTCACTGCATGCGGCGCCCCGCGCCGCGGGCCGCGCTCCGCTGGCGCCTTGTCACGCCGTGCCTGCGTGGTGCTTGTGGTGTGGCTGGTGACGTGGTCAGCTACGTCACAAGTGGAAGACTAAGGCAGTAGCGGCCCTGCTGCACCTGCACGCCTTAACCTTTGCCTACAATCTTGTCGTGTCCACACTTATAAATAGAAATATAGATTAGAGGATAATTGAAGAGACGAGTCTTAGATCTTTATATATCAAAGTTTCTGGTAGGTGCGTCAGGCACGCCCCTCCAATTCATATGCCCCATTAACTTGCTAAGCTAGCACTCAATAGCGCAAATGACACTTATGATCGACGATATTAATTATTGCATTTACGTAGGTATTAAAATAGATCTACTAGAATGTGTAAAGTATTAATAAAACACTATTAGAATAGTTTATGGTTTATTTCAAACACAAAGTTGAATGATTGATAGTTCATCGGACCAAAACACAATTGACACCCTACACAGGCTTATGTTTAGATTCCCAAACCATCATGAGATTAGTTCTGACAACATTAAACAAAACAAATATTACTTACTAACAGCAATCACCTCGCCTTCGGTAAGGGTTTTACAATCATCCCTAATATGTACTTACATAATACTCTGTAACATATTTCTGAATATCTGCTGACACTGGATACCATCACAGAGATTTTAAACATGTGTAGACTACTAATTTAGAAACAAATATTCTACCCTCTCTAGCAACCTAAATTGATGCATGATTTGCTGTCTATTTTTAAACTTAAGACACATTCTATGACTTGTGCTTGCAAAATATACCTTTAAAGTCACTCATGAGAGCCTTCCTGTCATTCATCACCTTCCACTGTTTCATGCTGACCTATGGTACATGTACAATAAAAACTTACATAATAAAGGTAGTATTTCATAGGCACAAGAAACAGACTTATGATAACAGTTCACTTACATTTATTTGCAGTAAGATGAAGGTGTTACATATACACAAGTAAAGACATTGCATGTTGCCGGGGCCAGTATATACCACACAACCCTTCTATGCTTAGATCTGGAGACTTATTGCGCGCTACAAGGTGCTAACTAGCGCCACGAATGGAAAAACAACATATTTACTTTTATACCGCATCGTAGAAAAAAGTGGACATGTTACATCTCAATAAATATAGTAAGCTCTTTTCAGAATTCACTGACTAGAACCTAGGTCCAAGAATCTAAGACTTTAATTAAGTCCCAGATTTCGTTTCTAGATTCTGGACTGTCAGTAGGTACTAAAAATAGTTTTCACATTTATTAACATTTATAATATTAACTTTTTGAAGAATAAAACGTATTATAAAAGAAGTGTGATAAAACTGCTGTGTGGTGTCGGCCTAGAGAATAGCACTAACCCAATTATTCCCGCGGGTTTCGTAAAAGGCGACTAAGGGACACAAACCGGGGGATGGGCAGCAGCGCCCTCTGCAGTACAATTCCACCGAACTGCAATCCCCAACCTGCATGCAGCGTATTACCCCTATGATAGCACAACGTGGCGCTCTTTAGGGGAGGGCTATGTCCAGCAGTGGACTAGTATAGCCTGACGAGGACGATAAAAGAAGTAAGATTTTTTTCTGTATTATTGGCGCTAGTTACCCGGTGACACAAAAGTTTACAAAAATTGTGGAAAACCACTGACTTTGACAGTTGTTTTTACATAAGAAAAACTTGACGCATTTTTGCGAGCATACTGGTACCCAAAAGCTTTGTATTGCTTTGCCTCTCGACAGAGGAATAAAAGCATATTTTATTATTGAACTTAACATAGTTCATTGTACAATCTTCACAAAGATATCGCGGGTATCAATTAGTGTTCACCATTTCGTTCACAATAAGACTTTGAGAGAATTTGTCGACATCGGCTGGTTGCCAATTCATCAAGAAATTGTTTAAATAAAAACATCTGTCAAAAACACTGCTGCATTACACAAACTATGGTCTGTTATAGTCTTTGTGTCTCACGACGGCGAGCAAGATATACTTGTAGTAGCGATTTACTTACGCACACAGAAAACGGGCGACATTGGGCGCTCCACTGGCGCCCGATTTTACGCACACAAGACCACTGTGCGCGTGCATGAAGACCAAACCGCCATCGTGAAATAATGAGACTGTATCGTGGGTACAGCACTGAAAGCCTGTACTGTCAGGCCAGGCGGACAGCTGCACATTTACATAGCCAGAACTGAAGTGCAAATGTAATAATAATAACACCATCATACTACAACTGCATACAAGATACATAATTCGTCATAGAAAAAAAGGAAGCCTTAAAAATATAGGAATTAGTTGAAGCTCTAATATTACTCTCTAAGTGGTATAAATAACTGAACTGTTACCATTGCTTATCTAAGCTACGTTACTGCCCATTCAGGGATGTAGGGTCGACTCAAGTGCTGCTCGCGCCGATGTCCTAGCCCCGACCCCGCTAGTCTTGCATCTCCTCAGGCAGCTCGTGCGGGTTGAGGATGCCTGGCACGGACAGCTGCACTCTCCGTTTCTCCTCCTGGGCCTGGCGCAGCGCGAACAGGCGCTCTTCGAGGTACAGGTCGCTGTCATCCTCGCCCGTGTACTCCTGCGGTGGACATTGTATTGTGTTATAAAGGCAGCAATGAATGTAGTACCTACTGTAATGAAAAATCTTTGCACATAGGGTAGCTGGCCGGCACAGCCCTCTAGTTTGATTTTGAGTGTTATCTACCTCTTTATTAAGACACTTGCATTTTGTATGGAACTGAATTTGGTGCCTTACATTTATTAACTTTACGGAACTGCCTTATTACCCGACTGTGGCGAAGCCCAAATGGACGGCAATGTGTTTGGGTCGTATGCATGTAAGTTAATCCGATTCTATGTTCCCTCTAACTCCTTAACCAATGGTCAGGTTTCGACAAATAAGATCTCAATCGATTTTTCCATGTTTGCGCTAGTGTCATAGATAGATATCATAGATAGAAGAAATCAGCGTAATCCATAAAAAAAAAAGTCTTAAAAACCTATTTAGAGGCTAAAAATTCCGCCCATGCCGGGATGCGAACCCGCGACCTCTGGCTAACGTGGAATTTTTAACCTCTTAATAGGTTTTTAAAATTGTCCTCAGCACGGGTTAGTGCAACAAAAAGAATATCAAAAATAAGTCACAGTAAAAAAACAATAATAACCAATAACCCGACTACTGAGCAGGCCAGGCCTCAAATTAACCAATGCAGCTCATTTCTAAGTACCTAAGTTAGTACCGGCTGCATGGTAGGTAATGCGCAGCAGTAGTGCTATTTTTTATATCTGTTTTGTTATAATTACAAATGGCTTAGGTACTCTAGAAACCTAATACGACCATCACATTTTACTTGCAATGCTATGTCGCCCGCAACGTAACTGAATACATTGAATAAAGGTAAAGGTGGAGTTTTATTTCTTGCAAAAGTTTATGTGAAGGCGAAACACGTAGTCAAAAGCAGGCCAACTTTTACAGTCTTGTTGCAAAGTAGTCCTTAATGTAACTGATGAGAGTCCATCTATGAAAAGGTTGATATGGTGTCAATTGTAACACTGAACTAAATTGGACTAAATTAAATAAATCCAATGTAATTATTTGCCCTCTGTTTACTTACTCTTATTTGTACTAAGAAGTCTCTCAAATGGTCCTTGAAGGCTGGGATATCTTGGTCTAAGTTGAAGAGACCCTGCACAGTGATTTTTATTTGATTGTCCGTGAGATGCGGGAACGCTGTCTTCAGAAGATTCGCCACATACTCCTGGAAAGTGAATAAAGAATATTTAAGATAAGATAAGAATATTCTTTATTGTATACCGGAAAAATAGTTACAAAAACGGCAGATACAAAAGATCAAATACAATTGGCGGCCTTATTAAGAATATTTAGTATGGGTTTACGCGAAAAAAATATTTGTTTAGCATAGTTCAGCATTTGGTATTGTGACGGCGCCAGTCATGCGGTTTACGGTGCAAAAATGACAGAATTTTACGATTAATGAATAGATATGGTCGCGACTTTTGACATTTGAAATTCACGACTAGAGACACCATACTCCTTATGAAAGGAGCCTAATGACGCACTTTCTGAGCCCGTATGCCTGGCGCACCCTGGGCAACAATCAGCGACTCCCTTAAGTTGATTGGAAAATACTTTCACCACGATGGCTTGCCATCGACACGCTAAAAAGAAGTTACTAGGTACCTATGCTGGATAATGTTACACAGATAATCATTGCCACAACGCCAAAGGCTTACCTTTGTACATTTAATTTTAAAAAGTTTAATACACAACTTTTGTAATTAAAATAACTTTACTGGTCAATGATTAAACTAACAGATTGTGATATCTTCTATACTAAGCGAACCAAATCCTGAACAATTTCAATCATCTTACTGTCAACCTCCATACTAATTGCTATCGTAAACGTCAGGATTCAGACAGGATTTGGTGCGCTTAAATGCGCCTAAATACCAGTATTATAATGACTGTCGCATTACCTGTATGTAGAGGACGTTGTCGGGTGTAGGACCAAGCGGCACCGTGACGCGACCAGCCTCCACGAGCGAGAACACGTACGCCAATATCGTGGCATGCATGGTGAGCCCCGCGCCGTGCGACGTATCAGTCACCACGCTAAACACGTGCTCCAGGATATCGCAGAGATAGGTCTGGTAGAAGCTCTGCGCCGCCTGCGGATGCTGCTCCACGTTCTGCAGCAGTCGGTGCAGGATCTGCAGCCCGGTGTCCGCCACATTCCTCATCGTGTGCTTGAAAGCCCAAATGATCGAGTCCAACACCAGCTTGAACTGGGCCGGCGGTATGCTCAGGAATGCCTTGAAGCAGTGAGAGTTTACAGCCTGCAGTAGCAGGAAGAACTCGGTTCTGTGTTCCGGGTACTCTTCGAAGTCTTTGTTGATCATCTCTAGTGTGCATTCGAAGACGGCGTCGAATATTTTTGGAACTTCGGAGGTTATGTGGCTGCCGAGTTTGTAGACGATGGCGGCCATACAGGACAGCACCTCGGGCTCGCGCGCGTCTGCTACGGCCGTTCGCTGATAGTCCAGTAGCACGGCATCCAGCAACGGTGGGATGAAGTTCTCTAAGACCATGCTGTTGTCTGTCGATCGCGACACCCAACTTGCTATCAGTTTTAACGTTTCTTTCTTTATTATCCTCATGTTCTTGATTAGGGGCTGCTTCGTGACGACCACGCCGTTTAAACCAATCGCTTGGCTTATGTTCTCAGACATGACCTTGTACACATTCAGCATGTCAAGGTATATCCTACCGAGCTGCACAACGTAAGGGTGACCGAGCGCTCGACAAGCGCGCACGTTAGTTTTAAGTATACTCACAAGTTGTTTCACAGCTTCTGGGTCTTTCAGAATATCGACATTGTGCGAGGCTTGAGAGATGATATCATCCCATACCTGATTAGGCAGCAGCATGTATTTCTCAATGAGTTGTTCCTGAGCTACTTGGTCGACTTGTGCACTGATCATGTAGCCAACGGCTTCGTAGAATGTGTGCACTTGTAGGGTCTGCAGGTCGCATATAATGGAACTGATAGTGCTTAGAATTTCCTCAATAAAAGGACAAGCCTCCCCCACCTGTGTGGTCACAAAGTGTCTACGACACTTTATGGCAATTTTAATGAATGTATCGCAGGCCATGTCCTGGACACCATCATGTGTCTCATGCATAAATTCAAAGAGTTTGTTGACCACTGTTTTTAAGAACTTCCAGTGAGCACGAAGAAACCGGGGGTATTGTCCCACAACATACATGATGTTGCTGGCAATTATAGCCTTGTTGTCTTTGCCTTTCTTCTGCTCACACAGGCCCAGCAGCTCTTTAATAACCACTACCAAGAAGCGTTTCTCGTCTTCCTCCATCATGGCTCCAGATATTGAACCTATGGCCCAGCAGAGAGTGTTCAAGTTCTTCCAAGACCACTCAGTACCATTCACTTGATTTTGCAACTTCTCAGTCATGATCCTTTCAGTATCTAGGTAATCCAAATGTGTGAGATAAACCAGGGTCTCACGCATGTTTTTATATAAATTGATAGAGTCTGTGTCCTTCATAAACTCTCTCACAACTTCACCATTTTCGTTCTCAACAACCAGTACCTCCTCCGGCTTTGCCATTCGAGATATCATAATGTAGCGCACACTGCTTAAAACTTCTGCGTACAAAACTTTCCGACCCATGCTTTTACCAAGAACCAAATTAGATGAATGAGAGCAAGGTGCTATTTTATACAAATCAGCCGCCAATGCATTCCAGAATTCTAAACATATTTTGAAAATCTCTACCTCCTCGACTTCAGATATCAAGACGAGATAGCGCAGAGCATTCATCAGGGTGTTGGTAAGGCCTCTCCGTTCAATCAGCTGGCCGTGTTCTTTCAAATAAGTACAGAGGAATAAGGCGAGATTTTGAATGAAAACCTGTTCCTGGTCTCTTCCCACCGCATATGCTTCTCGGATGTTTGTGGTCAGAGGCAGGATAGCCTCCAGCTGCTCCATTACCTGCACCAACAGCGCCACAAACTGGTCCTCATAGTTGCTCACTGTTACACCAGCTATTTCAGTCAGACAGCTCAAAGTCACATTACGAAACATAGGTACGTTTAAAAACTTGAAAATAAGTGTACTTATCAGTTTCATTTCAAAAATGTACCCGAGCGGTATCCAGTTAAGAAATCTCAACAAAGTATGTAACGTGGCATCCACTAATGGTGCATTTTGTGAGTTCTCGAGAACAAATTGACATAGCTGGAATATTTGGCTGAATTCCGAGCACATTGTATCTTTAAGATGCTTTGCCTTAGTTTGAGTTAGCTGCCCAGTACTGAAAACAAAGACTTCTTCACTCAATAGCTTCAATATGACCATGTTGTTTTGACAAAGGCTTTCGTTGGTTTTTGATGCCCCAACTATATCGCTAATAAATGTTTCCCAGTTGTGGGGCCACTCTCTCTTCAGCACTTGGATCAAGATCATGTTTAGTTTCTTCAAGTACACCTTGTTGCTTTCCATAGTGGCTGGATCTGATGATGTTTTGATTATGAGGCCCACTATATATTTTTTTATGCCTTCACATTGATTTCTTGGTAATACCTTCCATCGAGTCTGTATAACTTGTTCCAATATTTGTAGCGCATAATACTTGGTCTCTTGATTTTGTGAGTACTCTAGAATAGTATCAACTCGTGTCCATGCATCAGGGTGCTCCTTGAGGGCTGTGAGGATGTCCTGCGCCATGCGCTGTTGGTCCCCAACACTAGAGTACAGGCATCCCACTACACTGTCGAGCAAATTTATATCCAGCTTCTGGTTGAAGTCCAACAGCCTAGATGCTGTTTGCTCCAAAGTGGCCATTGTTGAATGTTGTTATAAAACTTAATAAAACTTTGTTCTTCTTGCATAAATTGGTTTTAATCTGATCCCCGAACTTTACTCACCAACCGATTTATTCACATTCATTCCTCATCTGACGCCACACTGAAACAATTAGAAAATACAATCACTAACCTAAAATAACGCATAAATCGTAATGTCGGCGTCTTGTCATTTTTGTCAAAACAATGATTAAATTGATTGCTTAGCGTGGTGATTGTTGTTAAAATGTAGTTTACTGGAATAAAGTAAATCTTGATCACCTAATTTTAAAGTAAGATGAAGGGCCCACACCCCGACTACTTTCGTTAATAATGTTATGCAGTGGAAATAAAATCATGAGCTGTTACTGTTTGTGAGGAGTACGGTACATAGGAAAGGCGATTTTCTGGAGAAATTGGGTAAACAGCTAAACTTACCAAGAATAATAATTTGCGGCGCAATCAACCTAACGCACATCCATACACACACTAGTCCGTCCGTTGTTTTCACAGACTACTAGTTGTTTTCGTCAAGCTTGAAAAAAAAACCATCTATTGGTAACTGGTAACACTTACATCCCACCAAAAACATTCTCTAAAAACCAGCCAAGTCTCGATGGAGCTACTCGTTTATCTTGGCTCGACTTTGTCTAGATTTCATTAGTTTTTAGAGATAAACGAGCAGAGACTTGGCTAGTTTTTACAGAATGTTTTTGGTGGGATTTCACTTCTTTTTGTAGAAACGTGGGCATATTGATTTTAAATTAGATTTTCTTATAAAATAAATCAATCCGTCCTAATCTTCTAATAGTTTGGTTGGGCTCTTGTGTTTTCAATTCAGGGTCACCAGGTAGTACAGATCTTCCTAGTTTTTATAGTTTTCCCTTTATGTGGCTATTAAAATGTAACTCTGTACCAAATTTTGACCAGCTTCGAATACTGGCCCCGTCAACGGCATAACCGTGATCACGAACATCTCGACCGCGCCAATTCCATCCGGTGCAATAAACTCATCAAGGAAAACACACGTAGTGGAAGGTTGTAGGGAAGACAGTCACCAAGGCACGCCACCTACCACCATCGGCACGCCACGCTACAAGTGAACCAGGTACGCGTTTCCATCCCTCTCTTTAAACCATCCAAGGTGTCTGAGTTTATGGGAAGTACTAGTTCTATTATTTTGATGATCATCAGTGAGTCATAAATGCGAATGCGAAACTTTGCTGTCGTTTAACTTTGAAACTAAATGACTTAAGTACAGACTTGAAATGTTGGATTTAAGTATGTGATTATAGATTACTGGATGAAGTTCTGCGAAAATTTCTGCGTTCAGGGGCATTATTATGTAAGTATCCACTGAGTTAAGTGACGTTGATTTTTACTTTTTTAAGCTACTGCGGCTGTCAAATGCATAAATTTTTTGACACTTTGGAGTTGTCTAAATGCTTCACTCGATAGAGTGGAATGCTAGGTAATAGAAGGGCTGGTCTTATCTAGAGGTTCTCCAACAGGGGCCTGAAAATGCGGCGAAATGGTTCCAGTAAATAATAGTACGGCAGTGTTTGCTTCGCGCTCGACTTGGCGGGGGCACTGTCGTGTCCCATGATAGCATAGAGAATAGAGTTAGATTGGTTTGGTTCTGTGTTGGTATTGAAACTTTTGTCTATGGTCACCCCAAGTGAAAAAATAATTGTTCTGTGGAAAAAGTACTTTTCACAGAACACTTAGAAGTCTTTCAAAAGACCAAGACCGTAGACAAGACAGAGACAAGACTCTCAAAACGATAACTAAAGCATAGAAGGAGCCTCAGAACAATAACTAAAACATAGAAGGAGCCGTAAAAAAATTAATCATTGAATAGCTGACCTTGTTACTCTTGCAATGATTCTTTGTGCCAAAAAGAGACAACTATGGTGTACTCCCTACACGCAAAATTTTACAATCGTAAGTTGCAAGGAAGTCAAAGTTATATTCTCAGAGTGCTTAGTGCGAGTTTGACAGATCCAATCGAATAACTTTACTACCGCGTTAATCGAGCATCGAGTAGTGAGTATGAGTAAGTTAACTGTTCGAACTGGCAAAACGCTGTCACAGTACAGCTCGCACTCGCGTTTATTCGTGTTTTGGCTAGTAAACGTGTTCACTTCTCAACGTAAACCATTACAACTCGCACTCAGCAATTTTAATTTCCATACTTGTCGCTAGGTGGCGCTTCCTCGATGCCATAGAAATATGAGTTTACGTTAACGCGATCGAGTAGTTAAAAACTCGCACTAAGCACTCAGAATAATAACTAAAGCATAGAAGGAGCCGTAAAATAGAAAGTACCTAATTATTGTATAGCTTTCCTTGTTACTCTTACGATGATTCTTTGTGCCAGAAAGGGACAACTGCAGTGTACTCGTACGCTCAAAATCGTACAATCGTACTAGGTTGCAGAAAGTCAAAGTTATATTAGGCGTCATAGACAAAAGTAGAACTCCATAAGGATGGGACATACGACACGAAAACGTCGATAAATTATTTGTTCCTTAACTAAACATTCTGTAAATACAGCAGTCTATAATTATTAATATTGTCTGGTATTGGCTGGTGC
This sequence comes from Yponomeuta sedellus, assembly GCA_934045075.1. Classification (NCBI taxonomy): domain Eukaryota; kingdom Metazoa; phylum Arthropoda; class Insecta; order Lepidoptera; family Yponomeutidae; genus Yponomeuta; species Yponomeuta sedellus. The sequence goes on along the minus strand of OW203724.1, from coordinate 2,820,987 downwards.
CGCAAACGTTGGTGTGCCACATTTATTTAACCTACGATATATTCTCAGCTCTCCGAACTCTTTCTAGAAGGGCCCAGATGCAAAAGTCCCTTAGTCCCATAACTCAACTATACACCAGATGACATATAAGACGAAAAATTCAATTTAAAACAATTCTATAAGGCGTATCAAGGAAAAAGAAATACCATTGTATAGAAAATAAATCAACTTTGTTTTGAAACAAAATCTAACAAAATTAAACATTCTTTTACATATAAAATGATTTTTTTAATTACGTGGACTTGGGGCCCAGCATACGGACTTATGGCACTTTTTATACTTAATCTAAGGACATAGCAACTTTGTTCACTTAATATTAGGACTTAAAGGTACTCTCTGAAAAAACTTTGGACTTACGCTCTTCTAAATAACAATTTGCAGTCACTCCACTTCTTCTTCAGAATTAATTTGGTTCTGATTCTGGGAATCACATTCATCGATTGTCAGGAAATCGCTATAAAAATATTGTTCGTCTTGAGGTACAAACCGGAGTAAATGAATTACGTCTTTGATCTTCGCTGGTTTCAGTTTTAGTGGTCCACCATATGCGTTTGCAGGTTGATTTTCTACACCTGATCGTCTAACTACGACTCGATACAAAGAAAACTGTGAATATGGACCGGTCATTGTACTGCGCTGTGACGGTTTGCGTGATTTGGAAAAAACTAAATCAAATCAAACCAAATCAAATTCATTTATTTATGAAACATGCGTGTACATAAAAGTTCTTATAATTAATAAAGCTTCACCATATGTTGCCGTAAAGGCGTACGAATATTAAATTAACATCTTAAACTAACGAATATTTACAGTATTTCGGTTTTTAAGAGTTACTACTTCACGAAAAGTGGAAATTCCAGCAACGTTCTTGATATTATCATCATAGATATTTTTATAGTCCTTGATCTTAATAAGTCTCTCATCTCCGTTATCTCTTCCTAGTGTATTTCCATAAATACCACATCAAAAGGTTGGTGTTTTCGGCAATCTTTATCAAATTGACGTAGTATTCTGGTGAATACATTGTTTATTTCTTCAACCTCCTTTTCTTTATTTGAGCAAAATCTCTGTCTACTGGCATCATGGAATGCCCCGGAATCGGGTAAATTACTGTTACATTTTCAAAAACCCCAGAGCTGCACAGTTGATCGAGGAATGTAGATTGCCACTTTTAAACACAAATCTTTGGACTAAGGGACTTTTAATGCATTTTAGTCAGGATAAAGGTACTTTTTACTATCAAAACGTTTGTCTTAGGGTCTTTCCAATTTCTAAGGGATTTCTTGGTCACAAAATCGAGTCATAAAGTAAAATTTCGATATTTTTATTTGGAGTTAGGGACGTTTTCATAAAAAACTAAATACTGGGCATAGACAATTTTGACCTGCTCTACACGCTGGTAATATCAGGTCTAAAAGTCCCTAAGTGGACTAAGGGACTTCTGCATCTGGGCCCTTCTAGAAAGAGTTCGATTACATGCACAGTGAGATTGTTATATGTTAGATTTACTAAGGTTGTAACTTGTAAGTGCTAAATCTAGTATGTAATGTAAGTTTGTATGTATGTACAGCATGTGCCCAGGTTAGCTGGAAAAAATATATAGAAAACTATTTATTTGTACAAGCTCAATTTGCATCCAATAAAGAAATTTTCATCGATCCAACTATACCTAGATTGCTAGCTTTATGCATTCAAAATTTTAGAGCGCAGCTTAAAGAAAAAGAAGCATAACAGTAACTTGTGATAGCTTGTTTTTTATCCCTAAGTTTCATGTCTAAGTTCAGAACATTTATAAAAACTGTATCATGTAATGTTAATGTAGATTTTATTACGGAAATTAAATTAATTAAATAATTTATTGCATAACTAGCGTCACACTCACTTTGTTTAAAATTCCTGTTTCCTGAAGAAGGGTAACCTGTGTATCAGGAACCAGAGCAGTGCATTTAAATTAAACAGGGAATTACAAAAAGCAAGAAGAACACGTAAAATAAAATAATAGGAAAAATGAAAGAACATTTAATATTTATATTCTTTTTAATGCACTAACCCGTGCTAAAGACAATTTTAAAAACCGATTTAGAGGCAAAAAATTCCACCCATGCCAGGACTCGGTTTCGCGACTGAGCTAATGGGCGTCTACTGGCATTAGTGAAATTTCGAACCTCTTTACAGCACTCTCTGTATTACTTACAATTTAATGTTTGTCCTTCTAACCCAGCGAAAGTCTTGGTCAGTACTACTAGGAGGGGAAATGGAAATATAAACATTAAAATTCTTACTATTTATACTTATAAACCATTAATGAACTTTAGAAATGAATTTATATGAAAATTGATCTTAAAATGACAGTCTTTGTTAAAAAATAATTTTCTAACCTAATGTTGTATATGAAATAGTCTTCTTCAAAATGTCTGCTGCAAACGTACGTGATTTTGTTTAATACCAATTTGACCGTGAAGCCATGCCGTCTATCCACAATTGTGTCATTGTGCTTCCTTCGGCTAACCTGAAATAAATAATTATTAATTATAAACCACTATAATCAGTCATAAATACACCCTTGAAGTTCTTTATTAATTTGACAGCAAACTGTATTTATAAAATCCAGTACTGCTGGGGACCTTTTTTCGCAATAGTGATGCGATTTGTCGCTACATTAATATTACATTAAGATATAGTGAAATAAACACAAGAAATAAAAAAATCTTCTTTAGACATACTAGATAGATATTTAAATAAATAAATATTTTCAAATTCAAATAGTTTATTTGGTAAGTATAAGTATTATGTCATACTGTTACACAGACTTAACGTTCTGAGTTTCCTCCTTAAACATACTTAACAATGTAAAACATGTAAACATAGTTAACAGTGTAAAAAATATTTCATGGTACATGGGTACATATTTTGCAAAGGTGCACAATATACGGCAACAGCTTAACACCAACAACTACCCTCCGCGCTAGTTAACAAACTGTGTTGGGGCAGAGTAGGAGTCGTCGCCAAACCTGAGTGCTTAGTGCGAGTTTTTTAACTACTCGATCGCGTTAACGTAAACTCATATTTCTATGGCATCGAGGAAGCGCCAACTAGCGACAAGTATGGAAATTAAAATTGTTGAGTGCGAGTTGTAATGGTTTACGTTGAGAAGTGAACACGTTTACCAGCCAAAACACGAATAAACGCGAGTGCGAGTTGTACTGTGACAGCGTTTTGCCAGTTCGAACGGTTAACTTACTCATACTCACTACTCGATGCTCGATTAACGCGGTAGTAAAGTTATTCGATTGGATCTGTCAAACTCGCACTAAGCACTCTGACCACTCATGTTGACCCGTACAGTACTTTCGTTCTAAGGAAAACAGAGATCAAGCGAGTTGGACACTTAAACTTAAAAATCGTAGTATATGCAAAAAAAACAGATATGACAAAGTACAAAGCCAGCATGCGACATCCGATTCGTTAGGATTTTTCTTACAGGTCTTCGGTAAGGTGTTGGTAGTGAACTATTTTCAAAATTTCATACAGAGTTCAATTAAATGGGTAGTTCTTCGAAATTTCATTCTTCGACTGATTCATATGGCCAAAATTTAATTTCACTTTCAGTTCTGTAATACATGTTCATATGAAAATAGGTATACAAAATAATATATACTTGAATCGTTTTACGGACTCGTTTTTATAAAGCAGTTTTTAAGATATCGACGTTCAAATATTTTGTGCCCAGATAAATCAAAATTTGTTACAGATGAAACAGAAAAACAGATATAAAATGAAAAACTTTAATGTTAAGAAAATTATCAAATTTTAACAACAGTAATATTCTGTATTTATTATGAAAACAGTTATTAGTGATCATATCACGGAAAAAAATCTGCTGTATTCAACAATAATTTATGTTGAATACAGCAGATTTATGTTGAAAACATTTCTGAAACACCGGTAAATAATTATTCTTATAGAGTATGGGAAAACGAGAATATTAAACAACTTGACCGTTATTCGAAGCCTAATAATATATTGAGAGAAGCCATCGCTTCCGGTTCCGTTTCTATCCCTTTTTTTCCTAGCTACTTCCGTTTTGCCCTCTCCTTCGCACACTTCCACCACCACCGACAGTGTGGCGCCTTGGTTTTCAGGCGCCATCTTTTCTTCATTGACGTCGTTGTTTGTGTTCCGAATAGTCGTGCGCCAATGCGCACATTTAAAATATTTAATTTCCCTTTTGGTGTACCTCTGACGGTTTCAATTTTCGTTGTGAGTGTTAATTTCTACTATAGTGTTTTCTCCCACAATTGGATTGATCTACTGTGCTGTGAGCGGAAAAGGTATGTCTTTGAACCGTTATTTCCAGTACATTAGCTACCCGTTATTACACGATATTTTTTGCAATTGATATTCCTTTTTCAAAGAGAATTTTCTTGTTTAATGGAGAAAGTGTTTGTTTAAAAAGCTGAGTATTTGAAATTCCATACTAAATTTGAAATAAAACAAATTTGTATCAACAAAAATTTGAAATAAATTCAATGGAATAATTAGAAAAATTAACGGTGTAACCGTTCGTAATATGATTTATTCTTTTTAATTTGACCTGTTGCGGTTACTGAGCCTAAACTATAACGACAGTTTAAATTTTTGAAATTAACGGTTGTCAGTTGTTGATGACCGTGCGTCTTCTAATTGTTCTTTTCTCTAGTTTGATAAAATGAGTGACAATGAACAGATTAATAATAATGCTGAAATGGCATCTGACAAAAACGAAAGGCCCTCTCGTAACCGGAAACGTGGAAGAAAAAGTAGTATCTCTGATTCTTCTACATCGAGCAGTGAGTCCACATCTTGTTCTGATTCCTCATGCAAGATACGGACAAGCCGCAAAAAGAAGAAGAATAAGCGGCGCCGTTGGCAGAAAGAGAAAAAACTTGATAAATTGATAGCCGAGGTTAGTTATCTAAAATCAAAGATTGCTTCAAGTGGGAGTCTAGAAGATGATCTAAGTTATAGCCACGATAATCTCGATAACTTTGATGACAATAATCCTAGTCAAAGCAATGAACACGATTACGGTGCACAACCACAGTTCTCTCTATCTATTGGTACTAAACTAAAAGACCCCGATGTTCCAAAGACTCCTTTGTCTTATTTAGAAGTGCTCAAGGGTGTTCAGAGATTGGAAGACCCAGATTGGAGGAACGTTAGATACTCTGACGTACAAAAACAATACCGCCATACCCCTGGCTTCACTGAACTGGAAGTAAACGATGAAGTAACTCGTTACGACGCCCCTCGCTCTTTAGCAAACACGGAAAAAGCTTTCGCTGCATTGAGCTTCGCTGTTATAAAGCAGAGGGACCAGTTGGAAAAAGAATTACGAAGTTTTCTAGCTTGGGCTAAAACCACTTCAGAGATAAGGTTCGAAGATATTAATGAGAAAATTCAGGACATTTTTGTAACTGGAGATTTTTCAAAAATATCAAACGATACGCTCCAGTTGGTCTGTGGCCATCGGGCAGAATTGATACAGCAGCGAAGGGAGACAATTCTGGCCTCTGTCAAGGATCCAGTGCATAAAAGTGCCTTGCGGAAAATACCTCCTTCTTGCAACAATCTTTTCCAGGCTGAAAATTTCACTGCTGTGCTTGAAAAAGGGGGGGGCGTAAGAAAGCTATTCTGGCCTCGTGACAAAGATCGCGCTACTGCACCGCAGGCCGATCCAAAACCACAAACATCCGGATTTCAACGAAATCCTCCTTCACAGGCACTCAAAACCAAATATTTGCCCACGACTAGACCATACTCATATGGATCCAATGCTCATACTTCCAAGCCCTTTCGGGGTAGAGGTGGCAAACAAACAGGAGGTAAACGCGACAACGCGTATTACAACAATCGCAAACACTCTCCCTCATCCTACCGGGATAAGAGAGGTAAACCAAGAAAATATTGACTTACCGAGCAAGTTCCGGGCCGGACAACTGGCTTTCTACCACCATCGGTGGAAAAAACCAAGGTGCTCCAGATCATATACTGAGCATTATTTCAGGATACCGTATCCCGTTTATCAAAAAACCGCCTCTATTTGTGCCAGATCAGTGCCGAACCGGCCAATCGATTCCAACCTCGGACGAAATGAGTTCAATCATACAGAAAATGAAAGCGGAAAGAGTACTTTCTACAGTGCCGCTATCTCCCAGCTTCATATCCGCGATGTTCCTGGTCCCCAAGGGAGACCAAACTGTGCGCCCGATTTTCAACCTAAAAGCATTAAATCGGTATGTCTACACGGCACCATTCCGACTGATAAACCTGCACAGAGTCCCCGACTTCTTGCAAGAAAACGATTGGATGGTGAAAATAGACCTAACTCAAGCATATTTTCATCTCCCAGTTGCAGAGCCACACAGGAGATTTCTACATCTAATATACCAACAAGAGCTGCTACAAATGAACTGTCTTCCCTTCGGGTTGAGTTCAGCACTCAAGACCTTTGCGACCGTGAGCAACTGGATGGCCCAAGTGCTTCGCAATCGAGGGATACGCATCCTGGTGTATTTAGACGATTTTTTGATCGCCAATCAGAATGCTCAAATTTTAAGAAACCACACACAGACCACGTTAGACCTGCTGGAACATTTGGGTTGGAATGTCAATCACGAAAAGTCGGTTCTTCTACCAACCAAGATTATAGAATATCTAGGTGTGATATGGCAACCCTGGATAAATCAGAAAATGCTTCCAACAAAAAAGTGCAGAAAGCTTACGACGATTATCTCCACCCTACTGAATCGGCAAACTGCCAGCTTAAAAGAATTACAGAGTCTAGTCGGCTTAATGAACTTCGCCAGCTTCGTCATCCCTCGAGGAAGAATGAACTTCCGACAGCTGCAGAGGCTTTGCATCTCCCTTCTGAAAGAATCTGTGAAGCGAACTCAGTTGCCTCATCTCGTTCAAGAAGAATTACGTTGGTGGCTGAAGCACCACAAGGATCATTCCCAGATTCACCTGCCATTTCCGACTCATTACATTGTAACCGATGCATCAGATAAAGCTTGGGGGGCTCAAATAAACAACTTACAAGTCTCAGGAGCCTGGGATGCTGCGGAGAAGCGGTTGCACTGCAACCAAAAAGAGTTGCTGGCGATTTTGAAGACACTAGAAGAGCACGCTCAGAACCTTCGGTTCAGTTCCGTACATCTGCAAAGCGACAACAAAACTGCAGTCTCATATCTACGCAACGAGGGTGGCACAAGATCGGCAGTCCTTCTCGAGCTGACATACAGAATTTTGACGCTATTGGACTTGCATCAGATAAATCTTACTGTTTATCACATTCCCGGTGTATACAATGTAGAAGCGGATCACTTATCACGATTACGAACAGTTCCAGAATGGCATCTGCTACCAACAATAACCAAAGTTATATTCAGCAAATGGGGAATGCCAGTAATCGACCTTTTTGCGTCGCGACTAACCAGAGTAGTTCCGAGATACTGCAGCTTGGACTGCTTAGACCATCAAGCGGAGTTTCACGATGCCCTCTCCCGAATTTAAGATTATTCGCTGGCTTGGGTCTTCCCGCCACCATTTCTGATACCAAAAGTGTTACAACACCTAAACAAATGTCAAGGAAAGTACTTAATTGTAGCACCCAGATGGAACAAGGTTTTTTGGAGAGCAGATCTCAGGAGCAGAGCAACCGACGCCCCTTGGACCATCAGGAACCTTCCACGAGTTCTGATAGACGTGTCGACGGGATGTGCTCCACAGAAAGCATCCGACATGACGTTAGAAATATGGAATTGTGGGGGTGGAATGAACACCTTAACGGCTGGTCAGAGCTACAAAAACGGCTTTTGTTGAAGAGCTGGCGTCCGTCAACGCTTAATACTTACAAGCCAGCTTGGTCGCGATGGGTAAGATGGGCCCAACGAAACAAAGTACGAGTTGATAACCCTAACGGGTCTGAATTAGCAAGATTCTTGGCCGATATTTTCCATACAGAGAATTTATCCTATAACACCATATTGTGTCACAAATCAGTAGTATCTACACTCTGTAACCCAGATACATCAGAACAACTTAGTGGTCATCCTCTTGTAAAGAGAGTGTTGAAATCAATATCTCTGGCTAAACCAAAACCGCCAAAACCACCAGTATGGGATGTTGATAGCGTCATAAAATATATATCGCGAGTGGACCCAGAAACCATCAACCTGTATCAAGTATCCAAATATACCGCAGCAGTTCTTTTGTTATGTTCTGGTCGAAGAGTACACGATCTTACATTACTTCGCGTAGATTCTAGCGGATACAAATTTTTCCATGACTACATTATTCTATGGCCAGAATTCGGGTCAAAGACAGATACGGCAGACTATCGTCAATCAGGCTGGAAGCTTCGAGCAAACCCAGATTGTAACAGTCTTAACCCTGTACACTGGGTACAGCGCCTCATCACTGTTGGCCGAGAAAGTAGAGATGAAGCCGGTTGTCAGAATCTTTTATTTCTACCCGCGGTCCGCCTAAGCATGCCACCCGGTGCATTATTGCGGGCTGGGTTAAAAATGTACTAAAAGAATCTGGAATAAATACCTCGGCGGGAAGTTTTAGAGCCGCGGTAGCTTCAGGCTAGAAAATTCGCCTTTAGACGAAATTTTGGCAAGAGGAAATTGGAGATCTGATAAAACATTTAAAAGATTTTACTGTCGTCAAGTAATTTCATCAAAATCAAGTGATATTTCGATTTCCAAGTTATTCGATGCAGTTGATTGATATAATAATAATCATAAATATATTTGATTGTTGTCAAATTTGAATTGTTTATGAACTCATTACATACATACATTTATACAATACATAGGTATTGTTATATCTTGCATCTCTATGATAATTAATAAATTATCGTAACAATTATTCTAATTGAAATGTTAACCTTTTGAAATCATTATTTCATATGGTATGATTTACGTCATGGTTGGATTTATATATTAAATTATATTGTTGCACACTTTTGTACCTATGTTGTTTTTACTTTTACCATAGAAACCATTCCTTCAGTCTTTAATGTCTCTAAATATCATTTGGTCACATTGACGTCAACCACCACCACCAGACGATAACAAACAAATCTCTCAATATATTATTAGGCTTCGAATAACGGTCAAGTTGTTTAATGAAGACGTTTTACCTAAATTAAAACGTAAATTAAACATACTTACCTTATTCGAAGCCTAATAAATTAAATTCTGCCTGGTGGCAAAACAACGTAATGAAGAAAAGATGGCGCCTGAAAACCAAGGCGCCACACTGTCGGTGGTGGTGGAAGTGTGCGAAGGAGAGGGCAAAACGGAAGTAGCTAGGAAAAAAAGGGATAGAAACGGAACCGGAAGCGATGGCTTCTCTCAATATATTATTAGGCTTCGAATAAGGTAAGTATGTTTAATTTACGTTTTAATTTAGGTAAAACGTCTTCATTTTAATATAACACAAATTTTAACTATTGCTATTATTTTTGATACAATTAGTTCTGTTGGGTGTACTCGAAAGTTATTATAATTGCTACACTGCATTATTCTCTTTGTTTAATTTATCCTGTTTCTTAATTAGTGCTGTTTATTATACTTATTGACATAGCAATAATCTTTCATAACTAAAAAATCACAGGAGTACAAACTTATTCTAATGATGACACTTTTGACATCAGTCTTAGTTAAGTAGTCTTAATTATTAATTAGAATTAACAATCACATTATTCTTATTATTATTAACAGTAAAGTAACAAAATAGAGATCAACATTAATTAAATTTTTGATATTAATCTTCCTTATTAATTTTCAATCTTTCATAATTCGAAAATCACAAGATTGTCTGCTGGATCACATTCGTCAATTATTTCCTCTTCTGAATGAAGATCACGTTCATTTAATTTCTTTTTACCCGACTGCAGCGAATCCCAAAAGGAGGGTGATGTGTTTAGTGCGTATGGATGTATGTATGTCCGATTCTATGTTCCCTCATAACTCCTTAACCAATGGTCAGATTTTGTTAAACAAGGTGTCATTCGATTCGGCATCCTTGCGCGGGTGTCATAGGCTATATAAAATCATAATTATGCGATCAGAACCGTGACGAAAAATAAAATTCGTTAAGAAGCTTCGTTAAAGTACAGCTAGGAGCCACTAGATGGCGCTGTTATATTTAGTTTATTGAATTCGAATATTAATTTTATTGAACTACAATTAACAGGTGTGAAATATTTAAAACAGAATTTTGCGGATGACGTAGGTTACATAAAATCAGCATTAATAGAGAACCAACGGAACAAAAAATAACATTTACTTCTAAGCAATTAAAGTACCACTTTTAGCCACTTGATGGCGCTGCTATATTTTATTTATTCTAATACATGTGTATACATAATTTCGGCTTTGGTCTACATGTAAACAAACCATTCATATAATCGGTACAAATGCGGAAAGAAATAATTCCTATAAAGTGGTTTGATCCTTCTAGATCATTCATTTAATAAAAAAATATAATTTTGTTTTACTACGCCTAACAAGTGCAAAGTATTTAAAAGATAATTTTGCAGGTGTCGTTGATTACATTAAATCAGCATTAATAGAGAACAAACGCAACACAAATAATATTCACTTCTAAGTAATTAAAGTACTGTAGCATTAGTTCCTCTACCCAACCACAGATGGCGATGTTTGTGTTCTAAATTGCGGTATGGTTTTGTCCGAAGGCCCTACATAATATTAAACAAAATTGGATAGTATTTGAGCGCTTGCGAATCACTTTAACCAATACTGACTGTCCACTAATAATTGGCACGACTAGTGACGTAGGTAATATACCTCGCTTTGCGCTGTGGTGCGAGTAGTACAGTTCCTAATCCGTAATCCTTAGCAAGTTTCATATTGCTTCAATCACAGAACATAAAAAAAGAGTAGAAGTAGTGACATGACACATTAGTACGAAAACCGGTGTAACCAAACTGATACACATAAACCAAACGCACACTACGAATGCCAAGCTGCCATTGGTAAATAAAGTCAATGCCGAAAAGGTGTACATCATAAAAGTTTCAAGTAAATTATGCACCTTTTCATGATGTTAACAATGATCAAAGTCAAATGACAATGATGAAATTAAGGTTGACATTTTGTAGTAACGCTACTCTACACTAGATGGAACTACCACCGCGTCGGACCGAAAAGAACTTTTACCTAGTAAGACATAAAGTTCAAAATTGAAAAACAAGTACATTCTCAGTTTGGGATGGGACAATGCGAGTTCTAGTTTGTCGATAGGGTGAACCTATCGACAAATTATACAAACAGTTTAACACATTAACGGCCGAATACGAATACTGGTACCTACTGGTACCGGCTTTACTGGTAGAAAATGCATCTTTTTACATTATCTTTTGTGCAATAAAGAATTAATACTAATAGGGTGGATAGATGCACAAATTAACCAATGTGGTAGATTTCGTAATATTTTAAAATGTTATCTCTTATTAAAACTAGCTTTAACCCGCTGTTTCGCCGGCGTTAGAAGTTATAACACGGGAAATATTATTCTACGACTCAATTCAGATCTTTGTCTATCTGTACGCCATGTTTCATACGTAATACTAATTGATGATTGTACTAATATAATTTCATTTATACGCAGGAGTCTAACCTGGAAGTGAAGCACATTTTTTCTGGTATTGCTGCATCACATTAGTGCCACCTTCCGCCTTTTTTAGTTATTATGAAGTGTTCATTTCATGAATGCTCTGTAAATGGTAAATGAGTAAATGCTCTGAATATATTGTGCTCATCTTCGTTGGGAACCAATTTTGCCTTCTTATCGCTGCCTTCCATTTTAATTTCATATCCGGTTTCCCTAAGAAAACTAAACGAAAACTCACTTCCAAATTGTTTTGAATCCGAGAGGGTTGTTTTATTATTGCCTCGGTTTGCTGTTGTCAAAGGGGTTGAAGTATTAAGGGTAAATAGCAGAATAATAAAAAAAACATAAAACAAATAACATAACAAAACAAAAATCTTATGCTCGCCAAGAGAACAACCACTCGAACAGGTAAACAGTAGTAAACTACTTAATGTTTTAAACTGAAGTAAAAAAAACCATATGAGTCGTTTTCGATAACCTCACTTTTCATCTCGGTTGGAATATTAAAAAATGTAAGATTAAAATTACTTAGATAGTTTCTTAAATATTTCAGTCCCTGATAAACGGGTGAAGAAAAACTATATCGCAATCTAGCTGTGCTCATGTCTTGCATGTGCTCATGTCATGTCTTGTATGAAAAGTAATGTATGAGCTCCAATGACAGTTTTCACATGCACAACGACCAGCCGGCAACCGGAGCTCATACATTACTACTTTACCCGGCCCGGCGACCGGACGGCGACTGGGTGCATATGAAAAGGCACTTAGGAAGTAGGTATACAATAACAATAATTATTTTACCGACTTAGACGAATTTATTGGAATTTACAATACCTAAATACCGTTAAGTATGTATGACTACTAAGTCATAGACAACTAATTATCGATAGATTTTTATCATGTGTGCCCCCATCCGTAATAGAGTAGAATTCAAATTTCTACAGAAATTTCTAGAGAATGTACACTTTCTTCAATGAAAATTTAACTTTACTTACCAGTAAATAAAGGTGATTTCACTTTCTCATTTTCGCATTACTTTCCGTGTTCATGTCATTACAAATTTAATTAAAAATACAATGAAATACGTCCTAGAGATGAAATGTTACGGCATGATCAGTATATTTTGGTACCCAACTTTTATTTTTGCTCTCTAACACAGCATAACAAGGCATTTTAATAAAGTTTTCATAATTTTTTCTTTACTAGAAGCGCACGGCAACTGAAGTCAACAAAACTGTCACCGACTACGCATAGGCAATACATTGCTAATGTGAGGCACGCGGGCACCGCCCACTTACGACTTTACTCTTTTTTTATGTTCTGTGGCTTCAATAAATAGATCCCTAAGTACGTGCTGTCGTGCTGAAACAACGCTTCTCTTCTTGTCTGCTGAAAACCTGTCCTACAGTACCACCTTTAGCCACTAGATGGCGCTGGCATATATTTATTCTAGTACATGTATAAATTTACATAATATCAGCTTTGCTCTACATGTAAACAACCGTCTATAGAAACGGTATAAGTGCTGAAAGAAATAATGCCTATAAAGTGTTTATTTCTTTCTACGCCATTCGTTTATCTCATTAATTTAAGAAATATCAACCACATAGGGGGATTACCCCTAGTAATGTATTATTATTATTAAATAATAATACATTACTACAGAGGCCGAGAAGTAAGGGATTGCTGGACGAGTTTGGGATAGACGACCGAGTCGTAGACGAAGCCGTCTAGAACGAGTCCTGCAATCCCTGTTCCGGCCGAGGATTGTATAATGCTTTTCTCAAACAATGCCAGGAAATATTAATATTAAAATAATTACTAGGTAATTAAGAAATTATAGTTTGGTTTGCCGCTTTTTTTATTTTTTAAATACACTAACATATTTGAGCACCATGTTTAACCGCACAAAAACCAATACCATAGATTGATTTTTTTGTTAATCTAAGTATGCCACTTTAAATTGTCTTAAAACAGCCCAAAATAACACAAGCTTTTCGGAGAAGATGCAATTCAACACCTCTTGCCTAACACACTGCCAAATCGAAGATACTTGGCAGCCCACTAAAAGCTGTGATTTTCAAGCCAAAATAGACCTCTCTAATTCGGGAGCATATTGGTAACCAAAGGTAACCAACTGACATTTGAGGGTGGTACGTTCTGAATAATACAACACACTACTATATTTTTCTCTGTCTAACACATGGTAAGATAAGATAAGAATATTCTTTATTGTACACCAGGAAAAAACAAACAAAACATAATTACAAAGATAACATAATTACAAAGATACAGTACAATTGGCGGCCTAATTGCTTAGAGCAATTTCTTTCAGGCAACCCGTGGGTTGCCTGAAATGGAGTGTTGCTGAAGGAAAAGTGAGACGGGTAGTTGGTGCAAATATGAATATTGATATACATACTTATACTTCAAAATAACATACTTACATAAACCATAACATATAATACATAAAACAATTTATTATAAACATACACAAACTTACATTATTTACAATAAAGTTCCGCAAGAGGATAAAAAGAAAGACATACCTACATTAAGAAAAACAATAACAAAATCAAATAGGTAAAAAAATAAATAATTAGAGTGATACTTAGATACAAATCATAAACCTTATTTGGCTTGGTTGGCGACGTTTCAAACTAAAGAGACAGACATGTGTCAGGTGTTCATTTTATAACGCTCCTTCTATGCTTTTTATTGTTCTGAGGTAATATTAGGGGTCATAGACAAAAGTAACAATCTTTAAGGATGGGACAAACAACACGAAAACTTCGATATTATTTACTCCTCATCTTAACAATCAGTAAATAGCAGCCCATAATAATATTATAAGGTACCTACTAACTGGCGCCGCAAACGTTGGTTTGCCGTATTCATTTAACCTAAGATATTTTTTCAGTTCTCGGGCCTCTTGGTCACACTTAAATATTACACTATTTTTATTTTTAATGCACTAACCCATTGGCTCAATTGGTAGAGCGCTGGTACGGATAGCCAGAGGTTGCGGGTTCGAATCCCGGCATGGGTGAAATTTTTAGCCTCTAAATAGGTTTTTAAATCACACTTAAATATGTTCCAATTACAACAAAATTGGTGAATGAACCCATTTAGGAGGAAATCGATAAAATGCACAGTGACCCGAGATTGTTTGTAGGTATATTACATTTACGAAGGTTGTAAGTGCTAAATCTGGTAAGTAGCGCAAGTTTCAAGTATTTGCGATTTAATGTATTTTTTCTAAGCAATCAAGTATGTTGTCAAATTTTTCTTTGTTTATCCATGATCACCATATAGGAAAGTATGAATAGAAGCGAAGTCGAAAATAGAAAAACCCGAATAATTTCCGCATGAACCCATGTTACCTAGCTGGAAAATAATAATAAAGAAAACTATTTATTTGTATAATTTCAATTTGGATCCAATAAAGAAATTTCCATCGATCTAACTATACCTAGATTGCGAGCTCTATGCATTAAAAATTATAGGGCGCAGCTCAATGAAAAAGAAGTCTAACAATAAATTGTAATAGCTTGTTTTTTATCCTCGAGTTCCATGTCTGACAAAAGTTTGTGCATTGAAACATTTTTGCAAAATCTAATGTTGATGTAGAAGATATTTTTATGGAAATTAAATTAATTAATTATTTAATTAATTGCACAACCAGCGTCACATTGTTTAAAATTCCTGGTTCCTGAAGAAAGGAACCTGTGTTTAAGGAACCAGAGCAGTGTCATCTTTGAATTACACAGGGAATTACAAAAAGTAAGAAGAACAAGAGTAAAATAAAATAATAGGAAAACAAAAACACATTAATTTCATGTTTGCCCTTCTAACCCTGAGACATTCTTGGTCAGTTAAGAGTACTACGAGAAGAGAATATAGAAATATAAACATTAAAATTCTGGCTACTTATAAACATACCTACTTATAAATCAGTAATGAACGTATACCGTATATTCTCCTGAGCTGCCATTGGTCTTATCTGTAGACAGCAGCTCGTATGGCGTCGGCAGCGTGTTGGCGCACCGTTATCCGAATGGCGAGGAGCGCCCTATTAGTTTTTCATCACGGAGCCTGAACTCTGCTGAGCGCGGGTACAGTCAACTCGATAAAGAAGCGTTGTGATGTGAACTACAAACATATAATGTCGGAGAAAGAGGCCCCGCCATCTCCAAGCTGGTCACGCTATACGACCAGAAAAGTTCGGGGCTGAACCTTCCGCTGTTGGTTCGGATCTACGATGGACCCACTGGCGGTATACATTTGGAAACTTTCTTTCCGAACAAGCCTCATCCGCCACCGAAGCCATCAAACTCAAGCTCCTCGCCAATCATGTGTCACCTACCATATTCAATATTATTCGAGAATGTTCTAAGTACAGTGACGCGATCAAACTCCTCAACGATACGTTCGAAAAGAAAAAAAATATAACACTAGCGCGTCACCAGCTGACCTGCAGGAAACAGCAGCCGGGTGAAACAGTAGCTGAGTACTCCAGATCTCTTACCTCCCTGGCATATGACTGTCACTTTAAAGCAGTAACAGCAGTGATGGGTCGAAGGATGCGTAGCAGACTTAACGCACTGTAGTGTAGGTAGGTAGTGGCAGCCGCGCAAGAGCGCACCGCGGAGCGCGCCGGGGGTAGGCAGAGGCACGCGGAGGTGGGCGCTAGGGTGCTGGCGCGCGACTATCGCGTGCGCTTAAATGAAGGTGTTGAATGTACGCGCCACATTGATCAGCTATTGCCGGATAATTCCAGCCCTGATCAATGCGATCCTGTCTCCATCGCAACGTCTTCAGTGCTCACTTCCTGCTATTGTTGAAGACGAATTTGTTGATACCGTTAACATTGACGAAAGTGATCAATAATAATTATTAATTCAGGTTAGCCGAAGATCACAATCACAATGCAACAAATGTGGATAGACGCACGGTTACCACGGCTTCACGGTCAACGTTTGCAGCAGACATTTTGAAGAAGACTGTTTCATATACAATATTAGGTTAGGACATTTTTAACAAAGACTGTCATTTAAAGAGCAATAA
The DNA here is from genome assembly GCA_934045075.1 of Yponomeuta sedellus. Lineage (NCBI taxonomy): Eukaryota > Metazoa > Arthropoda > Insecta > Lepidoptera > Yponomeutidae > Yponomeuta > Yponomeuta sedellus. The sequence continues at coordinate 2,804,193 of OW203724.1, read as the reverse complement.
TTTCATATAAATAAAATATTCAATTACAAAATTCTTTTGATAATTCTGTTACCAAATTTTGAGTTTTAGTAAATAGTCTTTTATTTGAACAGATTCAATATTTATACTTTTTAACCATGCCCTGCCAAGCAATGGCAGCCACCGTTTTTAATTACATACAGTTTCAAATTATTAGTATCCGCTGTATTGTCGCCAAGGCGGGCACGTACGGTGATATAGCCAGAAGGTTCAATTAAAGTACCTGTATAGGAACGTAAACAAATCGTTTTTTGCATAAGGGGAATATCCATGAAGTTCTTTATGTAACATTCATAGTTAATGGTCGACAGTTTACTACCAGTATCCAGTTCAAAAACAAGATTATTATTATTATTAATTAATACGCTAACTTGATAAGGTTCGTTATTCTTACCACACACGGTGATATTGTAAAAATCACTTGAGTCATCATCGCTATTCACATAAAAATGCGCCCTTTGTTGCGCCACAGCTTGATTTCCACGTTCACTATTGCGATTTTTACACGCCACTTTGATGTGTCCCTTTTGGCCACACGAATCACACGTATAATTTCTGAAACGGCAAATATCCGGCCGATGGTCTCGACCACAGCGCCAGCAAGGCCGTGATGCGCGCGCGCTCCTCGCGCCTCCGCCCACGGCCACGGCCGCGCCCCCGCTCCTGCTAGCAGCCGCGTCTGCGCGCTCTGCCACTCGATGCAGCGGCTCTGCTGCCATGTCTCCGCTCGTAGCTGCCCTGGCCAGGCTTCCCTTGCAGCCCGAGCCGCTCGCCACAGCGTGCCGCTCCGCCGCCTCCAACGCAAAAGCTAACTCTATAGCCCGTTTGTAGTTTAACTTTGATTCGGCGAATAACTGTGAACGCATGACATCATTCGCCAATCCCGAGACAAACTGGTCTCTCAAGTTTTCTTCCAGAGTTGTTTTGAAGTTGCAGGTGCTAGCCAGGTGCTTTAAATACTGTAAGTAGTCGCTCAACGACTCGCCTTCACGTTGCCGGCGATGCCTGAATAGATGTCTCTCAGCAATGTCGGAACGTTTGGTCTCGAGATGGTTACCGACGATTTCAACTAATTCCGTGAACGTCTTGACCTCTGGATTGTCAGGAGTGCATAGATCACACATCAAATCATATGTCACTGAGCCCACAACTAAGGTAGCCACTTTGAGGTTCTCTTTGATGTCGTTCAACGTTATAAACTGCTCCACACGTCTTACGTAAGCCGCCCACTTTTTACTTGCAATTTCGAAAGTCTCAACTTTACCGATAGGCATTGTTGCTATTATGATGCCGGGCACTGGTAAGGAGTAATTAAACACGCAATAACTGAGTTCCGTCGTCGCCAGTTAAGTATTTAGCAATTAAATATGGGAGCACGTAAAGAAAATCCAGAATCGATAACACAACTGTTTATTTGAGGGTTATCGTTATCAACCCTTATATGTCCCCACTGCTGGGGCACGGGTCTCTTCCTGCATCGCAGGAAGGTTAAGCCATACTCCACCACGGGGGCCAAGTCCGGGTTGGTGGAGGATTGTGAGACAGTGGCGGGCCTCACTGTCAGAAGTTATCAAGCCGCCCATAAGGCCTCTGACATGGCTTTACGACTGCCATTATATGACAGCCGGCACCAACGGCTTAACGTGCCTTGCGAAGCACGGAAGCGCTCGGAAAAATGCCACTAGCGGTAGTCACGGGACGCTCACCCATCCCGTAGCTGACCGCGCCTGTTGTTGCTTAACCAAGTGATTGATTCCAATCACTCGGTTCGCCTAGGCCACGAGCGTATTTGAGGGTAACAATACAAAAAAGCGACCTACCTACATAGGTGGATACACTACAAAAACCACTATAATCAGTCCAAACGTTTATTTTATTTTTGACACATGGTCACCCTTGAAGTTCTTTAATAATTTGACAGCAAACCATAGACATGAAATCCAGTACTGCTGGACAACTTTTTTTCACTATATTGATGCGATTTGTTCGCTACGTTATTATTATATTATTACAAGTAGATCATGTAGCGAAAACTATTACCGATGAAGGTATCTTCCATACATCGGTAGGACAAAATTACCGTATTACAGATGACAGTGTTACCGATGGACGCTGATGAAGGTATCTTCCATCGGTAAGACACAATTTTGTGTACCTACTTTATAGTGGTTTTCTCCCTTGAATTTTAACACCAATTCCAAAATAGCTTTAATATCATTTAGAATACTGTTTCGACGTAAATAAATCATGATTATAATCAATATAATCATAGAAACAAGTTTCTGTTTGTTTTAGGGGGATAGAGATGGGAATTTGCCACTACCTCAGTGGAAAAAGTTATCGATGCTTAGTAAAGAAGTTTTTTTCATTTTTTGTGTTTATTTTACGCTATCTTAACTAACTTTCGAAAGCTCGATTTAGTAACGTTCTATGAAGTTACCGATTCGATTATTTATGATTAACGATTAATTATTTTTCCTGTTTGAATCTATTGATTGCATTGATATTTTTTATAGTTTGAGCGTGATAAATGAAAATCTGCCGAAAGGGGTTTTGATTTCATAATCGTACAAGGTTGCATAGAAAGTCAAAGTTATATTTAGGGGCCACAGACAAAAGTAAAATCTATAAGGATGGGACAGACAACACGAAAACGTCGACATTATTTATTCCTTATCTTAACATTCAGTAAATATTGCAGCCTATATTAATATTATAATATTATATTGTACTAGCTGGCGCCGCAACCGTTGGTTTGCCATATTAATTTAACCTACGATATATTTTCAGCTCTCCGACCTCTTGGTCTGCCGTCAGTCTTACCAGACTGATGGAAATTGATGGAATTGACTGACCCCAGACTGAACGTGTTAACTCCGTCTAAAGGTAAGGAAACTAATGATACGGAATTTGGAAAGGGAATTTTAAAATCAGGTAATAATAACATTAGGAACACCAAAATAAGATAATATATTATGCAATAAAACTGAATCAATTTTTTTTAATATCATTTTTAACTTACCTACCTTTAAACATAGCAATACATTTATAAATATTTTCATCGAAATTATATAAAAGGCAGTTTGCACAGGTAGGAAAAGCGGTAGGATGATCGAAATCAGGAGAGGAAAATAGGTAATTATTTATGTCTCCCACATCAGCCCCACAAGCACAGGCAGGTCTCTGCACAATGCCAAGCTTAGTAAGTTGGGCTGGAGTTGAAGTGAGGCGCAAACGTAAGCGGATCATGAACAAGGCGCACGGAGTGCGTATCAGTCGGCCTACACCGTGATTATATTTACTCGAACTATTTCGACACCCCTCTACCTTTAAAGCCAGTAATGTCGAAGGACTGAATGCAGACGTGTTCAGATTACTGACTAGAAACCTTGATCTAAATTACATGACTCCATTTAATATACTTTCCGAGATATGAAGGTCAGAAGAAGTGCTCGTGGCCTAGGCGAACCGAGTGATTGGAATCAATCACTTGAAAACCTATTTAGAGGCTAAAAATTTCACCCATGCCGGGATTCGAACCCGCAACCTCTGGCTATCCGTGCCAGCGCTCTACCAATTGAGCCAATGGGCGACTCCCGGCATCAGTGAAATTTCGAACCTCTTTACACTATTCTCTGTATGAAATTTCACTGATGCCGTGAGTCGCCCATTGGCTCAATTGGTAGAGCGCTGGCACGGATAGCCAGAGGTTGCGGGTTCGAATCCCGGCATGGGTCAAATTTTCAGCCTCTAAATAGGTTTTTAAATTTGTCCTTAGCACGGGTAAGTGCATTAAAAATAAAAATAGAATAATCAATCACTTGGTTAAGCAACAACAGGCGCGGTCAGGTACGGGATGGGTGAGCGTCCCGTGATTACCGCTAGTGGCATTTTCCGAGCGCTTCCGTGCTTCGCAAGGCACGTTAAGCCGTTGGTGCCGGCTGTCATACAATGGCAGTCGTTAAACCGTGTCAGAGGCCTTATGGGCGGCTTGATAACTTCTGACAGTAAGACCCGCCACTGTCTTACAATCCTCCACCAACCCGGACTTGGCCCCCGTGATGGAGTATGGCCTAACCTTCCTGCGATGCAGGAAGAGATCCGTCCCAGCAGTGGGGACATACAAGGGTTGATAACGAAGGTCAGAAAATCGCCGTTTTTTGCACTCACTGATGGATCTTGAAAAGTCTAGGGTACTTCTGCCTTTCTATTATGTAACATTCCACACTATCGAGAAGCATTTGGAAGACTCCAAAGTGTCAAAATGTGTATGCATTTGACAGTTGGAGTAGCTTAAAAAACGTAAAAATCAACGTCACTCACCGCAGTGGATACTTAGGTACATAATAGAACCCCAGATTGAACTAGAGATTTGTTTGCGCTTGTACTATCCGTGTCTTGTTTCCTATTTCGAAACAATATTAAGCCGAGATTTGGTTATTATGAGTAACATGTACCGATTATTTTAATTAAATTTTGTCACCATTCGGCACCGTCAAAGTTGTATTTCCTTTCGAATGTTTTGACTTGTTTCCACATTCGAGGTGCGATGATTCCTTTCCGGCATGTTTCCCGCCTACCTTACAAAGCGTAGCGTTGCGCATAACAATTTATCTGTTCCTAATTCCGAAGTACAAAATTTTTTTGATTTAGGTTGGTTTGTGAACACGGTCACGTAACGTCATTCATCACCATTATCAAAAAAAATTAAGGGTCTAATTCTGCGCCCCACATCCTGAGCGATTCCAATGGTCTAACTATCAAATTCCAATTTGGATTTCGTAATAATGTAAGTAGTTAGCATATTATTAGTGTTAGAAGCGCTCGTGGCCTAGGCGAACCGAGTGATTGGAATCAATCACTTGGTTAAGCAACAACAGGCGCGGTCAGGTACGGGATGGGTGAGAGTCCCGTGACTACCGCTAGTGGCATTTTTCCGAGCGCTTCCGTGCTTCGCAAGGCACGTAAAGCCGTTGGTGCCGGCTGTCATATAATGGCAGTCGTTAAGCCATGTCAGAGGCCTTATGGGCGGCTTGATAACATCTGACAGTAAGGCCCGCCACTGTCTTACAATCCTCCACCAACCCGGACTTGGCCCCCGTGGTGGAGTATGGCCTAACCTTCCTACGATGCAGGAAGAGACCCGTGCCCCAGCAGTGGGGACATACAAGGGTTGATAACGATAGTGTTAGACGACCATGATAATAATAATACGATGAAAAATGAACAATAACTCTATGTCGTAATCGTAAATTGTGGAGAAGTAATAATCAGTGTTTCTGAAGTTTTGCTTTGGGAATAGGACAAAAGCCAGCTACAAAAGGACCAATATCCATTAAAACTAATAAATCTTCGAATGTTGGGTTAAACAAAAGGAAGTGCTTCATGTGAATAACTGAAAAACTTGAAAAACAAAATAATCAAGTAAAAGATCTAGATATCTTATTTTGGTGTTCCTAATGTTATTATTACCTGATTTTAAAATTCCCTTTCCAAATTCCGTATCATTAGTTTCATTACCTTTAGACGGAGTTAACACGTTCAGTCGGGCCTCAATCAATTCCATCAATTTCCATCAAATTCAAATTCAAATAATTTTATTTCAACGTAAAGAATTTACATTCTGTTTGCTGAATGTCAATGTACAATGTAAAGTGTAAGCCGCCGCCTTCGGGCCGTAATTGTAGTGGAGAAAAAGGCAGCGGAAAAAAAAAACTCCACTCTGACCATCTTTTCTCAAATCATCTTAAAACCAAATACATCAGTTGCCATATGTAAACCTAATAAGATTTCATGATTGCCATTAACAACCCTAAATGCCAAAGCATCAGTCAAATGTCTCACAATAATAGGGGAAAACATAAGTGCTGCGGCCAGACACACGAACAGCACTCGTTCACGAGCATAACGCAGTGCTCAGCCATCATCAGTCTCAACCATTTTGGAGGGAGATAGATGACCCGAACACCACGCTACCATTCGAATGACCTTTAGCAAACTTGCAGTTAAGTTTTTGTCAGTTATATAAGGTATCATATAGTTATTAATATGCAATCACGTCGTCTGTACACACTTGTATTATAAAATATGTTATACTTAGTTATACTTAACAATAAAATCGCGGTGGAATTGGTTTACTACCACGGATTAGGATCGTTTATATAGTCGTCTATTCTATAATATGCCTTTCTAGATAGCGAATTTTTAATGAAAGTTTTAAATTTATTTTCAGACAAGCATAGAACACGTTCTGGAATTTTGTTGTAAAAACGAACGCAGTAACCTACAAATGATGTGCCTACCTTGGCTAATCGGGATTTAGTACAAGCAACCTAGTTTCTATTCCTTGTGTTTACGTTATGAACGTCCCTATTTAATTTAAACATTGTTATATTTTTTCGGACATACATTATATTATCGAATATATATTGGCAAGCCAGTGTAAGAATGCCTATTTCTTTAAAACGCTCCCTTAGCGATTCTCTACTGTTTAAGTTGTAAATAGCTCTTATTGCTCTTTTTTGCAAGACAAATATGGTTTCTATATCTGCTGCCCGTCCCCATAATAACAAACCATACGACATGACACTGTGAAAATAACTAAAATAGACCAGCCTCGCCGTCGACACGTCTGTAAGTTGTCTAATTTTTCTGACTGCAAACGCTGCTGAACTCAACCGACCCGACAGTTTTCCAATATGCTGACCCCATTGCAGTTTTGAGTCTATCGTTATGCCTAAAAAAAGCGTGGACTCTACCAGCTCTAGCCTCTCACCAGATATTTTTAAACTCGTGTCAACATTTTTAACATTGGGTAGTGAGAATTTGATGCATTTTGTCTTTTTTGCATCTAGCATCAGATTGTTTATAGTGAACCAGTTTAGAATAGTAGATAAAGCATTGTTTACATCGTCTACATTACTTATACCTCTCTTTACTTTAAAAATTAAGGAAGTATCATCTGCAAACAACACTATCTGCGAAAGCTTTTCTACTAGGTAGGGCAAATCATTTATATATACCAAAAAAAGGAACGGACCCAGTATAGAACTTGAGGGACTCCTACTTTTACATCAGAACCCGAGGATTTAACTCTATTAATATCAACCTTTACAGTTCTGTCTGTTAAGTAAGATCGAAGAAGACTTAGTGATTTATTACTTAAACCATATCGGTGCAATTTTATGAGAAGTGTTTCGTGGTCAACGCAGTCAAACGCCTTAGAAAGGTCACAGAAAACCCCAATGGCATCCTGCGACTCCTCCCACGCCTCAAAGATATGCTTTACTAACGCTATGCCTGCTTCCGTCGTTGAGCGGCCTTTTGTAAACCCGAACTGTTTCTTATGGAAGAGCTTATTTATACTAAAATGAGTTTGCAATTGATGTAATATTACTTTCTCAAAAACTTTACTTAGCACCGGCAGTATTGCTATAGGTCTGAAATTATTTGGATCTTCACTATCACCAGATTTAAACAAGGGTACGATTTTACTTAACTTTAATAGATTAGGAAAGGTTCCCTGGTCAACACATTTATTAAAAATCAAAGCAAGGTAAGGTGCTAGAATATTGATTATAGTGGATATTAATTTAACAATATTAAAAGACTTAAAAAAGACTGAAGATTTGTGGATAACCCCCACAAATCTTCAGTCTTTTTTAAGTTTAACTCTTTAAATGTTTTGACAATAGTTAAGGTATAAAAACCTATTTAGAGGCTAAAAACTTCACCCATGCCGGGACTCGAACCCGCAACCTCTGGCCATCCGTACCAGCGCTCTACCAATTGAGCCAATGGGCGACTCACGGCATCAGTGAAATTTCGAACCTCTTTACAATATTCTCTGTATTACGTACAGGCAGCGACATCTGACTTAAGCAAATTGCATTACTTACAGCCCCGACTACCTACTTTGCAGTTAGGTTTTAACATCGGAACGATATCACTGTACCCACATGATTACACTATTTTTATTTTTAATGCACTAACCCGTGCTAAGGAACAAATTTAAAAACCTATTTAGAGGCTAAAAACTTCACCCATGCCGGGACTCGAACCCGCAACCTCTGGCCATCCGTACCAGCGCTCTACCAATTGAGCCAATGGGCGACTCACGGCATCAGTGAAATTTCGAACCTCTTTACAATATTCTCTGTATTACGTACAGGCAGCGACATCTGACTTAAGCAAATTGCATTACTTACAGCCCCGACTACCTACTTTGCAGTTAGGTTTTAACATCGGAACGATATCACTGTACCCACATGATTACACTATTTTTATTTTTAATGCACTAACCCGTGCTAAGGAACAAATTTAAAAACCTATTTAGAGGCTAAAAACTTCACCCATGCCGGGACTCGAACCCGCAACCTCTGGCCATCCGTACCAGCGCTCTACCAATTGAGCCAATGGGCGACTCACGGCATCAGTGAAATTTCGAACCTCTTTACAATATTCTCTGTATTACGTACAGGCAGCGACATCTGACTTAAGCAAATTGCATTACTTACAGCCCCGACTACCTACTTTGCAGTTAGGTTTTAACATCGGAACGATATCACTGTACCCACATGATTACACTATTTTTATTTTTAATGCACTAACCCGTGCTAAGGAACAAATTTAAAAACCTATTTAGAGGCTAAAAACTTCACCCATGCCGGGACTCGAACCCGCAACCTCTGGCCATCCGTACCAGCGCTCTACCAATTGAGCCAATGGGCGACTCACGGCATCAGTGAAATTTCGAACCTCTTTACAATATTCTCTGTATTACGTACAGGCAGCGACATCTGACTTAAGCAAATTGCATTACTTACAGCCCCGACTACCTACTTTGCAGTTAGGTTTTAACATCGGAACGATATCACTGTACCCACATGATTACACTATTTTTATTTTTAATGCACTAACCCGTGCTAAGGAACAAATTTAAAAAACCTATTTAGAGGCTAAAAACTTCACCCATGCCGGGACTCGAACCCGCAACCTCTGGCCATCCGTACCAGCGCTCTACCAATTGAGCCAATGGGCGACTCACGGCATCAGTGAAATTTCGAACCTCTTTACAATATTCTCTGTATTACGTACAGGCAGCGACATCTGACTTAAGCAAATTGCATTACTTACAGCCCCGACTACCTACTTTGCAGTTAGGTTTTAACATCGGAACGATATCACTGTACCCACATGATTACACTATTTTTATTTTTAATGCACTAACCCGTGCTAAGGAACAAATTTAAAAACCTATTTAGAGGCTAAAAACTTCACCCATGCCGGGACTCGAACCCGCAACCTCTGGCCATCCGTACCAGCGCTCTACCAATTGAGCCAATGGGCGACTCACGGCATCAGTGAAATTTCGAACCTCTTTACAATATTCTCTGTATTACGTACAGGCAGCGACATCTGACTTAAGCAAATTGCATTACTTACAGCCCCGACTACCTACTTTGCAGTTAGGTTTTAACATCGGAACGATATCACTGTACCCACATGATTACACTATTTTTATTTTTAATGCACTAACCCGTGCTAAGGAACAAATTTAAAAACCTATTTAGAGGCTAAAAACTTCACCCATGCCGGGACTCGAACCCGCAACCTCTGGCCATCCGTACCAGCGCTCTACCAATTGAGCCAATGGGCGACTCACGGCATCAGTGAAATTTCGAACCTCTTTACAATATTCTCTGTATTACGTACAGGCAGCGACATCTGACTTAAGCAAATTGCATTACTTACAGCCCCGACTACCTACTTTGCAGTTAGGTTTTAACATCGGAACGATATCACTGTACCCACATGATTACACTATTTTTATTTTTAATGCACTAACCCGTGCTAAGGAACAAATTTAAAAACCTATTTAGAGGCTAAAAACTTCACCCATGCCGGGACTCGAACCCGCAACCTCTGGCCATCCGTACCAGCGCTCTACCAATTGAGCCAATGGGCGACTCACGGCATCAGTGAAATTTCGAACCTCTTTACAATATTCTCTGTATTACGTACAGGCAGCGACATCTGACTTAAGCAAATTGCATTACTTACAGCCCCGACTACCTACTTTGCAGTTAGGTTTTAACATCGGAACGATATCACTGTACCCACATGATTACACTATTTTTATTTTTAATGCACTAACCCGTGCTAAGGAACAAATTTAAAAACCTATTTAGAGGCTAAAAACTTCACCCATGCCGGGACTCGAACCCGCAACCTCTGGCCATCCGTACCAGCGCTCTACCAATTGAGCCAATGGGCGACTCACGGCATCAGTGAAATTTCGAACCTCTTTACAATATTCTCTGTATTACGTACAGGCAGCGACATCTGACTTAAGCAAATTGCATTACTTACAGCCCCGACTACCTACTTTGCAGTTAGGTTTTAACATCGGAACGATATCACTGTACCCACATGATTACACTATTTTTATTTTTAATGCACTAACCCGTGCTAAGGAACAAATTTAAAAACCTATTTAGAGGCTAAAAACTTCACCCATGCCGGGACTCGAACCCGCAACCTCTGGCCATCCGTACCAGCGCTCTACCAATTGAGCCAATGGGCGACTCACGGCATCAGTGAAATTTCGAACCTCTTTACAATATTCTCTGTATTACGTACAGGCAGCGACATCTGACTTAAGCAAATTGCATTACTTACAGCCCCGACTACCTACTTTGCAGTTAGGTTTTAACATCGGAACGATATCACTGTACCCACATGATTACACTATTTTTATTTTTAATGCACTAACCCGTGCTAAGGAACAAATTTAAAAAACCTATTTAGAGGCTAAAAACTTCACCCATGCCGGGACTCGAACCCGCAACCTCTGGCCATCCGTACCAGCGCTCTACCAATTGAGCCAATGGGCGACTCACGGCATCAGTGAAATTTCGAACCTCTTTACAATATTCTCTGTATTACGTACAGGCAGCGACATCTGACTTAAGCAAATTGCATTACTTACAGCCCCGACTACCTACTTTGCAGTTAGGTTTTAACATCGGATGATGTCAAAGCAAGGTAAGGTGCTAGAATATTGATTATAGTTGATATTAATTTAACCGATAACCCCCACAAATCTTCAGTCTTTTTTAAGTTTAACTCTTTAAATGTTTTGACAATAGTTAAGGTAGTTATATGGGAGAATTGGAAGTCAACTTTACATGGATTTGTACTTTCCAAAAGTAAGGTATCGGCTAATTGGGAGGAAGAATTTAAGCTAGCCGTTATATGCAGTGGCAAGTTTTTAAAAAAAGTTTGTAATATTTCTGCTATGTCCTTCTTCGAATTAACTAACTTACCTTCGATCTTCAACGCAAATCCCTGGTCCTTAGGTCTCGTTTTACCTGTTTCTTTGTTAATTACTTGCCAGACTGTTTTTATTTTATTAGTAGACGCCATAATTTTTTTACTTATACTTATCGATTTGGCTGTTAAACAAGTTTGTCTAAAAGTTTTTGAATATTTTTTTACGTACTCTTTGAACGTCGGATCGTGATTGAATTGTTTTTCTTCATACAATTCATAAAGCCTTTTCCTACTTCTATATATACCTGGCGTTGCCCATTCTTAAAACCCGCTTTTTAACTCTGTAATTTTTTTTACGTTAAAAACATGTTCAAATTCTTTTGATATGGTTGAAAACAATACTTGATATAACGTATTCGGATCATTGCTATCGAAATTCAACGAATTTAACTTTATGTTTATATTTTTTTTAAATAATTCAATTTTTTTCTCTGTTATTGGCCTACAATTTAATTCATTGCATTTTTTTGCTTCCAGTACTGACGGTAGGACTACCCATAGCCCGCTATGGTCCGACTGTAATTTATGTATGACTTCTTTTTCTAAATATTCACAATTGCAAAAGACATTATCTATGCAGGTAGCGCTAGTAGCAGTTGTCCTAGTGGGTTCTGTAAATAAATTATCTAAATTATATGACTTGAAAAGGTTTGCGAGTTTAGTTTTAAGTGGACCTTGAACTAAGAAATCTATATTGAAGTCCCCACACACCACTATGCTCTTCGTAGTACTGAATAGGCGTTTTAAGGCATCCTCCATAAGTAATTCAAATTCATTATAATTTGATTGTGGCGGCCTATAAACACACATAACTATATACCTATCCAATTCCACACACGATATCTCAATTAAACTTTCAACAGATAGACTGACAATATCTTTTCTTTCTTTCATTTTCAAACTACTTTTGACAAAGATCATTGAACCTCCTCTTATTGAGTGTTGTCGGTTAAAAGTGCTTGCTGCTAAATAGTCTTTTAAAGTAAATGACATTTCAGAATGTTTCAGCCAATGTTCTGTTAAACACAAAATATCTACATTGAAATCTGCTAAAAATAGTTCAATTAAATTGTCTTTGCCGGAAAAACCCTGTATATTTTGTGCAACTAAATTGATACCTAACTTAGGGTTTTCCTTTGTCTGCGATGGCAGTTTAAAGCCATTGACTGTGTGTTTGAGCCCGCTGTTGAATTATTACTAATACTAGTAACACGGTTGTCATTCCTATCATCAGTCTGGTAAGACTGACGGCAGACCAAGAGGTCGGAGAGCTGAAAATATATCGTAGGTTAAATTAATATGGCAAACCAACGGTTGCGGCGCCAGCTAGTACAATATAATATTATAATATTAATATAGGCTGCAATATTTACTGAATGTTAAGATAAGGAATAAATAATGTCGACGTTTTCGTGTTGTCTGTCCCATCCTTATAGATTTTACTTTTGTCTGTGGCCCCTAAATATAACTTTGACTTTCTATGCAACCTTGTACGATTATGAAATCAAAACCCCTTTCGGCAGATTTTCATTTATCACGCTCAAACTATAAAAAATATCAATGCAATCAATAGATTCAAACAGGAAAAATAATTAATCGTTAATCATAAATAATCGAATCGGTAACTTCATAGAACGTTACTAAATCGAGCTTTCGAAAGTTAGTTAAGATAGCGTAAAATAAACACAAAAAATTAAAAAACTTCTTTACTAAGCATCGATTCGTTCGTTCGTTCGTTCGTTCGTTCGTTCGTTCGTTCGTTCGGTCGGTCGGTCGTTCGGTCGGTCGGTCGGTCGGTCGGTCGTTCGTTCGTTCGTTCGTTCGTTCGTTCGTTCGTTCATTCATTCATTTATTTATTTATTTATTTCTACAAGTTTACATCTATCATTACAGGTATATACCTAACAGTTGTGAAAAGAAGTACCTATATGGTAATGTTTAACATAATCGAAAATTTTAGTGATAAATACAGCGATGTGGTGGTCACAGGCGATTTTAATATATTCTAGTTGTTTAAAAATACGTAATTATTTTGAATATTTTAAGACATACTGTGGGTTCACTCAGAGCAACGCGGTGCCTAATTGCAATGGTAGACAGTTGGATTTAGTGTTAAGTACGTTTGAGACTGATTCGGGTGTGAGAGTGAGCGCGGCGGAGGCGCCTCTGTTGGCGGTGGACGCATACCATCCGCCGCTAGAGGTGGCGGTGCTCGGGCGCGGTCGCCGGGCTCGCCTGGTCACCGGGGCCGACGAGCAGGTAACAGCTGATAAACACTTAAACACATCACACACTAATTGGAACTTCAATAAGGCGAACTTTACGTTACTTTATTCTTCAATTGCGTCTATAGATTGGAGTCAGATTTATGAGTTAGATAACATAGACAGCAGTTTGAATTTTGTTTACGACAGATTGAATTATATATTCGATAATTATATTCCTAAGAAACGGCGCCAGTATGTGCATTCAAGTTTTACTTACCCGGAATGGTATACAAAATAAATAATTAGGGACATTACATTAAAAAGTTCTCTTTACAAACAGTACAAAAATACTGAATGTAGAAATGATTATGCAAAGTTTGCAAGCTGTAGAGCAAGAGTAAAACGTTCAATTGTATTTGCGCAAGAAGAATACAAAAAGCGCGTACAAAATCATTTAGCGGAGGATCCGAAAGCATTCTGGAAGTACATTAAATCTACGAGGGGAAATAGGGGTCAACAAAAGATAATGAAGGGAGATAAAGTGCTAAGCCCAGAAGAGTGCGCCGTAGAATACGCTTTTAGTAGAATACGCGAGGTACTTCGACTCCGTGTACGGTACAGTGCCCTCTAAGCT